>JADBJO010001404.1:166368-226368 GCA_016801955.1 Conus betulinus | reverse complement strand
GCCGTGTGGCGAACGGTGCGGAGAAGATTGGGTGAAGAGTTCCGTGCTGTGGGCCTGGATTCATGCCGGATTTGACTGGGGCTCAAAAGTGGTCTCGCAGTTTGTGAATTCACGATGGACTTTGCGGGAGGGGCTAGTGTTGTGGCCAGGTTCTTGTGGAGATGTTTCCTGTTCCGTTCAGTAGCTGTGAATTGATGATCTTTGAATCGTATGAAAGTTGCAGCCGTACAGTTTGCAAGAGAGCAAATTAACCGTAGATAAAATTATGTAACAAAACTTTTACCTTTTCGTTTGACTGCAACAGTGAGCATCGGATTCGTGTAAAAAAATTGCTGCCATGTAGGCTGGCATTCGCGATGTAGTATATTAGATGTGTCTAAAAAGAATTATTGCATTAATTAATAGTTTTAGAGTAGTGTTTAAAAGATAAAGAAAAGAAAAGCAACCTGCCGTATTATTTGGTAGTCTTGATGTAGTATCAGGTAGTCTAAAAAAAAACAGAGGATGTTGTAGTTACGCAGTATGAATTAGTATCAGCTGAGTTAAGTTAAAAAAAAAAGAAAAATACTGTTGACTTTTTGTCTGGCAGGACTGAACTAATAACCTATGGGTCTAAGAATTGTTGCCTTATGGTTCAGCAGTAATGTATTAATATCAGATGTAAAGAATTTTAGTTGGTAACGTTTAATGAATATTAGAATACGTTAAGAAATATTGCCCTATATCTTAAACAGTATCAATACAAGGTTGTCTGAAGAATCGTTGCCTTAAGGACGGTAGGAAGTCGGTGATGCGTTCCACTAAACATGGGTGCCTTATATTTTGATTGGTGTGCGTTACGATGTGCTTTTACCGAGTGATGACAGTGAATGGACGACGTTCGGAAATCTGGAAGGGAGATCATGTGTGTAAGAGCTCGCGTTTAGCGAGAGTGACCACGCCTTTTACACGCGACAGATGCCGCTGGTGGTGCCTGGAGCAATTCTGCCCGATCAGTGAGCGCCTAGCAGTCAATCAAAGAGAGAAAACTCCCCATCGTGGGTGTGACACAGTGCACCGGGATTGCCGACAGTCGACATCCCCTGATCGTTATCCTGACGTGCGCTCCGTATCAGACATTTGCCTTTCTAGATCTATTTGACTCGTATAGGCCTACTGAGAAAAGTTAAATCTATTTGCTGTTGAAAGACAGGCGTTGGGCCTATCTCTCCCCAATTTTTTTTTTTCATGGAACAGTTAGTTGGTCCCATCCACGTTGAAGGTTAGTGATTTCGAATAAATATATGTAGATATATTGTTTAGTCAGCAGGTTAGTGACTATCATAGGGGCATTGAAAACAGGACGAAGGTCGCAGTGTTGCCCCAGTATCAGTTTGACACAAAAATAGCCTGATTCGTACTGTACGGAGGAATGATTGTTGCAATCCAGCTTGATGTTGATGGCCTGCACATGAAACGAGTAGAACGAATGGAACGAGTTCAATTTTTGTTGGTAGATCTATATATGGACAGATTTTCATACTTTGTATTTATGTCTGAAGCGTTGTCTGTACTGGATTTACACAACAGTCGAGTTAAATGCTTTGTATAATTCCAAGTTTGACGCGAGGATAGGTAGAATGAAAACTGAAAACTTGCAGGCGACTATTTTTCACTCCGTGGTTCAGACCAGTGCTTAGATCAGTATACACCCTGAAAGGAGCGGACTGTAGATCTGTCGTTGGTAAAAATGGGAACGCATTCGAGTCAGGTTAATTGAAATTGATTTGCAAAGTACACTTAATCTCCCAGAGGTAGTGACGGGAGTGTAGGGAAGGACTCTGATTGGTAGCTTAATGTTATGCGCTGTTCACATACATCCAGGGCAAACACGGTGTTGTAATCCATTTACAAACTTTTGATTCGATACAAGTGTTTGCAAAATACACAAAACATCTTTAACTCGATGACAGCAACAGTGGTAACAATGCTAATGCTTGTGTACGTTTGTGCAGGCTCCTGGTAATTCAGGGAAACATAATCGATACATATATATACATTGTACATGGAAGCATAACCAGATTGATTGCATTTAATAAATACTGAACAAAATCCTCATGTGTACATCAGTACAATCGAACAGCTAGATCCCATGTGTCATGACCAAAAGTTTGGACACTAGAAGAAACCGTTGTATGTAGATATTGCGTTCAGTGTTGCCTAACGGTAACAGCATTACATTTTCCACATTGTACGTTCGGGGCGTTGATATAAATGGCAGTGCAGAAGGATGTGAGAATGACACTGAAATAGGCTGAGGCTCCAACACAACTTCAGTCGTAAATTGATCCGGTCACCATAGCTCAGTTCACGTCCGCTCGGTCGTCTGTTCTTAATTAAACGTATATCAAGGCCATTCTACACGACCTGTTTTAACCGTGTGTCTGTCACTGATCGTTCCATGTGTTTGAAAACGGCCGGGGATGTTTCCTGTTTGTTCTGTGTGCTCTGTGCTGTCGTATCTGCTAGGCGATTCTGTGACGTAAGCAGCGTTCCTTCGGAGTTATGGGCGTGTATTTGTTTTCTTGTGAGAGCAAGAGTTGTTTGTTGTTTATGGTTTAGCCTGTCCCTTACGATTTACCCATTCCAAACGTGGCAGGATGTGTTTCGAACGGATGAGCTCTCCCATCTTCCAACCCATTCATGGGCTTTCATTTTAGCGCTGAGCCCTACTTTGAAAATGAAGACAAAAATGTTGAGCTGTGTGAATCGGGACAAGGAGAATCATTAAAGCCATGCCCTGTTTTGATGTCACGATAACGTGCATTGAATATGAAAATGAGATTCACGTGATGCACATAGATTCGAACACTGTATGGGCAAAGAGGAGGGGAGGGAGAGGAGCATGGGCTGGGCAGTAGGCGGTAGGCGGAAAGAAAAGACTGCGCAATCATTCTCTCTCTCTCTCTCTCTTCTAGTAGGTGCTCGCTGGTTATACAATGCTTATTGGTTAAACAATGGGCAGTTGTAACAACGCTACGATAATTGTAACCACCTTGCACCACTTCATGGGGTCAACTGTCCAACTAAATCTCTCTCTCTCTCTCTCTCTCTGATTTTTTATGTGACCCCCTCACCTTGATTTTTTTTATGTGGACCCCCCCCCCCCCCCCCCCCACAAGGGACGTACAATTTGCGGTTTAAAATACCAAGTCACTTTCCCATCTCGCTTCTTGCTCAGTTTTTCAATGTGGACACATATTCAAAATGCAATTTTTGTAAGTGAAGTGGGTGAGATTTACGTAAATCAGTTGAATGACAAAGGTCGCTAAATGTAGTTTCTGTTGATTTCCTTTGCCGAGCAGTTTTTTTTTTTTCTTCTTGTTGCTACATGTTGCTGTTGTCTAGTTTACTGAGTTTTATGTGGGAGTTATTCCAAGGTCGCAGTCAATAAACGTTCGTCATAGTGTAATATTATTTTCATCAGTTGCCTATCAAGAGAGAGAGAGAGAGAGAGAGAGAGAGACCTGTGGCCGAGATGTCATCAGCCCTGGTGTTATTACGTCATGACGATGACGCTCACGTTCAAATGTTCCTAAACTGGCACCAAGTGTAGGCCTAGGGGCCTGTAGGCTAATCGTAAGGAAGTTTATACCATTGGGCGAATCGTGCGAGTTGACATGCTATAGATAAAGGAGACAAAAAGATGATAAATTAACCGTAAACTGGTTGTCTTTCATTCTGTTAAAAATCCACGTAATCTGTCAACACGAACAAGACTATTGTTGACAGAAAATGTTACACAATTCACTCCAGCGACAGTTGTTGCTAATAGGGAGCTTCCGGTAACTTTCCAGTTCTCATCATCAGCGTCAGTGGGGTTCAGTGGATGTCGCCACGAGCAGAGCTCACGGCTAATGACCGATCACAAGGCAAGAACAGAAGGCAGGCACAGGGTGTCTTTCCGGACCTTATTAAATGTAGACGTTGTGGCAGCAGTGTAGATTTTGGAACCCCCCCCCCCCCCCCCCCCCCCACACACACACACACACACACACACACACACACACACACCTTCCCATGCGTAGAATCACATGCATTCTCGGTCCAAATTGATATTGTGCAGAGGTCAGGTGTGCACCAACTGAGTTATTGCCGATGACTTCATGTGCTGTGCTTTGATTCTCGTCCACAGGTTCCTCCTACATAGATGTGTTCTTGGTCATAGTCTGTAAGATCAGTCAGGAAGAACGCGCTAGATTGGTCGAACTTGTCTTTAGGGGCAGCATGTTAGCTTGAGATGGTGTTACAAGGGGAGGAGGTACTGCCACTCCGTTTTTTTTTCCTTTTCTTTCTTGCGGCTGACTGCATCAGTTACATCGCTGACATTTGGGATGGTGATGTGTCTATGGTTGGAGGGGGGTGGAGGGGGGGGGGGGGTGGTGTAATGTGATTTGTGGAGGAGCGGGGAGTGGTCTTCATACTCTCTGGCGTGGTCCACGTCCAATTTGCACAGCTCGAAGTACTTAGCTCCTCTGTAAAGTATTGGTGTTCTCCGCCAGATGTTTTCTGTGAAGCAGATGGCGCTGGCTCAGTGGCACAGGGTCCAAATTACCCCACAGTTTATGCTCCTGTGGCTGGTGACCGTCAGCCTGAAGGTGCTGGTCGGTGTGCCTTGTGTCTCTTAGTAGACGCTGAAGGTCAGGTACTCAGGTACCCTTCCATGTGACTATCGTGGCCAGCACAGCAACGCGGTTGTACCATTGTAGTGAACGTTATTCCTGGGTGTTGGTGTTCAAGTGGTTTGTGAACTCGTCAGCTACTTCCTTCTTCAACCCAGACCAGGCACCGTCCATGTAGCGGCCCCAGTGCTTGGAGGAGGAGGAGGAGGAGGAGGAGGGGGGGGGGGGGGGGGGGGGGGTTACGGAAGGGTATCAAAAGCTTTGTGCTCAGCATCCCCCGTGAACAAAATGGCGACTATAGGGCTGATTGGGGAACCCATGTTTGCTCCTGTCAGTCTGCTGCGAAGCCATCCTCAAAGATGAAGAAGGTGGTGGTCAAACACACAGTGAACAAGTTTCACACTAGATTCACAGATCGATGGGTTTTCTGAGACAGGTGTCGTCTACCTCTGCGGACGGTCACAGTGATTGCAGTGCTTTTCATCCACAGGTACACTGGTGAACAGAGAGCAGCCACATCAAGCTGTTCATCAAAGGTGATCCCGTGCTGGGCTAATTGAAAAAACACCATCTGCACTTTGTGTGTATGTGTGTGTGTGTGTGTGTGTATGGTGTTCTGTGAGTCCGACAAGGGCAGCGAGGGAATCAGCTACAAATCTCGCCGTGTTGTACATGACGGAACCCCAAGGAAACACGAAGGGGCGGAGTGAACAAAGTAAACAAGATCCAGATACTTCTCTGTAAAGGTTAGAGTCTGGAAAATCTTTTTGTAAGCATGCCTCGCCAACATTTCCTCCCATGCGCCATGAGCAATGACATCTCGTATGCTCTTTGCAGAGAGAGTTTCAGTTCTCTCTCGCTGGATGGACTTGCCACCTTGTTCTTGTTGTATTGTTTTGCAGGCAAGAGCTAATGATGTAAGACCCCCGCTGCTCTTCCCTTTCCAACATTTCCTTCAAAAGCCCCCCCCCCCCCCCCCCCCCCCCCGCGCGCGCTTCCTTCCTCCCTGCCCCATCTCTTTCATCACGGAAAAAAAAAAAAAAAAAAATTGTAGCTGTTAATACCAGCTGGCGGACACGATGTGAAAGCGTGTGTGTCGCGCGTGGGGTGAAAACCGAGGGAGGATTGATCAGTGGGGAATCGTGTCGCCAGCTGTGTGGACTGCTGAGAGTGTGTTACCGTGTCGTGTTGTTCAGTTTCCTTGCGCATGAAGATTGGTGTGTGCAGAGGTAGCAGCAGCAGGGTCAACGTGGATTACTGGTACTGTTTCTTATTGTCATTGGTGAAAGAATCACCCCACAGTGTCTGAAAAAGTGAACAAAAAAATGTCGAAGTGGTGTGTACTGCGATTTATTTCTTGTCCATGTTCAAGGGAGCGTGTACCTCAGTGTATGGGTGTGTTGGGGGAAAAGTCGACCAGTACTTCGCAGGACGTCTTCACCCCCCCCCCCCCCCCTTCCCCTTCCCTCCAGCCTCCCATTCTATTTCTATTTCTCTCTTCATTGAGATGTGAAATCACCGTTAGCCAGCGACCATGGAATGAGAACGAAAAGCGCAAGGTTTAGAGAGCCCGTCCCAGTCGAGCGGGGATCGAAGTCAGTGGTTACCTTGGTGACAGAAGCCGAGCACTGCCGGTGAAGGGCTGCGTGTGTGGTCAGTAGAGCGTGGAAAAGCACCCAGTTGGAGGAGGGCAGCACGTGCTGGGACGGGAGAAGGAAGAGAGTTCGAAGATTCTCATACACGGTGCAGGCACAGGCGAATATGCACAGGCGAAATAGACCGGTAAAGTAAGGTAGACGACAGGTAGACGAACGCAGAGATGCACAGTGATGGCTTCAGTGTCTGGATTCAAGTGGCAGGAAAAGTACCCGGGCTCTCCCGCACCCCACAGCCTCTCCCCCCCCCCCCCCCCCCCCCCCCCCCCCCCCCCCCCCCCTGCCCACTCCTCCCTCCTTCCCTCCGTCCCTCGTTCATTCCCCTCATAGTTTTCAAGTCATCAAATATGGTTATGCGCCGTTCGATCCTTTAGGAAGCCCTGCCGTTCAGAAGCCAGATTCCCCGAGGGTTTATCAGTAACTCCGTGGATACTTGCGTACGGAGAGTATACGACTCGATGGATGGCCAGGAGGCGTGAAAATAAATGAATAAACGAGTAAATGAATAACCATACAGTCAGTACACTTTGTACATGTTTTTATTCCGCTTGGCAACCGTACAAGTGATGACGTGTTGTTTGACGTCTGGCTGCTGGCCTAGTTGTGTGTGTGTGTGAGAGAGAGAGAGAGAAAGAGAGAGAGAGAGTATCACCGCGTCAGGTCTGATTTGATTGTCAAAGAGCGGAGGTGGTGTCATTGTCATAGGCCTAGGCCTAGGTTCTGTTTGTGCACAGCGTTCATTGGGCAGCAGTGGTAATCAGGTCTACGGGTTTACATCCACATCGTAAAGCAAAGATGGCAGACAGGAATACTGGGGGGGGGGGGGGGGGGGGGGGGGGGGGGGGGGGGGGGGTGTCTGTAGGCAACACTTGGCCACTGGAACGACGACAGATTTAAGACAGGCAGCGAAAATAGCTATGCGTTATGTTAGGCGCCGTCGTGATCCAAACTCGCAACGTATTGACAGCGAAACGCCGTGCTCTGACCAGACGCTCTATTGCTTGGTTTGATTCTGAGAAATAGGAGATCTCCCGTTTCTCTGGTTTGAATCAAGATAATAGAAGCTGGATCTCTTGTGTTCATCAATACTGAAGGATTGTGATGGAGGCTTTTAATATAGCCCTATATCTTGTCGAATCCCCACCTCCCCTCAGTCTTGCCCCTCCCCCTCCCCCCACCCCGCTTCACTCTTCATCCCATTCCTGCCCCAGACGTTTCGCTGGGATCGGAGTGGGAGTGATGGCGAGAGTCAGTGTGATACGAATTTGTGCGTCCTCTGTAGACGTAGATCAGAGCTGCGGAGTTAAGTTTTGTAGATTCTGCTTAGCTTGTTGATAAGCTTCACTGTCCCGTATGCCGTGCAGGATTTGGCGTGGTGGTTTGGCCACCGCTGTCCATCTTGAAAATCAAGGTTTTAAACGTTGTATGGGGTCGTGGCCGCAGTTGGATAAGTGTGCAAGAATAGCCAGTAACACTGTTAGGTCCTGTTCGTTTTGAGGGCTGGGTGTATGATGGAGTCACTGCTATGGAGAGGTGTGTAGTGGAGTCACTGCCATGGAGGGGTGTGTAGTGAAGTCACTGCCATGGAGAGGGTGTGTAGTGAAGTCATTGCCATGGAGAGGTGTGTAGTGAAGTCACTGCCATGGAGAGATGTGTAGTGAAGTCACTGCCATGGAGGTGTGTAGTGGAGTCACTGCCATGGAGGGGTGTGTAGTGACCATGGAGAGGTGTGTAGTGAAGTCACTGCCATGGAGAGGTGTGTAGTGGAGTCACTGCCATGGAGAGGTGTGTAGTGACCATGGAGAGGTGTGTAGTGAAGTCACTGCCATGGAGAGGTGTATAGTGGAGTCACTGCCATGGAGAGGTGTGTAGTGAAGTCACTGCCATGGAGAAGTGTAGTGGAGTCACTGCCATGGAGGGGTGTGTAGTGACCATGGAGAGGTGTGTAGTGAAGTCACTGCCATGGAGAGGTGTGTAGTGGAGTCACTGCCATGGAGAGGTGTAGTGGAGTCACTGCCATGGAGAGGTGTGTAGTGGAGTCACTGCCATGGAGAGGTGTGTAGTGAAGTCACTGCCATGGAGAGGTGTGTAGTGGAGTCACTGCCATGGAGAGGTGTGTAGTGGAGTCACTGCCACAGAGAGGTGTGTAGTGGAGTCATTGCCATGGAGAGGTGTGTAGTGGAGTCACTGCCATGGAGAGGTGTAGTGGAGTCACTGCCATGGAGAGGTGTGTGTAGTGAAGTCATTGCCATGGAGAGGTGTGTAGTGAAGTCATTGCCATGGAGAGGTGTGTAGTGGAGTCACTGCCATGGAGAGGTGTAGTGGAGTCACTGCCATGGAGGTGTGTAGTGGAGTCATTGCCATGGAGAGAGGTGTGTAGTGGAGTCACTGCCATGGAGGTGTGTAGTGGAGTCACTGCCATGGAGAGGTGTGTAGTGGAGTCACTGCCATGGAGGTGTGTAGTGGAGTCACTGCCATGGAGAGGTGTGTGAAGTCATTGCCATGGAGAGGTGTGTAGTGAAGTCACTGCCATGGAGAGGTGTGTGTGAAGTCACAGCCATGGAGAGGTGTGTAGTGGAGTCACTGCCATGGAGAGGTGTGTAGTGGAGTCACTGCTATGGAGAGGTGTGTAATGGAGTCACTGCCATGGAGAGAGGTGTGTGAAGTCACTGCCATGGAGAGGTGTGTAGTGGAGTCACTGCCATGGAGAGGTGTGTAGTGGAGTCACTGCCATGGAGAGGTGTGTAGTGAAGTCACTGCCATGGAGAGGTGTGTAGTGGAGTCACTGCCATGGAGAGGTGTGTAGTGGAGTCACTGCCATGGAGAGGTGTGTAGTGGAGTCACTGCCATGGAGAGGTGTGTGAAGTCATTGCCATGGAGAGGTGTGTAGTGAAGTCACTGCCATGGAGGTGTGTAGTGAAGTCACTGCCATGGAGAGGTGTGTAGTGAAGTCACTGCCATGGAGGTGTGTGTAGTGAAGTCACTGCCATGGAGAGATGTGTAGTGAAGTCACTGCCATGGAGGGGTGTGTAGTGAAGTCACTGCCATGGAGGTGTGTAGTGAAGTCACTGCCATGGAGAGATGTGTAGTGAAGTCACTGCCATGGAGAGGTGTGTAGTGAAGTCACTGCACTGCCATGGAGGGGTGTGTCAGTGACCATGGAGAGGTGTGTGTAGTGAAGTCACTGCCATGGAGAGGTGTGTAGTGGAGTCACTGCCATGGAGAGGTGTGTAGTGGAGTCACTGCCACGGAGAGGTGTGTAGTGGAGTCACTGCCATGGAGGTGTGTAGTGGAGTCACTGCCATGGAAGGGTGTGTAGTGACCATGGAGAGGTGTGTAGTGAAGTCACTGCCATGGAGAGATGTGTAGTGGAGTCACTGCCACGGAGAGGTGTTTAGTGAAGTCACTGCCATGGAGAGATGTGTAGTGGAGTCACTGCCATGGAGAGATGTGTAGTGGAGTCACTGCCATGGAGAGGTGTGTAGTGGAGTCACTGCCATGGAGAGGTGTGTGAAGTCATTGCCATGGAGAGGTGTGTAGTGAAGTCACTGCCATGGAGAGGTGTGTGAAGTCATTGCCATGGAGAGGTGTGTAGTGAAGTCACTGCCATGGAGAGGTGTGTAGTGAAGTCACTGCCATGGAGAGATGTGTAGTGGAGTCACTGCTATGGAGAGGTGTGTAGTGGAGTCACTGCCATGGAGAGGTGTGTAGTGGAGTCACTGCCATGGCGAGGTGTGTAGTGGAGTCACTGCCATGGAGAGGTGTGTAGTGGGGTCACTGCCATGGAGGGGTGTGTAGTGACCATGGAGAGGTGTGTAGTGAAGTCACTGCCATGGAGAGGTGTGTAGTGGAGTCACTGCCATGGAGAGGTGTGTAGTGGAGTCATTGCCATGGAGAGGTGTGTGAAGTCATTGCCATGGAGAGGTGTGTAGTGGAGTCACTGCCATGGAGAGGTGTGTAGTGAAGTCACTGCCATGGAGAGGTGTGTAGTGGAGTCATTGCCATGGAGAGGTGTGTGAAGTCACTGCCATGGAGAGGTGTGTAGTGAAGTCACTGCCATGGAGAGGTGTGTAGTGAAGTCACTGCCATGGAGAGGTGTGTAGTGAAGTCACTGCCATGGAGAGGTGTGTAGTGAAGTCACTGCCATGGAGAGGTGTGTAGTGGAGTCATTGCCATGGAGAGGTGTGTGTAGTGGAGTCATTGCCATGGAGAGGTGTGTGAAGTCATTGCCATGGAGAGGTGTGTAGTGAAGTCACTGCCATGGAGAGGTGTGTAGTGAAGTCACTGCCATGGAGAGGTGTGTAGTGGAGTCACTGCCATGGAGAGGTGTGTAGTGGAGTCACTGCCATGGAGAGGTGTGTAGTGGAGTCACTGCCATGGAGAGGTGTGTAGTGGAGTCACTGCCATGGAGAGGTGTAGTAGAGTCACTGCCATGGAGGGTGTGTAGTGACCATGGAGAGGTGTGTAGTGAAGTCACTGCCATGGAGAGGTGTGTAGTGGAGTCACTGCTATGGAGAGGTGTAGTGGAGTCACTGCCGTGGAGAGGTGTGTTGTGAAGTCACTGCCATGGAGAGGTGTGTAGTGGAGTCACTGCCATGGAGAGGTGTGTAGTGGAGTCACTGCCATGGAGAGGTGTAGTGGAGTCACTGCCATGGAGGGGTGTGTAGTGACCATGGAGAGGTGTGTAGTGGAGTCACAGCCATGGAGAGGTGTGTAGTGGAGTCACTGCCATGGAGAGGTGTGTAGTGGAGTCACTGCCATGGAGAGGTGTGTAGTAAAGTCACAGCCATGGAGAGGTGTGTAGTAAAGTCACAGCCATGGAGAGGTGTGTAGTGGAGTCACAGCCATGGAGAGGTGTGTGTAGTGGAGTCACTGCCATGGAGAGGTGTGTAGTAAAGTCACAGCCATGGAGAGGTGTGTAGTGGAGTCACTGCCATGGAGAGTGTGTAGTGGAGTCACTGCCATGGAGAGGTGTAGTGGAGTCACTGCCATGGAGAGGTGTGTAGTGGAGTCACTGCCATGGAGAGGTGTGTGAAGTCACAGCCATGGAGAGGTGTGTAGTGGAGTCACTGCCACAGAGAGGTGTGTAGTGGAGTCACTGCCATGGAGAGGTGTAGTGAAGTCACTGCCATGGAGAGGTGTGTAGTGGAGTCACTGCCATGGAGAGGTGTGTAGTGGAGTCACTGCCATGGAGGTGTGTAGTGAAGTCACTGCCATGGAGAGGTGTGTAGTGAAGTCACTGCCATGGAGGTGTGTAGTGAAGTCACTGCCATGGAGAGATGTGTAGTGAAGTCACTGCCATGGAGGGGTGTGTAGTGAAGTCACTGCCATGGAGGTGTGTAGTGAAGTCACTGCCATGGAGAGATGTGTAGTGAAGTCACTGCCATGGAGGGGTGTGTAGTGACCATGGAGAGGTGTGTAGTGAAGTCACTGCCATGGAGAGGTGTGTAGTGGAGTCACTGCCATGGAGAGGTGTGTAGTGGAGTCACTGCCACGGAGAGGTGTGTAGTGGAGTCACTGCCATGGAGGTGTGTAGTGGAGTCACTGCCATGGAAGGGTGTGTAGTGACCATGGAGAGGTGTGTAGTGAAGTCACTGCCATGGAGAGATGTGTAGTGGAGTCACTGCCACGGAGAGGTGTTTAGTGAAGTCACTGCCATGGAGAGATGTGTAGTGGAGTCACTGCCATGGAGAGATGTGTAGTGGAGTCACTGCCATGGAGAGGTGTGTAGTGGAGTCACTGCCATGGAGAGGTGTGTGAAGTCATTGCCATGGAGAGGTGTGTAGTGAAGTCACTGCCATGGAGAGGTGTGTGAAGTCATTGCCATGGAGAGGTGTGTAGTGAAGTCACTGCCATGGAGAGGTGTGTGTAGTGAAGTCACTGCCATGGAGAGATGTGTAGTGGAGTCACTGCTATGGAGAGGTGTGTAGTGGAGTCACTGCCATGGAGAGGTGTGTAGTGGAGTCACTGCCATGGCGAGGTGTGTAGTGGAGTCACTGCCATGGAGAGGTGTGTAGTGGGGTCACTGCCATGGAGGGGTGTGTAGTGACCATGGAGAGGTGTGTAGTGAAGTCACTGCCATGGAGAGGTGTGTAGTGGAGTCACTGCCATGGAGAGGTGTGTAGTGGAGTCATTGCCATGGAGAGGTGTGTGAAGTCATTGCCATGGAGAGGTGTGTAGTGGAGTCACTGCCATGGAGAGGTGTGTAGTGAAGTCACTGCCATGGAGAGGTGTGTAGTGGAGTCATTGCCATGGAGAGGTGTGTGAAGTCACTGCCATGGAGAGGTGTGTAGTGAAGTCACTGCCATGGAGAGGTGTGTAGTGAAGTCACTGCCATGGAGAGGTGTGTAGTGAAGTCACTGCCATGGAGAGGTGTGTAGTGAAGTCACTGCCATGGAGAGGTGTGTAGTGGAGTCATTGCCATGGAGAGGTGTGTAGTGGAGTCATTGCCATGGAGAGGTGTGTGTGAAGTCATTGCCATGGAGAGGTGTGTAGTGAAGTCACTGCCATGGAGAGGTGTGTAGTGAAGTCACTGCCATGGAGAGGTGTGTAGTGGAGTCACTGCCATGGAGAGGTGTGTAGTGGAGTCACTGCCATGGAGAGGTGTGTAGTGGAGTCACTGCCATGGAGAGGTGTGTAGTGGAGTCACTGCCATGGAGAGGTGTAGTAGAGTCACTGCCATGGAGGGGTGTGTAGTGACCATGGAGAGGTGTGTAGTGAAGTCACTGCCATGGAGAGGTGTGTAGTGGAGTCACTGCTATGGAGAGGTGTAGTGGAGTCACTGCCATGGAGAGGTGTGTTGTGAAGTCACTGCCATGGAGAGGTGTGTAGTGGAGTCACTGCCATGGAGAGGTGTGTAGTGGAGTCACTGCCATGGAGAGGTGTAGTGGAGTCACTGCCATGGAGGGGTGTGTGTAGTGACCATGGAGAGGTGTGTAGTAAAGTCACAGCCATGGAGAGGTGTGTAGTGGAGTCACTGCCATGGAGAGGTGTGTAGTGGAGTCACTGCCATGGAGAGGTGTGTAGTAAAGTCACAGCCATGGAGAGGTGTGTAGTAAAGTCACAGCCATGGAGAGGTGTGTAGTGGAGTCACAGCCATGGAGAGGTGTGTAGTGGAGTCACTGCCATGGAGAGGTGTGTAGTAAAGTCACAGCCATGGAGAGGTGTTGTGTAGTGGAGTCACTGCCATGGAGAGGTGTGTAGTGGAGTCACTGCCATGGAGAGGTGTAGTGGAGTCACTGCCATGAGAGAGGTGTGTAGGAGTCATGGAGAGGTGTGTACTGCCATGGAGAGGTGTGTGAAGTCACAGCCATGGAGAGGTGTGTAGTGGAGTCACTGCCACAGAGAGGTGTGTAGTGGAGTCACTGCCATGGAGAGGTGTAGTGAAGTCACTGCCATGGAGAGGTGTGTAGTGGAGTCACTGCCATGGAGAGGTGTGTAGTGGAGTCACTGCCATGGAGGTGTGTAGTGGAGTCACTGCCATGGAGAGGTGTGTAGTAGTGGAGTCATTGCCATGGAGAGGTGTGTGAAGTCACTGCCATGGAGGTGTGTAGTGGAGTCACTGCCATGTTGAGTTGTGTGTAGTGGAGTCACTATACTGTGGTATGATGGTGTGTTGGCCTTACTGTAGTGGAGTTTATTGTACATTAGGTCAGTCTCTTTATCGATGCGCTTCTGGTCACAACTGTAAGTCAAGTAGAGTCATATAGTGTAAGCTGTAGATCATACCTGCTGCCAGGTACATGTGCACATGCGTGCGCATGCATACAGATGCATGTGTGTGCACCCACACGTGCACGTGCTCACACACACACGCATGCAGGTACACAGAGAGAGAGAGGGGAGAAAAGCATAGTTTGCACAGAAAATGTACTGAAAACTGAAGCATATTGCTGAATAGATTATACTCAGGTAATAAGAGTTTGTTAGCATTATTTGAAACTAATTAACTTTGCCAATTACCTTCTATCACTCCTTGTCAGTGCACACTTTCACCAGAGATGAAGAAGAAACAGTGACTTGGTAGGTTCCAAGATCTTAGATCAGAGGCTGCTTCACTCAAGACAGGTTTACGGGGGGTTCAAAATGAAATAAATCAAAAGTGAGAGAAATGTTATTTTTGTGTGTCATTCAGAATTACAGAAGCTCTAGGGTGGTCCGAAAATACCATTTGTGTGAACTCTGGGCGGCAAACGTGCCTCAAATAAATGACCAGGCAACGGACAGTTGGGGACTATTTTTGTTGGAGACAAAAGCAGTGAGGATTGACATTGCTCAATTTGTAACAACGGCAGCAAAATCCGCCCAAAACAAGGATTATTAACAAGGAAAATTAATAAGTTCGCTGTTGGAGAATATACCAAACGGCAAACAACGTAGTTGACAATGATGACGATGGAGGGAGGTGACGTCATGGTGACGCCTAGGTCTCCGCGGCCTGGGGCAGGTCGTCGGCCCAGTTGGTACAGTGGCTACATGAGGCGTCTCAGCCACACTGCTGGGGCCTTCCTGGCGTCCACAGCAAAAAGCAAGAGTTCAGGTAGTCTGTGTGTGTGTGGTGTGTGTGTGTGGAGGGGGGGATGGAATGGGTGGGTGGTGGTGGTGGGGGGGGATTGATTGAGAGAGAGGTGTGTGTAAGAGAGAGAGGAGGGGGGGGGGGGGGGGGTGGAGGTGGGCATGGGTGCCTTCTAGCTTGCATCTTCCTGTTTCTATCACATCTCACCATCTGTTTCAGTGTGTGTTTTGTCTGCTGGTCTGCCTGCCAGTCCTCTCTCTCTCTCTCTCTTCCTCTCCCTCTCCACGTGTGTGTGTGTGTGTGTGTGTGTGTGTGTGTGTGTGTGTGCTCTTCCTTTGTAATTCTCCAGCAGATGGAAGAGAAAACTCTCAGTGGACATCAGACTAGAGAGAGAGGGAATGGATGGGGGAGTGGAGGGATGGAAGGGGGGGGGGGGGGGGGCGGTTTAGGAAGAGTACATGGCTGGAGAAGAGAGAGAAAGAGAGAGAGAGAGAGTGTTAATATTCTCGAGACATATATCTCCAAAAATAGCTGAAAGGGGAAACTCTGTTGGTTTCCCCTGACCGGGATTCCCTATTACAGGGACAAAGCATCAAACAGAAAGCGTTCTGTGTTTCCCCTTTCAGAAGCTGGAAGGTGCTTCTGTGTGCCCCCCCCCCTGCCCCGTAATATGAAAACCATGTTCTGTTTATCATTGACAGTGGTGTTGGGATCCAGGACAATACCCGTTCAGTGGCACCCTGTGCTGTCATTCACACCTCTGCTGGCTGGGACTGTGGAGATGACAGCATTGATTTCCAGAGGCATTGTGACTTAATCACCCTCTGTACCTGTCAGAACACAGCTAACATCCAGTAATGTAGCATGGATGTAACATTGAGAGTGTGCCGCAGAGATATTATGGATGCCTGGCGGTAGCCAACATCAATTTGTTTAATGTCTCAGTGGTACTTGAGTTGATAGTTTTTTTTTGCCTAGTTGATTTTAAACAAATCTTTTTAAAAAAAATGTCAGCGAACCTCCCAGAGTCACAAGACAACACACAATGTTTCTCTGGGCGGTTCGCTGACAATTTTTTTTAAAAGATTTGTTTAGATTTCCGCCTGCAGTCGTTTCACTTTGCCACTAGACCTAGTTGATTTTAGCCTGTAATGGTTCTTCGGGTAATTGAAATCTGTTACACAGGATAGGATGGCAAAACACATGCCACTGTCTCAAATGCTATTTTCCACTGGGTTCCTGATCAAGTTGTTAGGTTGACGAGGATGCTCTTGGGCGACTAAGCTGCTTCCCACAATCATGATCATTGACATCAGTATTATCCTCATAGCATCTTAAAACCATTGACATGTTGACTAGTCCTTCAGTTATCGTATATTACATATCATATATATATTATATATATCATATATTATCAGTTATATTAAGTGTTCTTTTTTCCATTTTGATCTCACAATATGATATCCTTGTTCCATGTTCAGCTCATTATCAGTATAATTAAAATGCATGCATTCTGTAAAATCATCAGAATTATCGTTATCATCATTGTCATCATCATCAGGCAAGCAGTGAAGTGAAAGTGATTTGATAGTTCCTTTTGGATCAGCATGCAAAAACTGTGTCATGCTTGTGGTGTTTTCATCTTTCGATCATTATCAACAGTCGTGGTCCATTTCACCTAGAACTACCCATCTCTCCTGCCCTGTCCCAGCCTGCCCCTTGCATCATCATTCTGTTCAAGGCATCACCAGTTTTATGACATCATAAGCCAGTGATTCAGTGTTCTGAGGGAGATGGCATCAAGATAATGGTAAATCCACAGGCTCCCAAGATCTTCTGTCAGGCTGTCCGTTTTCAAGCCAAAATGCACACACATAGATAATGGAGTGCAATGCAACACTGAAGTAATACACAGTACGAAACAGGCCAATGAATTTTTCATAAATGTGTCTTCTGCAGACAAAAAAAAAATTGATGAATTAGTTCTCACCTGGTGGCTAGTAGTAGGCACATGAAGTGCATTTATTTATATTTTGGCCCCCCCCCCCCCCCCCCTTTTTTTTTTTTTTTAATTAATCCTGTCTGTTTCACTCTTCTTCTTGATCATCCTCAACTTGAAGTATGTGGCACCTGGGGTATTTAGAGTGTAAATACTGCTGGAAAAAGGATAATTGTATGTTCTTGACGTCATCTATTTACTTTGAAAACGTTATTCGTTTACTTTTGTGCTTAGTTTCAGTATTCAGGGAGATGTGTGCCTTTTAGTTTGAATTCACTGGCAAGATACCGTGAATACAAGTCAAAATTAGAAATTAGGATTAGAAAGACTGTCAGGGAAAGTAGATGGCATTGTCATAGTTCTTCCTCATAAAAAGCTCACATCTAGTTGGCATGGAGTTTGGTAGAGTGACTGGCTGTGGTTGGAGCATGAAACTTGTTTAAATTCAAGGTCAGTGACTGGCTGTGGTTAGAGCATGAAACTTGTTTAAATTCAAGGTCAGTGACTGGCTGTGGTTAGAGCATGAAACTTGTTTAAATTCAAGGTCAGTGATCAAAGGTCAAGACGTAATGGAAGAAAGCATACAGTCACACTAGAACCTGTGGACATATGTCCAGAATTGTGTCAAATTCTGTACAGTGTTTGACTGTGTTAAGTGTATGAGCTCACTTGATAATCAGATTCAGAAGCTGAACATCAGGCCACAAGGTTGTGCTGAAATAACTCTTCAGCATAGAAGAGTTCATTTCCTGTTCCCAAACTTCATTAAACTTAGATTAATAGTCCACTGTTTGAAAGCATGAAGCAGATTAAAATTGAAGATGAATGTCAAGGTCAAGGACACAGTTTGTAATTTTGGAAATTTCACAGGCACAGTAGAGTCTGCGTCTAGGGTAGAATTCTCATCAAATTTGCAGCATGGACACTCTCTTACTTAAGATGGCAACTTGACATACTGGAAAGCACCCAGTTTTCATTCAACTCGGTACAAAGACTGGGTATGACATGAACAATCCCCCATTAGAAGCCAGGGTCAGAGGCCAAAGGTTAAACCCCAACATGATGCCGGGGTCAGAGGCCAAAGGTTAAACCCCAACATGATGCCTATGAAACATATCCCACTACTTTGAGTGTGATGAAAAGAGAGGGTAGATTATGGGTATGGTGGGGGATGGGGGGAGATGCCCAGTTATGTATACGTTTTATTTATGTATTTCTGCATTCAGGATAGTATTTTGCATTTGCATTTGATAGCATTTGATAGTTGTCAACAGATTCAGGGTTTTTTTTGTGATTCTGATCCATTAGAAGACTCCCACTGGAGCATTGAGGTAATATAGAAAAGTTGTATAAGAGAAATGAACCTGGTGTTTTGGTGGTGTTGACAGAAGCTGCCTTTGGGGGTGTGGACCAGAAGGAAGAGTATGGACAAGAAGACAAACGCGTCGTGAGGGAACAAGACGAAAAAGAAGACGTGAGTTGCCACACTAGTTTTTCTCCATTCACCACTACCACTACACCACTGCGCCCAGGCAGAACACTGCAGAGCAGTGTCTTAAATATAAAATATGTGTTTATGCATGTGCGTGTGTGTGTGTGTGTGTGTGTGTGTGTGTGTGTGTGTGCGCGCGCGTGTGTGTGTGTAAAGCACAGAAATTGAGTCTCTCGTTCTACATGGGTCACTAGCTCAAATGTGCTTGCATGTGACACGTGTGACCAAATTGAGTCTCTCGTTCTACTTGGGTCACTAGCTCAAATGCGCTTGTATGTGACACGTGTGACCACTTATGTAGGTGAGCACAAGAGCAAATGCTTGCCAAGTTTGGGGAGTTAAAAATGCTCCACGTTCAGGTGAGATCGCACAGCAAAGGAGATCAGCCAGTCATAGCAAAGATGACGGTCAAGTCCTCCAGATCAGCCAGTCATAGCAAAGATGACGGTCAAGTCCTCCACAATCTTCCATCTCCTTTGGGCATGATTTTTTCTGTTCTTCACTGAGATCGTGACTTTGTCCTCACTGTCAGATTTTGTGTTGTTGTTGTCGTACCCTGGCTAAAAGACTCCAGGGATCATCTGAACAGCCGTAAGTACTTGAACACTATGGTGCAAATGCATCAGCTGGGGATGAGAACATTATGTGTGTGACCGTTTTTTATTACCCTGCCACGTGGGCAGCCACACTTCAACTCAGGGGGGATTTTGGAGACTGAGAATGTTATGCTAGGAGCTTGTCACAACTGAAGACAGTTCCTGCAAAACTGTGCAGAGCATAACATTTTGATGTAGCCTTGGTTTTCTAGTCTATGTCAATTGGCCTGACACAGCCTTAAGCCAAGACAGATTTTGTGTCAGATATGATTCTTTCTGTTATTTTTATTTTATTTTATTTTTTATAAATCTTTTTAATCCCTTCAGCAAAATCATCATGAACATATATATGAACACATGTTAAATCATATGATACAATCAAAAATTCCCACACATTCAGTCACTGTCTACAACATACATGTGTTTTTAGCATATGATGCACATGTTAAGTCAACTTGTATCCAAGAATTTGTGCCGTTAATTATGCTATAAACTTCTTGTTTGTCTAGGACTGAAAAAAGAATTTCATACATCACAGTCAAGTGGTCTGAGTGTGAATGAAAGAAAATACAGTTTCAGTATTGTAAATGTATGTTTCATATGCTCCGTCTATGAAGGTTTTTTTTTTTTTTTTAGTGGACAAAAGGGACAAGCAGAAAAAACAAACAAACAAAACAAAAACAACAACAGCAACAACATCACAAAATATATATATATATATATATATATATATATATATATATATACACACACACACACACACACACACACACACATACATATATATACACACATATGTACACACATACATATATATGTATAAAATTTGGAAAAAAATATTTCAATAGTTGAACAATTCTCAAAAAGTGTACTCAGTCGCAATCCAAGAAACACAAAAACAGACTAACAAAAAGACACACTCACACACACACGCTGACACATACACAAATATATACCATTGTCGGTTATTGAATTGGTGGGCACATGGAGAGATATTTAAAATGAACATCTGCATCTTTAATATACTGGACGGTGCTAAAATATAAATGCATTTGGAGTTCAGCTTTTTCAGTTTCAGTCATTGTCTTTTCATGTAATATTCCACAGTGTTGTATTCAGCAGATCACTTTCCATCTTCTTTATATTCCCTTTTGCTCGTCCTGTTTTAAATCTTATTTTCCCGGTACATGTACACTGTCCGCCATTTTCTGAGTGCATTTCTCCGTGGGCACAGTCCAGACAGCTGTCAGAACCCCCATCCGCTAATGCTTTAGGGACACTCTCGAATTTATATATTGGATGAAGGCCCCTAAAGCCCCCCAGACTGTTCCACCGGGATCAGCATGCATACAGATTCATAGATTACTTACAGAGACAGTAGCTCAAAAAATAAGATAAAATAAAAATAAAATAATAAATAAATAAAATAAATAAATAAAGAAATGAAATAAATAAAATAAAATAATAAATAATAAATGAATACAATAATGATAATAGTAGTAGCACCATTCTTTATATCAGTATGAAAAATCAGACACATTCTTATCACTAATATTTCAAGCCATTCTTTCTGTAATTTGTACTCTTTCACTGTGGTAATGAAGCACTGAAACAATGGCATGAATGACCAAAGTGAGGAATGAGTGCAGCCGTCCTGATCATGTGACCACTTGATGTGCCAACTGCTTACCTGTGCGAACTTGCCAGGTGCACAGTCGAGAAAGAAAAGCAAGGGAGAGCACATTAACAAAATCTTTTTTCTTGCACTTAGGCCAGAGACTGCTTAGGGTGACAGTGGCTGTAACTTTGAAAAGGACGTGACCAAAGTGGAACACCTTTCACAGGGTAATCTTTAATGTCTGATGAGCGATGAAATTGTGAGGTTTGAAAGTGAAAAGCTCAGAAAATGCCACGGGGACGAAAAGATCAGTGCATTTGATGTGTCTTCAGGGGTACAGGAAATGAAGCAGGTTTTACACCATACTCTTTTAATTGCTTTTTCTTCTTTTTTTTTTTTTTTTTTTTTTACAATACTTCTTTTAACTTAAAAAAAAAAAAAATTCCATGTTCATGTTTTCAAAGTGTCATCATTGATGATGTTTGGAATGTACAAAACTAATATTGTATCCTTTTATTTATATTTGAATTGAAACACAATTCTCTTCTGCAGAATTGAAAGCAGACAAATACAGAAATGCACAGCATCATCAACACATGACCTCTGTTTCAGTTTCTCTCACTTTTTCACACGCACACACACATGCATAAACAAGCATAGCACACACGCACATAAGCACGCATGTACAAACATATGCATGCATGCACACACACACACACAGACAAGCATGAACTCACGCATGCACGCACACACAAAAGCACGCACACGCTCACATTTAGATATTTCTTTACTGCTTTATCCATTCTCAGCTCTGGCATTTGTATCAAGAAATCAGAATGTCTTAGGATGACCAGAAAAGTGGTCTTGACATTCTCCTCTGTCCTGTCTGTGACAGTTCCACTTCCAGGAAATGTCCTCAGTGAAGAACCAGTTTGAACGAGGTCCAGAAGAAACGACCCCAACAGCGACAACAGCCAATCGACATCCGTCAGGAGGTCTCCTCAGCAGAAGGCGGAATCTACGAGAGCGAACCAGCGACTTTCGAACCACAGTGGGAAGACGAGCCAGAAGAAGGGGTCTACGAGAACGAACCGGAACAGCGTGCGGACGTGGTGAGAGAGACAGACCGCAACATCGGCGCGGAGCTTCCAACGGTGGGCACGGCCAAAGAGCATGCGGGATAAGTTTGTTACCGGACAGGTCGAGAACATGTCTGCAGAGTCGAAGAGGGAAGTGACGCCTCCATCTGCTGCAACAGATGGGGGGGTGTTTGAGAACGAGCCGCAGTACAACCCTGACGTGGTCCACGCTGACGACCAGAGCCAGGAGGCGCTGCCGGAGCAAGGCATGGCCCGCAACCTGGCTGCCAGGTAGGATGGTTTGAGGTATTTGGGCGTGTCAGATATCAGGTGTTTCAGGCCTTTTCAAAATAATCATTGAACACTTTTGAAAGATCTTCAGCTGAAAATGATTGTTGGGTGTAAAAGTTTCTAAAATGTTTGATTTTACTGCAGTGGATTTCCATTGTTGAAATTGTGTAAGTGCAAGGAAATGCCACGGTTAAAAGGTATTAACTGCAACAGGAAAAAAAAATCAACAGCTGCACATACACAACCTCATCAAGAGGCCTATGCAGCCCCTGGATCCCCCAGAACAAAATGTTTCAACCCTTTAAGCGACTAACTGTTTTCAGGGCTGTGATTGCCATTGCTTTGATGAGGTGGTATGTTTTTATTTTTTCAGGGTGTCTTATGATAGCGTGTGTGTGTGTGTGAACATGACAGTTCTTATGTGTGCGTGTGGTTGCTTATGTGTGTGTGTGTGTGTGTGTGTGTGTGTGTGTGTGTGTATCTTTGGACATGCGTGTACACTTTCATTTTGATAGTTTTTCAGTTTTGTTTAGATCTTGCTTGTAACTAGAACCAAGACTTGATTATCAGTGGTTTTTCTTTGTCGTAATAGCTTTTTTCCGTTTTGTGAGTGTTATGAACAGAACATTTCAGAATGATTCAAGATATACGAGGCTTTGCTTTCTTTTGGCTCTTTCATAAAATGTGTGTGTATGTGTAATTTAAAAAAGATTGTTAAAATTCTTTGCTCTGGAATGCCTCTTGTTAAAATTCTTTGCTGTGGAATGCCTCTTGTTAAAATTCTTTGCTATGGGGGTGGAGGCATTTCTGTTTATATACAGGAAGATGTGCACATACCTGTTTATGTGAGGAAATTGTAAAGGTGGTGTTTGCAAAAATCTGAGTATGTTAGCTTATGTGCTTTTGAGAGAGAGATGAGGACATCAGTGTGTATGTGAATATGCAAATCATTGTGTGTGCACACACATATCACATATGTATAGGTACACATCAGTGTGTATGTGACTATGCAAATAATTGTGTGTGTACACACGTATCACATATGTATAGGTACATGGGCAGGTTCCCTTAAGTGTGTTTTCTCTGCGGGCGCTTCCTTATTTGCACTTTGCACATGCTTTTGCTTAGGAGATGTAAATGAGTAATCCTGGTGAATGCTGCAGTTTAAAAGAATGTATGTTTCATTTTGATCATACACACTGCCAGGTTTCAAAGAAATGGAGAAAGCAAGGAGCAGTTCCTGTACCCTCCCCTGGCAAACGAGAAATCACACCCGACAGAACTGGCAAAGTGGAGTACGTGTCCGAACCCCGGGGCCACGTGGACAAATACGAACCAGAACTCCAGGCAGCGTTTTTGAAAGCCAGCCAGCAGAGAGAGCAGACGTTGTCAAGTCTGACGAGCTTCCTGAAGAGGTCCTGCCTGAGAAAGGCTCTGCAAAGAACATCGCTGAGCGCTTCAAGCAGCTGTCCACAGAGAAGGCTTCCAGCTCTCCAAGAGGAAAGAGGGAGATCACCCCAGATACTTCAGGGAGAGTGGAATACGTGTGTCAGAGCCGACAGGCTTTGTGGAGAAGTATGAAGGACGCACAGAGTCAGGGGTGTTTGAGAGTCAGCCTGCTGACAGGGAAGATGTAGTGAAAGCAGACTCCATCCCCGATGATGTCAAGTATGAGTCAGGGCACCGCCAAAAACATCGCCGCTCGCTTCAGGGAGATGGAAAAGACCACCAAGTCCCCTCCCTCCCCCAGCAAGGTCAAAGAGTTCACGCCACCCAGGGAAAACGGCGCAGGCCCACAGGCATCAGGGGTGTATGAGAGCACACCGCAGGTGGCCAGCGACGTCGTTCATGCTGAAGACCAGGTGGAGGAAGTCCTCCCTGAGAAAGGCATGGCGAAGAGCCTGGCTGACCGGTTCCGCCAGCTCAGCTCAGGGGACAACACTCCTTCCAAGTCGCCACGTTCCAAGAAAGAGTTCACTCCACCCCCCGGCGGATCAGGCGTATACGAGAATACCCCGAAACAGTTCGTCCCCGACTATAACCAGCCTCCGGAGAGCGGCATCATTGAGAGCAAGCCTGAGGCACGGAACGATGTGGTCCGCAGCGAGGACTCCCCCAATAGTGAACAGGAACTGCCAGAGCAAGGCTACACAAAGAACCTGCTGTCCGCCTGGCGCCAGAAGGAGTCGGAAAATTCCAAAGTGTCCCCACCCTCCTCCGGCAAGCCCAAGGAGTTCACCCCACCCCGTGAGGAACCAAGAGTCACGCAGCAGAGGCCTGCTCCTCGAACCCCCAAGTCTCCGCAGGCCGGTACTGAGATGAACGACGGGAGTGTCCACCCCTCCGATCTTCCTGGGCAGTACCAGCCACAGGTGGGTTCAGTCTGTCATGTTTCTTGGCTTCATTTTCTTTTCATGATT
Organism: Conus betulinus; assembly: GCA_016801955.1. Taxonomy (NCBI): domain Eukaryota; kingdom Metazoa; phylum Mollusca; class Gastropoda; order Neogastropoda; family Conidae; genus Conus; species Conus betulinus. Next base: position 202,042 of record JADBJO010001404.1, on the reverse strand, counting down.
TTTTTTTTTTCTTTCACTGATGATAGGGTTCTTATGCACCCTCACTTTATTGATGATGAATTAGCTGTTTTATACCAGGGGGCATAACTTTGTCTAGACAGCAAAGAATTGTACTCACTTTCCCTGCTATCATACACTTTAAAAGAAGTAGGACAAACATAACAGTTCCCTCGTTGGATTTGAACCATGGACTCCGGCATACCATTCACATATTCTAACCACTCGGCCACAATACCTTCTGGCTGAAATGACCGATTTGCTGGCTTTGTCCTGCATCAGTACTGACAGTTTTTTGTTTTTGTTTTCTGACTGATGACCTTGTTTTGAAACAGTACTTTCAGTTCTTCATTTGGTTTTGTGTGGCGGAAGTCACCAGCAACAGGTGTTGTAAGGTCCAGTCAGTTGCACAGGAAAAAAAATTGGGTTGGTTTGGAAATGGTCAGGAGTGAGTGTGTAGAGATAGTGTAGTGAAGAATATCAAATTTCACAGGTCTGAATGGTCAGCCACTTTTGCATGCATGGATTAGATGGCACATACAGAGAGATTTCTTCTTTATTTATGGGGGGGTTTATATAACAGGCGTGAAAAATGTCTTGGCCACCTTATTCATTCCTTTTTTAAACCTCTTTAGAATGATCTGGTTTCCTTTTTTAAACCTCTTTAGAATGATCTGGTGTTAGTTAACAGTGACAACAGTGATGTACCAACTGGACTTTGAGGAGGGAAATCACCATTGTGAAAGGAATGGAGTGGTCAGCAGTAATGATTTTAAAAGCAAATCACAGGATTGTTGCCAAGTGATTGTGTAGTAAGATGTTGTAGTTCCATGTGATATGATGTGCTTTTGGACTTCTGATGCTTTGACAAACAAAAATGTGTTCTATTACATAAACAGACTAGATACCTCATTTCAACTTTAGATATCTGGAAATCTTTTCTACCAAGACATGAAAAACTTTGCACTTTTATATCAAATTGGGGGCCGGAATAGCTCAGTTGGTAGAGCACCGGACTCGTGATCCTGGGGTTGCGGGTTCGAATTTCGGTACAGGGGGGATTTTTCCCTCGGAGTTAACATTGGTTCTGACTCCATTCCCCATATAGTCCTTCGAATGAAACTATAAACCGAGGTTCCATGTGTGAATGCATGCACAACATCTTGCACACACGTAAAATCCCATCACCAACTTTCGGAAGACAAGGCCAGTTTGGCCGTTGGTATGGGTGACACACATTACACATAGCATGCACCTTCCCCAAAAGATGGAGTATGGCTGCCTTAATGGCGGGATAAAAAAAACGGTCATACACACAAAACTCCACTGCCTGTCTATACAGGCAGTGTCCGCAGGAGTATCAGCCTGCGTATGCAGAAAGAAAGAAAAGAATATCAAAATTAAGTAATTGCTTGGCAAAATATGAAAATTTCATATGTCTCTGGACTTGCAGTGCTTCAGTTAACTCAAATATTTACATGACTCCATGTTTGAATGTAAATAGTAGACTCAGCTTTGGTCCATAGACTTCAAGGTCTAAACCACTTCAAAACTTTACCATGTTATGAATAAAACCTGTATTTGTTAATGTATCTCGGTCAAATTTGAAAACTGTAACATGCTTAGTTTTGGAAATGATACTGATTAGAGTACAACAGGTCTGTTGCCCTGGCACAGCGTTGGCGCAAGTTTGTGGTGCTGTTCAGCAGGGCCTGAGCATTGCTGGGATACAGGAGTGATTGAGTTAACAGTGCTGGGCTTTTGGTGGATCTTGGATTTGAACCTCAGCTTCAGGATGAAAAAGTAGGTGGCAGACTGGGTCTGTCTTTGGGGCCAGCAGATGTACAGAGCTGCCCGTCATGAACGCAGTTGTTGTAGAATGAGTACTCCTGTTGAAATCCTGTAATTCATACTGGTGGATTATGGAAACTGGTGACATGATTTGTAGCTTGCACCAGGATTCTTGGAGAATAGATTATATGGTCTCCAGTAACTCATTCTAGACAACTTACAAGATGATTCATAACAAGATACCTGCGGACTTGCCAGACAACTCTGAATTGCGAGTGCACTCCACATCTTTCACCAAGTTCAGTAAATTTGTTTGGAATTTGTTGTCATGCGTATCTCCGTTGTACATCTTACACAACATCAAATGTGTGATATCACTGCTTTGGATTTTTTTGTCTCTCTTAGTAATAATAATAATAATAATGAATACTTATATAGCGCCTATCTCGGCTAGAGACAAGCTCTAAGCACTTTACAATCAAACACTCGTTTACACAACGGGCTGCCTACCTGGGTAGTGCCGACTGAAGAGCTGCCCAGCTGGCGCTTCATGCAGTCGTTTCCCGTGTCATCCAGTCAGTATCGTTCAATATCGATCACTCATTTTCCTTACTCCCTTCATTCTTTCCATTTCTCACTCAGGGTGCATGCTATGTGTAACGTGTCATCCATACCAAACGGCCAAACTGGCCTTTTCTTCCAAATGTTGGTGATGGGATTTTACGTGTGTGCAAGATGTAATGCGTGCGTTCACAAACAGAACCTCGGTTTATAGTCTCATTCGAAGGACTGTATGGGAAATCTCTTCAAATGATCATTTTCACACTGTGCACTGGTTTTTTCTGTGTTTTGCTTCAAGGCAGCCTAGGTCACAGGGCTGAGTTTGCAGGGCAGCAGGTCAGAGTAGATAGGTCAGAAATGTAGTTATCATTTCTAGTTTCTCAGCAATGCTGACTGGATGCCCTATAGTTGTACCTCACAAGCTTGGCTCATTATCATTCCAGAGCACTGGATTTTCAGATCAGTTGGAATTTGTTAAAATTAAAACCGGACAAAATTGTAATGTGCTGTGCTCTGCTGTTACTGGTGATTGTCCAGTAACAGCAGAACATAACACATTATAATTTTCTGTGTATGTGCATGCATGCGTGTTCCCAAATCCTTTGCTTGTGTGTGTGTGTGTGTGTGTGTGTGTGTGTGTGTTGTGTGTGTGTGTGTTTTCTCTTCCCTTTAGATAACATGTATGCATGCATACATGAGTGTCTCTCTTTGTCTGTGCAGTGATGTGTTAGTGTGTGTGCATATGTGCTCCTTTTCCTTCCCCCATTTTCCTTCCATGCAAAGTGTGCTCACCACAGTTTTTTTATGGTTTTATTTTGTTGAGTTCAACTGATGTGTGTGTGTGTGTTTGTGTGTGTGTGTCAACTGCGGTGTGGGTACGTGTGTGTGTGTGTGTGTGTGTGTGTGTGTGTGTGTCCCCATGTGTGTAAACGCATTGTTTTTCTTCCATTGGATACACGCATGATTTTTATGCCTCTTTATGAAATATTGTGCGTGTTAGTATGCATGTGCATACACATTGTGTCTCTAGCCTGTCTCTATCTGTCCCTCTGTCTACCCCCCCCGCTCTTCCCTCTCGTTCTGTCTGTCGTTTGTGGAAAGATTTGATCTGACCAATCACTGCAGTCTGTTGTGTCCGGCTCACCTGTTGTTTGGGTGGCCGTGCCAACGTAGTTGTTTCCCCGAGTTATTAGAAAAACCTCCCCCACCCCCAGCAGCTGTTTTCACCCCTTCTGTATGCAGTTGCCTGGACCTAGTCCCCCACAGCTCCATCCCTCTGTCTGTCCTGTACTTCCTCCTACCTGTAATCCCCCCCCCCTCCCTGACGTGAAATAGAGATGGCCACAGCTTGTGTGCTGTAGGCATGTGATGATGACTGTAATACCTGTGCAGAAATCTTCTTTCCAGGCTGTGTGCATAAACACAGACAGTGCATGCACACACACCTGGTCTCATATGCACTGGCATATAAGTGCACACAGTCTAATGGAGAGAAAGTGGCTTACAGTTACACATATCCACACCAGCAAACATAACCACAGGCACATACACACACATAGCAGGCTTGCAAACACAGCCAGTTACACCTAATGTTCTTGATACTTATCACCCCTCTTGATTTCCATCATTCACAGGCAGAGGCTTCGGTGTTCGAGTCCGAGCCAGAGCGCCGCGATGATGTGGTGCGTGAGGAGGACACGGACTGGGCGCAGGGCATGCCCAAACCCGACACCACCAAGAAAATGCTGGCCAAGTTCAAGAACATTCAACAGCAGGCGGGCACTGCCAACGCCACCCCCACCAAGCCCAAACCCGCCGCCAGAAAGGTGAGAGACAGTGTCACATGCTTCCCAGCACAGGAAAGTTTGGGGGCTTCTTGTTATAGATTGTGATTAATTCAGTGTTCATACTCCAAGCTGGTTGCATGATTCAGTCAGTGTTTATACTCCAAGCTGGTTGCATTGAAATCGAGGAGGGTGACAGAATATATGTTGAATGCATCCACTGGTACTGAGTTGAATACAGCTTGTTTCAACTGGAGGTTGAGACACCTAGAAAAGTTATGGAAGGGAAGAGGCGATTGCTGTGGAACTAAAGGTTGTGGTACAACCGATTTCATACAGCCGGCTTCAGTTGTATACTTGTAATAGATGGTGTGAATGTGAATGTTATGGTAGCCTGATAGTTTATCTTGATAATCGATGGCTTTTTTTGTCTTGGTCTGTTGTGGATGGTAGGACTTTTTTGTCTTCTGATGTTTTGTGGGTAAAATTGTTGTGTTGTGGTAATCCTTGTGGCATGTTTGTTTTCAGGTATGTGAATGTTAATTCTGCAGTTGCTGTATTGTAGCTATGCCATTGTAAACAGTGTGAGTGTTAATCTCTCAAATATCATACAAATATGAAGTGTTGCTAGAAATAATGCATGAATAATCCACATAGATGTGGAGGATGAGGTCAAGTTAATAATTTTGTGAGTATAGTGTTGGTGGTTAAACTGTTCAGCATCTATAGGTGTGTACAGTTGTTTGTCAGTAATTCTTGCAGATGACACGGTAAGTCATTGGATGTTTAATGGTGTGTCACTTTTGTTAGTCTATTCATTCTCACAGATACGCAGTAGTTAGAGAACATTTGGGTGTTCACTTAAACTACATATGAAGAATAACTCTTCACTCACTGGTTGAGTTGTTTTTCTTTACCACTGTTATTATTGTAGGATGTTTATTTTTTTCAAAGTCATGGCTGAGAACTCAAGGAGCTGCATTGTCTTATCTTAGGTTATATTTATAATGCTGTCAGTTACATGAAGGGGCTGTCTTCTGTATAATTATCATAATAAAGATTTTTTTTAACACTCTCTGAACCTCAGCATGGCGTCTTCAAAAAAAAATTTTTTTTTAATTACACTTTCTGATACTGCATAATTTTTGTATAATCATTTTATCACAATAGAGTTTTTTTTTTTTTCTTTTCATGGCTCAAAGCACATCATTATCATCATCAGTATTAGTGGAACAGGGTATTTTTATGGAGCTTCCCAGTACCTTGAGGCACTGTATTATTCAAACGATTAATCATGTTCAAGGCCCTGTAGAATCCAAAGAATTTTTCAAACAGATTTTTGAAAGGGAATTGCAAGATTCAAAATAGTCCTTGGGACCAACTCCACAGATCTCTCTTGGATCATATTAAAACTCCGGTCAACTGGTCTTGCCATAGTTGCTGAACACCACGTAGGTAACAATGATTCACTGACATGAATGATTCATTTGCAGTTTTCCCCTTAAATTTGAGACTGTGCTCAATCTTTCATAACTCATTGCACATTTCTGAGCATCTGCCTGTACCAAATTCTTGATGGTGATGATCATCGGCATTATCTGTCATACTGGTATTTGGTAAATTTTTGCTGATGATTTGCTTGTACTTCCAAAAACACTTGTACATGTAATTCTTGATAATAATGATTCAGAGATATTGACTTAAAACTGCACAAACAAATCAAAAAAGAAAAGAGAGAAAAAAACAGAAAAAAGGGGAAAAAAAAAAAAAAAATGAAAAAGTCCTGTTGCCTGTAGTTGTTATTTATAAGTCCCTGGTAATTGCTGAAACATAGCACCTGTGCAAAATTCTTGATAAGGATTCCCTGGTAATTGCTAAAACACACCTGCTTTTTGACAGATCCTTGATAATGAAAATTCAGGGTAATCTGAGGAAAAAACTAGAGATGTCACTGGAATGCTAAGAGATTTGAGGATAATAGAGATCATGAGGATTCACTGGAATAGAGATCATAGGATTCACCGAATAGAGATCATGAGGATTCACTGAATAGAGATCAGAGATGCACCGGAATAAATAATGAGGATTCACTGGAATAGAGAATCAGAGTGTTGGGTGCGCTGCGCCATTACTGCACAGAATTGAGAAATGGTGCTTGGCACTTGGACCAGATGCGCCTGTCAGGTGAACATCAGTCAGTTAATGTCACATCATCGCGATGAGTCACTGTTCGCTTCTAATGCAGTCAGAGTTTGCAACTACACATTGAGGAAGCTTTCCATTTGAGGTTTATTGATTTGTCTGTTTCAGCTGCCAGTTGTAAACTCTAATTGTTGATCGGCAGTGTTGCTAATCTTTTCAGTATGCCTGCGGAGGAAAACTAGCTAAGTTGACTTGATCCAGATCGTCCTTTTGAATCAATGAATTTACAACTTTTAAAATCTCCAGTGATTTCAATTATGTATGTTTTTAAGGTATGTTTAATGTCTTGACTTAATGTAGCTTAGACAACAATGTCAAAAGGCAAAGACCAAGTCAGTTTATTTCTTTCTATATGACCACTTCAGTTTCAGCAAAAGTTGGGTTTAGTACACACACACACACACACACACACACACACACACACACACACATGCGCGCGAGCGCTCACATTCACACATGCCGCCATCCCTTCCCCCTCACTCTGCAACCACCACTGCTCCCCCCCCCCCCCCCCCCCCCCCCTTTTTGATCATGATGATTCACTGGTAAATTTTAAATTACAGATGCATGTGCTAAATTCCTCTAATGATAATTTACTGCTTATTTGAAAACATTTATGTCCACACTAAATTCTGTATGATGATGATTCACCAGTACAGTATTTTGTAAACCACTGATGCTTTTGCTCAGTTTTTGATAATGATGATTCAGTGGTATTGTTTTAAAAACTTTGATGCCTTTACAAAATTCTAGTCAGAGATGATTCATTGTTGATGTATTAAATTCTGGTGCTTGTACTAAATTCTTGATAATGTGATTAATTAGTAATTTTAAAGATACAGGTGCTCCTACTGAATTCTTAATAATGACAACTGAATGGTAATTTCTTTAGCACAAGTGCTTGTGCTAGTTTCTTGATAAACATGATCAACTGGAATTTTGAAACACTGGTGATTGAAGATTCACTGGTTACTGCTATAACACTTTTCCCATAGCTGAATATGTTAGAAATGTTTACAGTGAAGAGTAACTTAAGACTCCCTCCCTGGACACTATACTCTTCGTCTGCACTCTATGTATTGTCTCCCTGCCACTTCTCTTCCCTCATTCCTTGGCTAGACCCCTGAGGTTCACTAGCTAAGATTTTTTTTTCTTTCTTTTCATTTGTCTTCTTTAAAATTTTATATCTGACGGTGTTTAGTCTCACTGTTGAAGGTAGCCACAGTTTGTCTTCAGAGGATACCTTCTACTGATTCACAAATTGATTCCCCCCCCCCAGTCCCCAGTATTTATGGGGTTCTTGTTGTCCAGCTGCACTATATCAAGAAATGATAAACAAGAGATGATAGGATCTTTTACATCAGCTATAATTACATCAGTTAACGATAGGATCTTTTACATCAGCTATACACATCAGATAGGATCTTTTACATCAGCTGTAATTACATCAGCTTACGATAGATCTTTTACATCAGATATAATTACATCAGTCAACGATAGTATCTTTTACATCAGCTATAATACATCAGTTAACGATAGGATCTTTTACATCAGCTGTAATTACATCAGCTTACATAAGATCTTTTACATCAGCTATAATTACATCAGTTAGCGATAGGATCTTTTACATCAGCTATAATTACATCAGCTAACGATAGAATCTTTTACATCAGCTATAATTACATCAGCTAACGATAGGATCTTTTACATCAGCTATAATTACATCAGCTAACGATAGGATCTTTTACATCAGCTATAATTACATCAGCTAACGATAGGATCTTTTACATCAGCTATAATTACATCAGCTAACGATAGGATCTTTTACATCAGCTATAATTACATCAGCTAACGATAGGATCTTTTACATCAGCTATGATTACATCAGTTAACGATAGGATCTTTTACACCAGCTATGATTACATCAGTTAAACAATCAGTAACAGTGGCAGCATTAATGCAGCTCAGTAAAAGGTGGGTGTGCTAGTGTGTTCAGAAGGAAAAAAAATTGAAGTGACAAAAGACAGGCGAGCGGAGGCAATAAAGGAAAGAAAAGGAGAAACCTGTTTCATCAGAGAATTGTCAGGCAACTAAAGGAAGCACAGATCAGCGAATTGTGTGGATCTGTTGGATTCTGCTTGATCTGGAAGGCAGTTTGACGAACGTTGTTTCATAACGGTTCTTGTCAGTTACTCTTGTCTTCATATTCACTTCTTTGAGGTTTATTGTGCTGCTTTTTTTTGTATCATTATGACTGGAATTATTGGTGGTGATTTCTGTGTGGCTGGAGATATTTTGTGTCAGATGGTTGTAGGTTTAGATGCCAGAGTGTGGAATGGTTGCTTTTTCTAGTATTCTTGTGGTGTGTGCATTTATGTTGGTGGTTTTTTTTTGTGCCACATGTTCTGATACGAGTGTGTATGCGCATGCATACGCGTGCGCGCGTGTGTGTGTGTGTGTGTGTGTGTGTGTGTGTGTGTGTGTGTGTGCAGAGCTGTGTAGAGTGGTGAGAGCTTATCATGGAGATGTGCAGTAATACACTTAGCACTACAGTTGTGTTATTCTGCCATACCCCACCATGCTGCTGAGGGCATAATGAAAAATGTGTCTGCAAAAAAAAAACCCTCTAAAAAACAAAACTTTAAAACAGGTGACAACAATTTTCAGGTGGCATTCTGCTTCATTGTAAGCCAGTACAGTGTGTGATTACACCAAAGCAGGCGATAACCGATATCATCAGGGGAGGATTCTTCAGGGTTGCCATTCTGGTTACACGCTTTCAATAGACTCCTGCAACACATGCAGTTAACAGTTATAACACTGAAATCCTGGGATCAGTGCATGTTTGAAAAGGGGGAAAGAAATTGCGGACAAGTACTGCATGTGTTTAAAGAAAAAAAACAACAGGAAATATGCGTTTGAAGCAGTTCCTGTCAGTTCTCTTGAATTGGTCTAAGATGTCTGAATGTTAACTGTGTCTCAAGGAGCACTGAGGTAGGTGGAGCAAGTGTCTAGCATAGATTTCATGCTGGACCTGGACAGAGTTGTTTATGTCTTTTCCATTGAAGGTTTGGGCGAGTTTGAGAGGCAGCTCAATATAGTGTCAACAACAGTGTGTGTGTGTGTGTGTGTGTGTGTGTGTGATATGTTCATACATGCACACATGGATCCATACTCTTGGAAGTGTCAAGGCACTTTTTTGAATCTCTCAGCTGTACCATTTTTTTTGGAGGAGGGGAGAGGGGTATCTTCCCTCCACCCCCACTCCCTTTTTCACACTTGCCCTACCTGTTCCCCCACCATCCCATCTTGGTTTCACTTCCTGCATTCCGCCAGCCAGCTTGCCCTGTCATTTTTATCCACCATCCTCCTATTTCCCCAATTTGTTCCCCCCAGCCACTGTTCCAGCCAGTGCACCCTGGAGACACATGAGGAGAAAAGGTGACTGCTGTGGGGTCCCTTTGTGAAGGATGGGAATGTCTTGAGCGAGAGAAAAAGAGGGAGGAGGGAGGAGTGATAACTCCTAAGTTCTTACTTATAAAATGCCTTCTTTTGTCAATACTCCAACTAAATAACGCTGGGATTTATCAGGGTTTAAAAAAAAAAAAAAAATTTTTATATATATCTGCGACAGTGCTGGTGTGCAGATCATAATCTTACAGTCATATGTACACCATTGTCCTCACTGCCATCATGTTTTATTCGAACCCATTCAGTCAAACCTGAATGGAAAATAGCTCCTGTAAAATCCTGTCTGCTGACATGCAGATTGACTTAGTTACTGCCACATCATGTGACATATGAAGCAGTCAGGGTGCTACACCCTGCTTGGTCCTCAGCCTGTCTGCTGGTGTTGCTCCGACTTCCACTGACTAGTGTCTGATGGATGGATGGAGGTGGGACATAGCTGCCCTCAGGCTGACTCATGCTTTCACAAAACAAACGGTTAAATCAGTGAAGGTGTTCTAGAGAGTAGTGTGGAACCAGGTGAAATTGAAAAAAAAAAGTTTTTTTCAAAATGCTGAGAAAAAATGAAAAGAGATGTTGAAGGTGTTATTAGAGAAGAAGATGCCACAAGAAATGAATTACTGGAGCTTCGCTTATGGTGTGAATTCTGTTGTGTTGCAATGCTAAATTGATTCGCATTTTGTTGTTTTTTTAATTTTGGTCATACAACTATTCAGATTTGATGGATGTTGTTCTGTGTTGTTCAGAGTGGTGATGTTTTGTGACCTAATTTGTGAAACAAGATTGCAGTGGACAAGTTCACCGCTTTATTCACACATCTCATCATCTAGTGATATGATCTCTAGAAGCTAAAGCTTACTTGGAAAGAAATTATATTCAAAGAATCCGAAAAGTGTTGTGTACTTTACCATCAAAGTTTTATACACACATTGAATAAAAGCTTTTGGGAGATCAGACAAAATTGGTTCTGTCTTCCTTGTTTTCTCTTGAAAATGTGGACCGATTTCTGAGTCATGAAAGTCTAGAAATAAAGAAAACTTGAATTCAAAATATAGCAAGTTTGACCACACATTTTGATTGTCCAGTTCAGTCTTGTTTCTGAGGGAAAGTGTACAAGTTTTTGAGGTGCTTACAGTATTGTTTGATATGACCAGGTTTTGTGGCATAAACAGATATTTCTGACAGCAGAGAGCTAACGCTACGACTGCATCAGCAGTGTCTTCATGCTTTGTTATTTTTTTTCTGTTTGTTGTTTGGTGTTGTTGATGTTGTCACCCCGTCTTTCGTGTTCTAGGAAGGGGAAGATAGGAACTCGAAAGAGTCTTCACCGGACAAGGTTGGTTCAGCCGTCAAGCTCTTCTTTTGAATTTGAGATCTGTCTAACACTCATTGTCATTTACAGAAAGCGCTATCCAGACCACCTGTAATATGTTTGAGAACTTGCAAGGAATGATTTGTCTCCGTTTGTTGTAGGTTTGTAAGGGTTTACTGTGCTTGGAGGGTTTTAAGTGGAGGGGGTATGTAAAGTGGGCATGTATGATGCATGATGCTATTGGACAGGGGTTATCTTTATGAATTAAACCTCTTTAAAAAGGTTATGTGATAAAACTCACGGGCGCCTTTTTAACTCTACATTGAAAGAAACATTCTTGTGAGACTGAGTGATTGAATAATCATCATCATGTTTGATTTGATTGCTGGTGGAAGATTTTTTTTTTTTTTTTATTTTTTTTTTTCATGTTTTCTAAAGTTCTACTTTTTTTCTGATGGATCATAGCATTGGTTGGACTCTTGTCCATGTCACTAGACTTACTGTGGTTATGTCATCCTTTGAGTCAATGTCTCTGGACTAACCATGCGGACTAACCTTTCACTAGATGCACTATACTACCATATCCACTCTTCCTTTCATAACTTTGTCTTCAGGTTACTTTGATGTTATTATGATGATCTTTTGATAAACATTGTGCAAGACTTGATTTCACTTATAATAGGTATTTTATTACTTTACTGCTCACATGAAGTCAATGAAAAAAAAAGTGTCCTGAAGATTAAATTGATATTTGGTTTCACAACAGATACTAGCATGCATTTGAATTACTCATTAGTCAAACAGGTCTCTGTTGTGGACATTAAAGAATGTTCACATAGACATTTAAAGCAAAGGCAGAATTACTGTGCTGCTAAACAAAAGAATGAAAAAATTACAAACTGATCACATTGCATTTCGGCATATTTGGTCGTCTTGAGGCAAGACAAACAACATTTAAGACTCTGAAAATGGAAGAAGACGAACAGTCACATATCTCTTGAACTGTGTGCAGAAAGGGCTATGGAATGAAACTAAGGCTCAGACGGAGACAGTATGGTTTATTTAGAGTTAGAATATTTATACAGATGAAAAAAAAAGAAAGAAAAATGAAAAGAAAGAAATGGTATGGGGGTAGCGGTGCAAAAAGGGATTGGGGCTGATGTTACGTTAGGATGGCATCTTCTTGTTCCTGTGGAGCAAAGGAATTTTGAGGAAAACTGTTACAACAGAGCCTGCAGCCCATAGGTGATGAACATAGATTTATGCCTTTCCACAAGTCTTGTTTTGAAATGGATAGAAAGGAGCGGGGGGTATCAGGTATGAAGTACTATATTCAGTTTGTTCAGGGGTAGAACTTGGTCTCAAACTGGAAAAAAAAAGGCTTAATGCAGCTAGCTTATCAATGCAGGTGGTAACATTGAAAAGGTATCTACAGATTGTGCTTTGGGTGGTAGCAAATTGATACTGACAAAAACACTAATGCCAAAATTAGGGGTTGGTGTTCATTTAATACACCCATTGTGAATGGACACATTAAATAATTGTCTCGTACAGGGATTACATGTCATACTGGAGAAAAATATATCCCTATTTATAACATTAAAGTGACAAAAGTAGGCAACATTACATAAGAATAAACTGAAGGTGAGGACATATCCCTATTTACATTTAAGTGATGAAAGTAGGCAAATTTACATATAGAATAAAGTAAACGTGAGGTCAAATATTATTTCAGTGACCAGCCGATTGGTTGCATTAAACTGGTATTAATGAACTGAAGGCGAAAAAAAAAAAGTGAATGGTAAATGATATAGATAGATTTATCATCAAACCAGTTTCACTGATAGTATTATCATGTGCTGTGCATGGATCTGCTGCTTAGACTTTGAATGGTTAGACGTCTGGAGCTTTGGATTAAAGCTGTGCGCATGCATGTTGACAGGTGTATATGTATGGTAGTATGCCACTTTTAATGGATTTGCATGGTTTTATTGCAGGTCTTCTCTTCATGTCTTGTATGAAGCCTTGTGTATCTCCATGCTTTTAACTCTGTTAAGACTCAGCATCTATATTGACATGCCTGGAACTTAAAACAAGAAATTTAGGAAGCTTGAAAATATGAATGGAGAACAAAGCCTTTCCATCGCTTTTACACACCACTCTCTCTCTCTCTGTCTTTCACAGTGTGTGTGTGTGTGTGTGTGTGTGTGTGTGTGTGAGAGAGAGAGAGAGAGAGAGAGAGAGAGAGTGAAGTGAACATAGATATAATTGTCTTGTAGAACATGTCTTCTAACGATGAAAAGTCTTCGACGTACACGTAGATCTTTATAAACGCCCTTGTGCTGCTTTTCAGCTCAGTCCTTGTCCAGATTAACCATTGCTCAGTGGGCACTAACCATTTGTTTGGTGTGTGTGTACACATGGCACTTGGTGGCATAGCTGATGTAGGGTGGGGTTTTTTTTGCACATGTGAGACCACACATGGTGTGTGTTTGTGTGTAGACATATCTGTGACTGTGGGCAAATGTAGGAATCTATGTGCGTATATGTTTGTGCATGTGTTCAAGTATGTTATGTGTGGGAATAATTGAAAAAAAAAAAGACGGACATTAGAGAAAATGTTTTTGTCTGCTGTTCACACAAGAAAACGATGTTGGGTACACACGTAGATGTTGTTACTGGACCATTTCAAGCATGACTGGCCATGCAGTTCATTGAAGGTATTTTTCTTAATGAAATGTAGCGCATGTTGAGCATTACTGTGAATGATGGCTTGGTTTTTTTAAGACAGTGTTATTTACAGTGGTGTCTTGTGTGTTATTCTAGGGCATGAACATATAGTGGATGAATGATGAAGTTTTCAGTTTCGTGATATTTTTATCCACGTCTTGAATATGATTAGAAACTGTCTCGACATCTTGACTATGATTAGAAACTGTTTATGTATTGCTTGTTTCTGTGTCATGCTGATGTGGTTAGATGGTAGAAGGGTTGCATTGTGCTAATGCTGCTCTCTTTCAGGTAACGTTTTTTTCCTTGCTTTCTGTTCGCACCTCTCCACCATCTGAATGTGTGCTTGATACTAAAAGTAGTGAGTGTGGAAATAGAAAATGATGCTTGCAGGAAAGGTATTCTTGCTACTTGATTTCAGTTGTCTCCCTTTTTTATTTTTTTTTTTTATTTTTAAACCTTTTTAGTTAGTTCTCACATATCTTCCTGTTAAGTTAGTTTACCGTCATGGGTATTAGTCATAGAAGCTATTACTTGTGCTGTCTTCTCCCTTCTTCCTCTAGATAGGAAGTCAATAGATCTGTAACTACCCACCTTTCTAAATCAATTTACATTGATTTTATGTTTGTTAATCATGTATCCAAGCTCTTTTCTATGTATCCAATTTGTTTTCTTAACAGAACATGACCCTTTTCATTGATTGGTGGTTGGCACACCTACCTTGGTTTATTGGTCTAATATATAACCTTGGCTATTCTTTTGTTTCGTTCCCACAATATTTGCTTTTATTCATTTCTGCCCAGTTATCCAACTGTTCCTGCAACCTTGCTTTTATTTATTTTTACTCCAGCTATCATTTGTGTTTGGAGATGAAAAGGTGAATAATGAATTTGCCAGGATTGAGAAAAAAAAAACAGCCCTAATTGAATCGGAAAGATGGAATGCAATGAGGCCAGCACTGGGAACTTAAAGATTCTGTTGGTTCAAAAACAATAAAGTGCATGTTTAAGTCCTTTTCCTATCAGCTGTCGTCATGATATTAGTTTTTGGTGTCCATTTGTTTTCTCCGTTTTCCTTTCCCTTGAGAGCGACTTTAAGCATGCGTGAGTGTAAGTAGTTTTCAGAGTTTAGAACATGTTTTTTTTTTTTGTCTCGGCTTTCTGAAATTTGTTTCAGTTTTGTTGCTTCCTATCCTGTTATCTCTGTATATTGACACATAACTCTCCTTCGTCGTGGGATTCAAAACATTTCTCCAGAGATACATGGCATTTCTGCCATAGCAGTGCTGGAAAATTGCATTCCTTCTTTTGAGAAGGATTATTTGGGTTCTTTTCCCCTGTTCTCTCCCACTTTTATTTTTCCCCAAGCAGATTGGTCTGGTGTGCTGTTTCCCCATGTTGTGAGAGTGGACAGGAGAACGTGCCGATGTTTTAACGACTAATGTGCGACAGGTGGGCCGCAGCAAGAGCATGCGGGTGGCCGTACAGCTGGAGAAGTGCGGGGCCTGCCAGAAAACCGTTTACGCAATGGAAAAGATTGAGATAGAGAAACACTCGTACCACAAGAGCTGCTTTAGATGTTCCCACTGCCATTGCGTCCTTACGTAAGGAAACCATTTCAGGGACACTTCTCCCTTGTGTCGAGACTCACACACTGCCGTCGTAGGCTGCTTTGTCTCGCCAGCCAGGTTGCTCCCATTTGATTTGACTTTTAAGTGTTAAGTCTTGATTCGACTGCTCAGTTCATGATTGAACAGCATTGACAGAAATTTGATGACAGGATTAGGAATTAAGTTTTGGAAATTTGAACGAGACTGAAACAAGCAGAGAAAAAAAAACTGTAAGCTTAATGCATGAATTATGATATGAAATTTGTGTTTAGCTAGGGGGTGAGGGAGGGGTAAAGAGGGGGAGGAGTCAAAAGACTTTGGTTGGAAACAAGTCTGTGGTCGACCATCTTCCAGCCTTTTCCCATTCATCAGCTCTGCTTAGCATTGCCTTTCTCATGGGCTGTGTTCACATTTTCTGCATCAGAGCACAGGATGGTACATTATTGTTCCTCAGGAAGTCCAGATCGTCATCTGGTGCTTGCTGTTACCACCTTCTGTTGACTGATAGTCTGGGCTAGGCTTACCTTTGTTGAGTAAGACCTGTGAGTGATTCACTTATAAAGTCTGGGCTAGGCTTATCTTTGTTGAGTAAGACCTGCGAGTGATTCACTCATAAAAGCATTTGGGGCTTTCTATCGACAGCATGGTCTGGAGTAAGTTTATCAGCATGGATTGTTAGATCACCGAAGAATCCCCTAAACATTGAGGAATTGTTAGATCATTGATGAATCCACAACATACACGGTTCCACATGTGTTTTTGTTTCTGACTAGACACTCGGCCTTAAGACAAGAGACTTGCACAGGGTCCTTATGTTGTTTATACATATGTCAATATGATCTGAAAGAATGTTTATATATACTTCAGTATGAGCTGAAGGAATTTACACAATCCAGTCTGCTACACAAGGAATATTTGTTTAAAGCTTGGATGTGAAAAGGTTCAGTGCTATTTTGGCAAAGAATTTGAACTTGACACAAGGAATTTTCAGCAAAATGAACCACAGCACTGGAGAGAAAAAGCCGTGACTGTCAGCAGCCCATAAGATGCATTTCAGAAATTGAGATGGCGTCAAGTATTGGTCATTGTACCCACCCCCCAAGCTTTCTTACATTACAGGCTGTTATCAAGTCCTAGACTGCTGAATGCAGGTTAATATGTGAACACGAGAAGGAGACTACTGTTACTTCTGTTATGATTGAGGTTACTTGTATAGTGCATGTTCATTGTTGGAGACCAGGCTCAGAGCGCTCTACAATCCATGATCTTGCATACACAACAGGCTGCCTACCTGGGTAGGGCCAACTGAAGAGCTGCGTGCTGTGGTACATTCAGTTGGTTCTGTCTCTCATATTTTTCTCATTCTTTTGTTTTTCACGGTGGATATAGGCATTGTGAATATGTCATCCATATGAACAGCCAATCTGGCCTTCTCTTTTGCAAGGTGGATGATGGGATTTGACATGTTTGCATGTGTTCAGTCATGAGACTTGATTTGTTGTCTCATTCGAAGGACATTCAGGAAAGAGAGTCAGATCCAATGTTAGCTCCGTGGGGAAAATGGTCCTGTGCTGAAATGGCTCGGCAGAGATTCAAACCCACAATCCCAGGACCAGGGATCTGGCATTGTACCAACTGGGCTATCCCAGCCCCTAAGAGTACAGATGTAAGGCGTAATTGCTTCACTTGAATGACCCTGCACTATCCTGCATGAAACAGGACAAAACAGACAGTGGTACCAATCACCTTACCTGTCTATCGCATCCCATCCTGAGGATGCTGCATCTCTTACTGATGAACGTACTCATCAGCACCTGGTAAGGGGTTTAGTAAGTGCCATGAGAGCGACTCAAAAAGGATAGGTCCAATACATGTCTTTTGGTTATTTCCCTGTGACATAGTAGACAGGACACCAAGTCTGAAACATCAGATTTTATGTTTTTTCTACCGCTGAAGATGGTAAGCTGCCAGAAACGTCGGACATGAAGTGTCTGTCTGTATGTTTGAAATGCCATTTGATGGCATTTATTTGGGACATCGAAAGATAGAAAGCAAACAAGCCAGCCCATGACTTTTCCTAGAGACCCACCCCCCCCCCCACCCCCAGTTGCATGCATTAAAGTTTCTGTTTTTAGGAATTCAGTCAGATTTTCAGCATGAAACTCGCATACACATACATTTTCCGCTCTGCTCCTTAGAGACTATAACAGTCACATTCTGTTGTTTGTAATTCAGTCGGCTTGCCAAAATTTTCCTCTAGGAGTGAGGAGACTTGATGCACCTAGCCTGTGAGCAGAGATAGCAGGAAGGAGGAGGGAGGGAGTGAGTGAGTCTCGACATGACCCAACAGGTCGGACACTACAGATATGACATTAGTCATTGCCAGAATGATCAGCGATGAATATGCTTCCTAGTCTTGGCCTTGTGTACATATAATATACAACACCCCAGGGTCGCTGCACTGTGTCACAGGGGGGGCCTTCACCAGTGGCGTTGTATGGTCATCTTGCACTATACAACCCCCTGGCCTTGACCTAGAGTGACCCAAAGTGGCTGTGAGGCAGCGGTGACCTGGCCTAGTACTTTGGTCCACTCTGTTGGTCAGGGTGGAGAGAGAGAGGTCCCCAGCTGTGACATGGTGTGGCGAGTGGCGCCATGCAGGGTGGTTTGTCAGCTGTCGTGGTGATGTATTACTGGTGGGCTGCTCTAGTCTGTTACATATTGTACTTCTGTCTCAGTATAGCGTGACCATGCAGTCTTCCTCAAGTCTGCCCTGGGCGGAAATGTCTCTGATCTCAGTATGTGTTGAAGAAGAAACCATCTTGAATGCCCTCCCACCCCAGCCCAAAATAAACCCATTTCATTCCTTTCCATTTTCTTCTGCTGTATTTTATTTTGAAGCCAGGTAAGTTTTCTGGGGTATATGGGGCACTCCCATCACCAACACCCTCCACTCTCTCCCCTGCCCATTCCTTTTCTCCCTACTTCGTTGTCCCCACCTGCGATGATATCATTTAACTGACTAAAACTGACATGAATGGGCAGGCCTTTTTTGTTTTTTTTTTAAATTATACCCCAAAATTCAGCTTCCTCAAATTTTCTTTTTTCTTTGTTTTACCCTTTTTAAATATTATCAGTTAACACATTTATTTATTTCATTATTTCCTCAGTTTTGATTTTTTTTTTTTCTCTCCTTTTTTTTTTTTTTTTACGTGCATCTTCTGCAGGTATTAATTCCCTTTGTGCAAATTTACTTCCTTTCCATACCAAACAGATTTCCCTGGAAATTGTTGCTTACAAAGTTTAAGGTGGTTACTCATCTGTAAAAGTTTTCAACCAAACATTATAAATGCCCCAAACAAGAGGACATAGAAGGAGCGAGCTGGTCATCAAAATAGCTTATTGTTCTTTCAAGAACAGAGCATATGCATACTTTCAAAAGCAGAAGTAATTTCATACATGTTTCTTTGAAAATGAAACCTCTTTCAGAAAGAGAGCAGCCCAGTAAAGAGACGCTGACGTATGGCTGAAGATACTGGTTGTCATGGTCATCAGACTCCTTATTTTCAGACAGCAAAATGGAGTAATCTTGTTTGCTTGTGAATCGCAGTTTGTCTTGGTTACCATTGGGAAAGTTTTCAACCTAGAAATGAGTTTAATGGTAACAATTGGTGTTAGTTGCCAAGTCTTTGTTGTGCTCCCTCAGAAATGAGTTCAACAGCAATGGTCTGTGGTAAGGGCCAAGTCTGTGCTGTTGTTGAAGAGATTGATGGGAGAGATCAGTGGTCGGCATTGTGATGAATGTGTTTCACGGATGGGCTGAAATGAGTTTGACAGGAGAAATCTGTTGTCTGTTAGATACTCAGTGTGTCTCATTGAATCAAGTTTGTTGGCAGTGATCCGTGGTCTGGTTGGTGCTGAGGGTGTCCCCTTTATGTGCTGAAATAAGTTTGGTAGAAGGGAGTGATAATTGCAGTAAGCACAGACTCTGTCATGTGGATGTACTGAAACATGATGGCAAGGATCGATAGTGGGAAAGGCATTATGTCGGTCATGTGGATGTCTTGTAAACAAGTGGGAAATAGCAAAATCGATAGTGAAGTAAGCACCAGTTCTGCGATGTGGACGTACTGAAACAAATGTGTCAAGATTGATGATGGTAGTAGGTGCCATGTGTCCCATGTAAATACTGAAACAAAACTGCAAGCAATGATCGATGGTCTAGGTGCTTAGACATCCACATGGATGTACTGAAGCAAGTTTGGTAGCGGTGATTTGATCCGTTGTAGATATTGTGAAGTCAGTGTTGAGAAATTGATGGCTGATCCTCGGGTAAGTGTAGAGCATAAGCCACGGACAGCAACGATGGCTACTAAGTACTGAGCTTGCCATTACCGAGCGCGATCCTAGGATATATTGAAATGATCTTGATGGCAAGAAGCGAAGGTGTGGTAGGTGCAGACTGCCTTCCAGGGATGTTCTGAAACCAGTTTAGCAACGATCAACAGTCTGGTAGGTGTGCTGCGTGTGTCCCGTGGATGTTGATTGGTTGTGTCCCCCTGGATGTTGACCAGGTCTGCCTGCATGAGTAACGACCAGCTTTGTGAATATTTTGGATCGGTCTGGATGATCTGCATGACAGCAAGAGCTTTTGTCTCCCCTTATGCATGCCCCGTCTCTTTTCAGTTGGAGTGTGGAATTGTGTTCAGTTTCTGTGCAGCTGGCTGCCATTGTTTGCATGATTCAGTAACAAGTGCATACCCAGAGAAAGCCATACTGTGGTCATGGTTGTAACAGTCAGTGTGGTGCATACACCAGAAAGTTCTGTCTTTGTGCCTGTTAATCATATGTGGTAACAGCAATGCTCACAATACAGTAGGGGTGTTGGTCAGGGAGGGAAATGTCCAGAAATTCAAAGTTGGTTAAATGTTTCTCTTTTTTTTTTTTATTGCATCGTTCGGTGTGTGTTGTTTTTCTTCGCAGTTTGTTTTGTTTATCGCTGATTGTTGGTCAGGGCATGTAATTCAAACTGAGAAGACAGTGCACAGACAGAAGATGCTAAGCCTCTTTCCTTGTGGTAGACAATGTGTATTTTACAGAAGCTGATCAGTCCAACATCTCTAAGCACTTGCATATCGGTCATACTGTTTATCTATTGAACACATCATGT
This sequence comes from Conus betulinus, assembly GCA_016801955.1. Taxonomy (NCBI): domain Eukaryota; kingdom Metazoa; phylum Mollusca; class Gastropoda; order Neogastropoda; family Conidae; genus Conus; species Conus betulinus. The sequence goes on along the minus strand of JADBJO010001404.1, from coordinate 181,418 downwards.
ATTTATTCACTGTCAATGTCACAGATGGTTCTTCCCCTGGTTTTTGAATGTTCTTGCTCATTTTATCTTCAGATGACATGGTAGCATAGATCAGAATTGGTATCTGTTTATTTTAAGATTAGTTACACGGGCACAGAGGGAGCCTGTGTATGCTTCAGTGATATAAATCAGAGTAGTTGACTCTTGATAGTGTTGATTAATGTAGAGGAATTAGGAGAGAGGGTTGGGAGGGATGGGGGTGCGTGTGTCTTTGTCTTGGCATGGCTTATTAAAATGACACAGTTTCATTGGTGTGTAAAGCCACAGATTGCTATGTTTATGCAAGCACTAATTGGCACACATATTGCATAAGCATGAGTGTACAAACTATTGTGCAAGCTTGGGACTGACTCTCTCCACTATTTCTGCAAAGACAATTTGGTATACATCTGTCAGTAAAGGCATATGATAGATTTGTCTGTTCAGTCTGCAGACACAGATTTAAGAATATAATGCGTACAGATTGTCTCTTTCATTAGCATTCACATCATCATGTTTGTTACTCTTTTGTACCAAGGCTTCAAGAAACTAATGTCAGTCGTGTGTGTGATTGTGTGTGCGTATGTGTGTGTGTACATCTGCCCTTGTTTTCTGCAGACCCAAAACGTTCGCAATTAACAAAGACGTGATGTACTGCACCAACCACTACAAGCAGTTGTTCGCCACCAAGGGCAACTACGACGAAGGTTTTGGCCGTGACCAGCACAAAAAGCGGTGGAAAAGCGAACCCAACTTAGCAGATGATGAACATTCTAGCTCCGCCTCGGCGCACCACTAGCCTTTTGCCACCATGTATAGCTGTAGCCATTTTGTTCTTTCTTTTCTATGTCCATTTTCTTTCTTTTCTCTTTTTTTAAAAGAATAAATTATTCACACAACCATCGTTCAGTGCTCATATATGTCATGGTATTGTAAAGAAGAAAGTGTGTCTTTTTTGCGACATTTTTTTTTTATAAGATTTTTTTTCCCAATGAATGTGGGGAATAAAAAAAAGAGAAACTATCTTTTTTCCTGGCCAAAGTATGAGGCCTTAAAAAATTATTGTTGAAGAGGGGGAAACTTTTATTGCTAATATGGTGATGATGGTATAGGTCTGCAGAGGAGAAGTGATGGTTTCCAGTTTTGACAACCTCTGGAAAGGTATTGCTACCCTTACTTGTATAGAATGTTGCCACTGACAGCAGTTTGAAGGCACTAGAACCCATCATGTAATCATTTAGACCATGGTTTTGAGCGATTCTGTTTTTCCATGTAATGCCATTTTGATTGACAGATATTGTAGGAAGAGTGTTCAAATGGTGCTTCACTCCTTAATGATAGGCAGTATGGAACTATTACGCAGACATACAGTTTTGTAGAGTGCTTGCTACGTGCGATCAGTTTTTGACCAGCATCAAGTCATGGTTAAGGGAAGCAACCAGATTAATGAATCTGTTACATGAATCTGTGTACATGTAGTTGGTCGCACAAGAGATGGACTGTTTTCTGTCCAGATTTGGAAGAATACTTTAAAAGTGCTCGAATACAGGAAGCACAGTTAGTGTCTATGTTCTGTTGAGCACTTTCAAAATCCAGTTTAACTGGCAGATCCAGTCATTTTCATCCTTTTCAGCCAAATGAATGAAGTAGACTAATGGAGTCATTTTATTGTTGTGGAATAGTTGCAGCGTAATCAAACTGGAAGCACGGCGCAGGTTTGTCAGAAGAAAGTATTTTATATCTGTCTGATTAAAAAAATTGTTATCTTCCAAGAGACAGCTCATTATTATTGGGTTAGTATGAAAACAACTGAATTGGGAAGAATTAACGGCATGTTTTGGCAAAGGGGAGAACTGTCTTGCAGAACCTATTGTAATTCTCACCAGTTGTCAGTGCTGCCTCTTTGGATGGAAGTTTTCGCTTTCCTCACCACACTGAAGAGACACTCTTTTCAGCATACAACTGTTGACCCAAGGCAAAATGAACACTGAAAAGGAAAATCAGATATTGGAACCATAGATGGTTATAGTGTAACTTTTTTTCCTGTACCCACAGCAAAGGAAATTGAAATAGAGGGGGAAAAAAAAGAGGTGACAATGGCCATCAAGTTTGATACACGTTTTCGAAGTTGATAATTGTGTGTTTGGAGTGCTGGCTTGTCTGCATGCTTGCTGTCAGTCAGTCCTCTTGTGTTGTTTGTGTGGAACACAAATCGGTCCTCTGTGTTGTTTGTGTGGAACACAAATCATGATGATAACACTTTCGGGACAATGTTGAGAACTCACTTTTTCCACCATGTGTAATTATGAATGTGTCACATTTGCATACTATGTTTTGTTTTGTAATTTTTTTTGTCTGTCATTTTTGTTCTTTTTGAGTGGAATGAGGATGGTCTGTACCATACATGGAGAGAAGGAAATTCCATGTGCTTGGATGGAAGGAAATGATAATTTTTAAACCTAAAGGTATGGATTTTGAGTAGTTTTTATTTTGAAATGACAGGAGCCTTGGCATATCAGTTAGACGGGTGAAAGGTACACACTGACAGATTTCTGTGTGATTTTATGAACATGTTGACTGATTATCAATTTTCTGCAGGTATATTTTCAAATGTGCATTATTTAAAAAAAACGATGGGAACAGAGATTTTTATGCGTTTTAGAGCACCGTGTTCAGTTTTTCCCATTTTCCAACCACATGATGAAGATGGAGGAAGAATTTGATGTGTTCACTTCAAAAACAGTTGCTAAGTAATGGAGAGAGAAAATGAACTATAACATGTAAATGGCTGGAATTCATGTCTGCCAATCAGAAGACAGAAGGGAATACAAATAAACCAAAATATTGGCAATTATATCGCCGTCCAGTCGCATCGTCTTAGAGCTGTTACTCCTTGGAAGCGCACAAAAGGAGGAAAGAAAGCGAAATTCTGCGTGGAAGGGAAATAATTCTTCATCTGACATCCTGCACCCCCTCCCCCCCCCAGAACAAAAAATGAGACTGAATCTGAAAGACTGAATTTGACTGAAGACCGTGACTGAAGACCGGTCAAATGATTTATCATTAGGGAAAGTGAGGTAACTGTTTTGAGTTTGTTTGAAAGTACGTATAATTCTTTTTTCCTTTGATAAAATATTTTTTTATGCTTTGACTGCTTTTGTACAGGCTTTTATCATTTTTGGCATTAGGATAGTAGTTGCTGCATGATATTGTTGCATCTGTCAGTATGCCTTTTATACTTGTATAATTTTTATTACAGTACTCAAAATTACAGTGGGGGGGAAAGGGGGGGGGGGGGGGATTTAATGTAGTAAACATAGGGTTGCTCTCAGTGGAATGATTGGATTGATGTGGAAGTTTTCAGGATTCATAGAAATAGTGGGATGATTGCAAAGAGGATTGAAAAAGGAAAATTTAAAGAAAAGAAGGGAAAAAAGGGGAAGAAATCCACTCAGAAAACTGTCAAAGTGAAGGGTTAAAATGGAGCAAGTGGCATATGTTTATGACAAAAGATGTCAGTTTTTCAGGGCAGAAAGGGGAAGTTGGGGGATGGAATTGTAATCTAGAACATGAAAGGTTGCAAAGGTGTTGATATTCATAGGCCTAAATCTGTGCACAGAATGAAGTCTTCCTATCTAGATTTATAAGTGTATATTCATGATTGAGCTAGAAAGCCGAATCATTTATGCATGTGTGTGTGTGTGTGTGTGTGTGTGTGTGCGCGCGCGCGTATGCATGCACAAAACTGAAGATGATGCTATCCATACACAGAAACCGACCTAGTATGTATGCGTGCATAGTAAACATGTTCAAAATCAGTGTTCTTCCAGAAAGTGTAAAGAGGGAAGGGGGGGGAAATATGTTGAATGTTCAACAGAACTATTCTGCCTTTGACCGTGTCCAGAGTAATGCACCAGGTTATGCTGTTCTTCAAGCAAGCTGTGTGTTTTTATTGATCCAAAGATGTGGCGTGTCATGGAAGTACTGTGTCACTGACAAACTACAGCACAGATCTATTGAATGTTGCTTCTGATTTTGTACATCGCATCTCATGCTGTATTTGAACTTGGCTTTTTTGAAAAATCATCCCCCCCCCCTCGTCTTCTTTCTTTGTTTATTGTTTTGAATGTGTCTGTGTTCCATTGGAATGACTCTACTTACATGCAGATGTAATGATTGGGGCACGCATGCGTATAGTGTGTACATAGAGTACACATGTTAATGCAGTCATGCACACATTCACACACAGACCTTGCTTTAATTATTTCAACTTTATTTATTCAGTTCATGCAGACACCCAGTTAAATCATATTGAGCAGATCATTTCTGATCCAGTTTTCATTCAGTCACTTCATTATATATGTATACCGATATATATATATATATTTTTTTTCATAACTTGATACCAATGTCATCGTATCAGTGGTGGCCTTCCTGATCAAGAGATTCTGCCAGCATTTCATTTTTGAGGGAGCTTTTTGATTGGCTGTTGAATATTTGGTAAAGAATTGACAGCCACCAAGGGGCTCTCTTATTGGAAAGTGGATGTTGGTAAGAAGCCAGTCAGTCAGCTGCCAAAGGTTTTCCATTGGCTGTTGAATATTTGATTGGCTGGAGAATTTCCCAACGATAGGGCGGTAAGACATAAATCATGATTGGTTTAGAGCCCAGCTGACCATACAAGGCATGTCAGGGCTGTCGTCGTGTAACTCTTCAAACAGCATTTGGTTCTTGCCCCACTTAGCTGTGATATTGCCTGCGCAACTGGAATACACGGCCAAAAGGAACAAAACTGAAACCCTTGAGATTGGAAATATGCTGCAATTACTCAAGCTTTTCTTTTTTTTAAGGATTACTCTTGCTGCTTCACTGTTCGTTTCTGTGCAAAAGGACCGAATGTAGGGTAATGGGCTGTACTGGATTTCTATTTTCTACCAGCTGTAACAGTTGCTCGATCTTGTAATGTATTTATCCTTTTTCACTTGTATCTGCACTTGGCATTGTAAGTCAAAGAGGTATTGTGACAGAAAATCATTGTATGAAATGAGCAAGATTTTTTTTTTTTTTTTTTTTGTAACTGCCATCGTCGGATTAAGATCAGTTTCTATTTTTTTTTCCTGACTTTTTGTTTTGGTGAGCAACATGTACAGGTAATTACTCTGAGCGTACAACATCTACTCAATTGGTTTGTATTTTTGTATGAATGGCTGCGTTCCAGTGTTGTTTTGTGTTGCTGTAAGTACTGCGAGTTAGCTTTAGCTCTGTATCGTTCTGCATGAGTGCAAACCGAATCAAGGCGGATGACTAGACCAGTTTTGTTCTTGAAGGTGCTTAGTCACAGGATAGCGCATATGTTGTTGAAAATTTTTTTTCTCCAGTATCATTTTTTTTTTCATCAGTCGTGATTGTCATTATCATGATTTTCTTTTAGATCTTGCTGCTTTTGATATTTACATAACCAGTTGGTGATAATTATGTATTCTCTTACTTTCAAATCTGGTAATGCATGTTTAATGTCACATGTGGAAAATTAAGTAAAAACTGATGATGGTTTAAAAAGTGGACAGTTGGGGACCGCCAAGGAAGGGAGTTTTCAAGCCCAAAGTGGAATCAAAAGGACCGAGAGTCGCTTTTTCAGCAAATTTTAGCTTTCAACGCAGCTTTGTGAATGCATATCTCTTAAGTTTCGACTGAAATACACTGTGGAGAGAACTAAGGATCCAGATAACGGGCAATGTTCTGGTCAAAAGATGACATTGTCTATGCACTTCACTGGTTCTTTTCTTTTTGGTCCCAGAACAATTTGTACATTATTACGGCAATAAACTTGTTCAGCTTACATTTGTCTTTGGTTTCTTTGCGTGCGTGTGTGTGTTTGTGTGCGTGTGTGTGTGTGTGCAGTGGTCATGTGTTGGAGATGTGTACTGTAACAGCACATCTGATGCCCCCCCTCCCTCCCCACCTAGGACAACCAGACAGACAATACAAGTTCTGTTTTTATGTATCCAGTGGGGCATTGAAAGAAAAAATTTAGCAATTAGTTCATACTTACATACAACAGGATTTGTATTAAAAAAGAAAAAGGGTGTTTGTATGTGTCTGTGTGTACACACACACAGTCTGATTTGCTACAAAACAGACATTTATATTCTACAGACATAGAAAAGCCTGTGAGACTAAGCCGTGCATTTTGTTCTTGGATGAAAAAGGTTTAATTATATTTATTCGTTTTCAGACAATAATACTACTGTGGTGCTCCTGGTGTTGCTGACAAAATTGTCACACAACTAAACAATGCAGTCTTGTTTGCACATTCATTATACATTCTTTGTTGCCTAGGTAACTCAATACAATGTTAACATGTACAATCTGTGAATTTGGAATGTACAGGCAAATTTGTCTTCTCTCGTGCACATGCACGGTCTCTGTAACTCTCTGAAATGCCCCTGCACACACACATACACGCGTGCACACACACACACACACACACACACACACACAAACCAACATGCACGAACAGAAAACCTTTTTATGAAAAGTATTTTGCAACTGCCCCATACTACAGTGTATGATCTGGCAAGATTTTCTCATTTTTGTTTGTTTATTCATTTCATTAATTTATCATTATTTTTTGCTGTCTCATTTGTGCCACTCCTGAAGCATTCTCCCCCATGCCGCTCATTCTGGCCCGTCCCTGGCTTATGACTAACCGGCAATCTGCAGGGACAATCAATGTCAAGTTGCCAAGAGGCAACCCACCAGAAGAGACACCGCACTGTTGCCGAGTCACTATGGTGGTGTTCAGTGATGTTTCCATTAATACATGCCCAGGACACCTAATAAGCCTCCTACTGACAACAGTGATAGTTTAGTCATGGAGCCAGCATAGTTCGTCCACCACGCCTGTCCAAAGACAGTCTCTGTAAAGTTTATGATACCAGGGTCCTCAACGTGAACTCACCAAGGAGATAAAAGCAGAGAGGAAATCAAAACAGAGATCATCATGACAGCAGGACATGAGGCACAACTTCAGCTTTTTTTATGATTGATGAGGATGAAGAAGATGACCCTATGAAAGTCCATTACAATCTCTGAGACAGCATGACGGTGCTAGACAATACTCTTATTTTCATAACACATCCTGTCATCAACCAGGCCCAAGAGATACCGACACCTGCAGTGTTGGTCAGATAATTTGAACAACGCTCAAAGGCACATGCATGAAGTGGATGAAACCTGACTGTGTGGTTCCAATCTCCTCAACTGAGCGCACTCAACTCTTGATTAAGGACTGTCGTGGACTGAAAAATCCCACAAATACAAATGGCTCTGATGGAAGGCCCACGCCATCCCCTCACCCCTTTTTCTGTTTACCAGTACAGAATCTGTAACGCTAACCACTTTGCCACAGCGGTTGGCAAATTCTCGTTAAGTTATGGCATATCAACATTATTTACAGACACTATTTTTGTTGGCCTGCATTTACTGAAGCAATAAAAAAAAAAAACGAAACAAAACAAAACAGACAAAAAAACCTACACAGAAGTCTGAGAGAGGAGTTTTTGTCCCAGAATCTGGCCTTTGCATCCTTAAGTTAGTAGGGCAAAAACAAAGTGCTTGCTCTTAACGCACGAATTTAAAACAGGCAATCTGTCTCAATTTCTCTCGTGCATATGTATGATCTTCGGACCTCTCTCAAATGCTCCCGTGTGCACGTGTGCACGCGCGGTCACTTACACTATACACACGTGCAGCATGCTTACGGAAATGAAAGTACGCATGTATGGTCTGTCTAGCAAGAACAGGTTTGCCAAATTAAATCCGCCCCTCTGTTGTATGTAAATAGCCCGAGGAACAATACCATGACTGTGATGATATCAGTGAATGGGTAATGAATATGTATAAGCTCTCTCTCTCTCTCTCTCTCTCTGATAATTTAATTTGAATTTGAATCCCCCTCTCTCCCGTGTGTCTGTCGGGACCCCCCGCCCCCTTCTATGTGTGGGTCTTTGCGTGTAAGAGAAGGTAAGGTAATGTTGCTTATAGCCCAGCCGACCGCAAAGGACCATATCAGGGCCGTCACTGCGTTGAAGTCAAGTCATTCATTCCCACAATCCTTTAAAGTACACCCTCTAAAAACATGCCCGAAATTTTGCTAAAAATCTTACTGTAAAATTTCACATTAGATGAAAAATGTAATCTCTTTCAGAAATTCAAAGATCACGTCAGGTGGGGCATCTCTGAGCATGGTGTTCATGAAGTCTGCTGTGAAATGTTTTTCTCACATCAAGCAAGTCCCAACACTCTAAAAGAATGTTTTATTGTGAGACTGTGAGTGGTACATGACACTGAATGCACTACGAAGCTTCTTCACTTTTTTAAAGGTACCAGTGCGTTAAAAACGAATGGCCAGTTTGCAGCCGGCATAAAACCGTTTCTTCTTTGCGACCACCAGAGGTAGATGAGAGGAACTCTTATAGATCTGAACGGATCTGGAAAAGTTTATTATCCAGATACTGCCAGAGGCTTGGACATATCATCATTATCTTTGGGTTTCAAATCTGAGTTGGGGATAGATATGTTACTTTCCTTGTGGCATTCTTGGCCAAACGATCAGCCATTTCACCCCCCCCCCCCCCCCCCCCCCCCCCCCCCCCCCCCCCAATGCCAACATGACCAGGAAACCAAGCAAGAACAATGTTGTGACCTTCCGCTTTCAAAGAGGCAAAAGACTACAAAAAAAAAAAAAAAAAAAAAGTGTATAAGTTCAGGATGATGGAGGTTACGGCCAGTTGTGGCCTCCGAAGCTGACAGTGAATCGGACAAAATCAGAAAGTCCTTGTTTGAAGGCTGAGGGATTATCTTCAATGCTAAAACCGAGGCTGTAAGTTCGGCAGAGTAAGCAGAACTATCTGATGGAATTTGTTTTGATCATATTTGAGAAGAAGCACCTGGGCAGTAGGCTGCATAAGCCACTCCATCTCCGGACTTTGAACCATCTGTAAATATTTTCTGAAAGGATTGGAATTTTGTAGTGATCTGTGAACTTCAAGGAAAATGAAACACACACACGCAGGCACGGACACGCACGCACGCACGCACGCACGCATAGAACAGAACCAAAAGCAGTTTGATAAGTTAGCTGCTTGTCGAGGATGATGTACATCAGCACTGGCACAGTGGCATCACTGGAGGCCAGAAACAACAAATCCACAAGCCCAGTGTCCCACCTGGTCTGACGGACTTTGCAAAGCAAAGCTGAAGCCGCCCCTGAAATCCATCCTACTGGAGCCTAAAGCCGGTAAATCAAGGTTACTAACCATGCCTGGGAAGTCGGGGGACAAGGATGTAAATCAGTCCAGTCCAAGCTGATGACTGGCAGACACTGGCAAGTCCAGGAGGTGGTGGAGGTGGCAAAGAAAAGCTCTAGATCAAAGAAATAACAGGACACACCCAGATCAACAAACAGGGGTCGGAGTCGTCAGAAACGAGGTCGTGGCTGAAGGCAAACGGGAAGGAAAGAAAGACATGGTGACACAAAAGTGAGCTGAAGAAAGAAGAGGACGCCAGGGAAATCCACAAGGTGGTCCACCAAGGCTGACAGGAAAGTGGACGACGTGGGAAAACGTCATCCAGCAAGGCTGACAGGAAAGTGGACGACGTGGGAAAACGTCATCCAGCAAGGCTGACAGGAAAGTGGACGACGTGGGAAAACGTCATCCAGCAAGGCTGACAGGAAAGTGGACGACGTGGGAAAACGTCATCCAGCAAGGCTGACAGGAAAGTGGACGACGTGGGAAAACGTCATCCAGCAAGGCTGACAGGAAAGTGGACGACGTGGGAAAACGTCATCCAGCAAGGCTGACAGGAAAGTGGACGACGTGGGGGAAAACGTCATCCAGCAAGGCTGACAGGAAAGTGGACGACGTGTGGGAAAAACGTCATCCAGCAAGGCTGGCAGGGTAAGGAAAGTGGACGACGACGTGGGGAAACGTAATCCAACGATATCTCGGCTGCAATGGAATACGGCATACGATACCTCTTAGCCTCAGCTTCATCTTCAGATCTGTACGTGACCTCCTGCCTCGAGTTCAAACCTGGTGAAGTGGAAGAAATCGGATGACTGCGTGTGCGCTCTGTCCTGAGAAACAAACGGTGGAACATGTCCTGAGTTCATGGGAAGCAACACCGAAAGCATAATGGAGGAAATTCACGACTACAAGTGGGAGGAGTATGCCGGTCTAGCCAGCAGATTGAGGGAGTCTGGATTCCAAGTCAAAGTCCTCACCATAGAGAAGCTGGAGCAATGGGAGTTGCAGGCTCATCAAACTATGATCTCATGAAAATTAAAACGATTCAATGAAGTGAGCAGAAATGGAACCCAGCAAAAATCAAGTCGGATACCTTTGGGCATAATGCAGTGTATTAGAAACTTATTTTCACAAAGAAAATCAATCCTCATTTTGCGCTGCCGGTGCGAGCAAGACTGATTTTGCGTCAGCACGTAAAATACGATTATAAACAGCAAAATGAACAGTAGAGAAGTACTTCTATGCTATAAAGTTTGCATATGATTACGGTGTGAATGTGAACAAAATCTTTCCTTCCAATCGGAAATAATGCACAGCTCTAATACACATGCAGAGCCCACCGGTGAAAAAACGCCACTGTGAAACAACTGCCACTGTGAAACAACTGCCACTGTGAAGCAACTGCCACTGTGAAGCAACTGCCACGTGCATCCCGCAGCCTCTCTCGCTGCTGTTCCTCAGACGGATGAAGACGATGGCACCCCAGACACGGCCAAGCTTTCGCCATGAAGTCTTACGTGCTTTTCTGAGGAGAATCCTGGGTCACAGTCTGTCTTGCAGTCACAGGACTTTTCCCTGCGGTCAGTGGGTCTTTCCCCCCACCGCCACTGAGCCTTTCCCCAGAGTGAGCCAATTGAAAGATACATTCCAAGGTCCCGGAGAACAGACAAGACCTCGAATTATTCAAACAAATCATTAGCAACTGTTCCTTCAGCTCCTGAAGGAGCAAGCTCTTTCTTACGAGATCTTAATGCAAGATACAACTGAACCCAAATGTTGTGGAGAGAAAGGCTTGGAACTGAGGTGTGTTGGCACAAAGCAGATAGGAAGACTGTGTATAAAAGATGTTAAATTAGCATGATTCCGAATCTGATCAATTCACAGAAGTTTAAGAACAAACGGGATTTTACAGAACACGAGCAAACCTGGCCCTGACAAATTTTCGTTTTGTCATGACCAAAAAAAGAAGCATACGCCATGTTTTCTGGACATGCGACCGAGAGAAAAATGTTTGGAGTGCATTTCAGGATTCGGTAAACGAAAAGTGTGCCAACACGAACTTATCACTTACAGAAAAAAGTTTTATCTGGATGCGATGACCATTATATGGCAGACAGCACACTGTTTGAATCTGCTGCTAGATATATTTTATGTATGCCAACGTAAGTTGAAGGTTAAAAAAAAAAACCTTAATTCAAACAATATACTTCATATTTGAAATGAAGATATGAATTGAAAACAAAATGCTAGCCGTGTAGTATGTCCCAGAATAACTCACTGGCACGATGGCATATACATGTACCACCATTTCAGTAATAAACATAACTTCTTAACTGTAGAAATAATACGGTTCTCTGTGTCGTGCAGTTGTAAACTATGTGTTCTGTCAAATTGCTCGTACTTGTATGTGTACATTGTATACGCAGTAACAGAACAAGAATATGTAAACGAAACAATAAAATCAGTGGGATTAATGTCCGGATGTGTAAGCTCATAATTTGAAGGGAAAATTTCACATTATCTGACTCAGAAAATTTAAAACTGTGAATGTCAAAAACAGAAGAAGAAGAAGAAGAAGAAGAAGAAAAAGAAGAAGAAGAAGAAGAAGAACCGATGATGTTAGGTGACTTCTGGTCTCTAAATATGATTGAAACAGATAGGGCCCATTTTCATGTTTTACGCATGCACGCACACACACGCGCGCGCGTGCGCGCACGCACGCACACACACACACACACACACACACACACACACACACACACACACACACACACACAGAGCTTCATTCTCCTCTCCCCTGACTTCACCCAGGTCAATTACTTTCAAGTGTCGGTCCCAGGCTTAGCTAAATCATTTACATACAAACAATACCACATCGACAAGCCCGACAAGAAGCCGGCCTGTACTGATAACCGAGACACTGTTCAACTAAAGTTAAGGACCAGCGACAACATTGTCGTATTCTACATTTCGTGAAAACAGCGGACTTTCCTTTTTGTAAAGCCATAAACAACGATGAGGGCGACAACAGCCCACGTGACGACAGCACACACACACACACACACACACACACACACACACACACACACACACACACACACACACGTCACGTGACGAAAGCCAGTTTATGTGGGGAAAAAAGCACAAATTTGGCAACTTTCATTTACTTAGATTCTGAAAATAGGAGCAACCTGGCGCACTGCCTTGCAAAACCGCGCCCTTACCTTGAAAAGCTTGAATAGCTATGAATTGTTCTTCCTCATTTACCTTTAAAACCTGCTGCTTACTAACTGTTGGTCACATTGTAAACATGACCCCTTAGTTAAGCGAAAACCGCTCTAACTAAAGCAACCGGTCCTTGAATTTTAGTGATGTCTGTAGCTTCGCAGACCACAAAACTGTTCTTGTGACAATGAGATGCATGACAGGTTGTGATTGAACGGCATGGATATCCTAATCAGAGAGAGAGAGAGAGAGAGAGAGAGAGAGAGAGAGAGAGAGAGAGAGGGGGGGGGGGGGGAGGAGGGAGACAGAGATCACCGAGGGGTCACGTGTGTACTAATTTAATGTGGCCAGTCCAAACAGGTGGGTGGTATATTCCAGTAGTGAACAATCCCCAGTACAGTTCTACGCCTGCCCAGGGAAGATTCGGTTCATGAGTGTTCGACAGAAAAGTCCTTATAAAACAGTGGTATCCAAAGGTCTGTTCTTTCAAAGGCATTTATAAAAAAAGACGAAGAAAAAAAAAGGAAGATAAAATCTGCAGCAGCATATGTGGTTGTGATATCCACTTGGAAATGTCTTAAACTTGACTAATATAAAATGAGTTAAAGTCAGCTTTAAGACTTCCAGTTTTTGCAATGTTGTGATGTTCATGTATTAAGCGTTTCACCATCTGCCCAGAATTTTTGTTTTCTTTCCGTGCCACTTCAGGAGCATTATTTCCTCGCCGCTCAATTCGTCTCCTCGTCCACCGCCACACACCCTGATCTGTCACGCCACAGCCCCAACGCCGGCAACCCACGGAGAGCAGTCAATATCAAACCGTCATGAGGCGACCCACTATGATGAAGGTCTTGAGGCAGAGGCTCTCTCAGCAGGAATTTTAAATATCAATGTTAGCGCACCGCTGAAGTGGATGAAGATAAGTGATTGCTCGTTCATTTTCGTTGTCCTGAGTTTTTTGTATCTTGCCTGAAGAATACCTAAGAAGTCGAAACGCGTCATGTTTTGTCTTGCGATTCATTTGTCCACGGTTTTTTTTTTTTTTTCGGTTCAAAATTTGTGTAGATTTCCGCCTGCAGTCGCCTTACTTTACTTTAAAACTCGATCTCTCTGTCTCTGTCTCTGTCTGTCTGTCTCTCTCTCTCTCTCTCAGAGCAAGGTGAACGTTTTAAGAAGATCATCAGATCAGCCGCTGCGGTGCAGTAGGTAGCATTACAAATCTGCGGGTTGGCGTGTAGTGGGTTCGACTCCCATCAGAGGCAGTTAATTGTGTATTTTATCCGCCTTGACCGCCTCTCCCACAAAGCTCAATATGTTACAGACTCACATGGACAGACTGGAATGACACATCGAGACTCATGAACTTAATGAATGCGTTTTTATATACTGTTGAAATATCTGACCAACAGTGCGGGTGACTAAATCTCTCGGACGAAGTTGACCCCGAGACATAATGTGAAAGGAAGCGTCAAGTACAGCCCCGTCACCGAGTCTCTGACCAGGATGGAACTCCTCAGGAGGTGACCTAGTCGTTATAAAGTTAGCACAATGCTAGAGTTAAACGTCTGAAGTCGTTTTCGTTTGCAAACTGTGCTTCCAGAAGGTTTGATTCTTCTAAGTACTCTTAAAATTTCTTCAAGTGTTTTACTTATAATTTCCGGTATCCCATTATCACTCTTCCCCCAGGTTTAGCACCGACAGACCCTGAGCATGGCCGATCAGTTCCAGACGTTCGACAAGAACTTTGACAAGAGTCCCATCGTGGACGATGGCTACACCTTCCGGTCCTGGCGCTTCAGTCTACGGGAGGTGGTTCTGGCTCTGCTGGCGGGGGGTCTGCTGGTCGTCTGCCTCTTCCTGGCCGGCTTCCTGGGCAAGTCGTCCTCAGACCTGCAGCAGGCGCAGACGGGCGCCCTGGCCGCCCAGAGTGCCTGCAGGGACAGCACCTGTCTCCGCACCTCCGCCCACATCATGGAGCTGATCAACATGTCCGTGGACCCCTGCGACAACTTCTACAACTTCGCCTGTGGCAGTTACAGAGTGAAGAACCCCACGGACACGAAGACCCTGTACCAGAGCATCTTCAAACAAATGTATCAGAACAACCAAGACCAGCTGCTGGCCATTCTCAATTCGCCGTCCAAGAGATTCATGAGCTGGTCCGCGGAGAAGAAGATGAAAGACTTCTACCTGTCCTGCACGGACGAATTCTTAAGGGAACAGCTGAAGGGCAAGCCTTTGCTGGACCAGGTGTTTCCGCTGCTGGGTGGGTGGTACGTGACGGATGGCTCCTGGAATGCGAACACCTGGGATCTGAACAATGCCGTCAAGGTCGTGCAGACTGACCTTTGGCTGGACGCCATGTTTGCTCCGCGGGTGTACCCTGATGAGTTTGCTTCCCAAAACAGGCTTATTTGGGTACGTGTGTAGTTTATCGGCCAAAGTTTTGACTTTCACGTACCCCCCTCCCCCCCCCTCTCTCTCTCTCTCTCTCTC
>JADBJO010001404.1:151368-156368 GCA_016801955.1 Conus betulinus | reverse complement strand
TCACTCTCTCTCTTTCTTCTTCTTCTCTCCTCCCCCCCCTCCCCCCCCTTTTTTTGAGCCATCTCTCTATCTCTCCCTCTATCGCGTGTGTAAACGAGGTTATATAAAGTGTACGTGTGTGCGTGCGTGCGTGCGCGCGCGCGTGTGTGTGTGTGTGTGTGCGTGTGTGCATACGTGTGTGTGTGTGTGTGTGTGTGTGTGTGTGTGTGTGTGTGTGTGTGTGTGTTTGTGTTAGTGTGTGTGGTGCTCGCACATCTGTGTATGCAAAACTGATACGTGTGTGTGTGTGGGAGAGAGGGGTGCGCGCGCGCGCGTGTATGTATGTATGTGTGCGCGCACGCGCGCGCGCGTGTGTGTGTGTGTGTGTGCGCGCGCAAGCGCGTGCGCGCGCTGTGCGTGTGTATTCACGTTCGTATGTGTGCATGGTCCTACATGTATACGTGTAAAGTGCGTGTCTGTGGATCTCTGCATAGTGCGTGTGTGCTTGCGTGCGTGCAAGTGTGTGTGCGTGCATGCATGCGTGTGTGTGGGTGTCTGTGTTCTTGTATATGTTTGCGTATATAATACCGTCCATGTTCATTTGTATGTCTGTGTGTGTGTTCATATTTACGTTCTTCAATCGGCATCTTGGCAGCGTTGGGCTTAATGACACTAACAATCTAAAGTACAGACATAGAAATAAAAATGAATTACAAAACACAAACGGAACGGATTGAGCTCAAACTCAGAAAGCAGCAAGAAAATGTACAATAGACATAGCTTCACACCTTTCATGGAAAAAGTTTACCCCCGTTAAAAGAATGGCATATGAATAAGTATGCAGTAGGCACAAAACATGCTACAAAACCAATGAGATAAAAAGTCAGTTTAACTCACAAATGAAAAGCATTGTAGGTCTTTCAAAATGAAACGAAGACAGAGAGGATGAGAGGGAATGAGAGATGGACGGACAGACAGACAGACAGACAAACAGACAAACAAAGCGGCTCGCTGACGCGCGTTTGCACACTCAGAGAGAGAGAGAGAGAGAGAGAGAGAGAGAGAGAGAGAGAGAGAGAGATGCGTGCACAATTGCGTAGACACCAGGATGCACACACACACACACACACACACACACACACACACACACACACACACACACAATGCCAAAGGCATAACAGACAGCGAAGTGTGAGACTAGAATTTCCATCACAGTCATGGTTGAATGCTGGGAAAGGACAGGGCAAGGAGAGGAGGCAGGCACAGAAGAATGGGTGGGTGCAGATAATTTGTGTGGGAACCTTCGCGAGACAGGGAAAACGAGATCCCCCCCCCCCCCCCCCCCCCCCCCCCACTCACTCACTCACCAACCCCTCACTTTCCTTCCGTCGAGCCTAATCAGACTTCTCTTCGGAACTCAATACTGTTATGGGTCAAACAAACAAACAAACAAAAATACGTTTCATTTGTCACCTTTTAACAAATCGAACGCAACAAACTGCAAGGGGAACGGAAAGAAATCTTTCACAAGAGGTTGACATGCACGTGGACCCACCGTGTTGTGAAAGACAGTCGCATCCCTGGTGTTCGAACCAACCACACAACTACTGCCACCTGCACACACTGTTACGGCACACAGCGCACGTTTCACCTCCGGATCCAACTGACATATACACAACCGACCGCGCGTGCCTCGAGTGACCATTCTGCAAGTTCTGCCCTCGCTGCGGCATAGTATTGACTTTGTTTCGTCGTTGTTCTGCGCTTGATACTACCCAGTTTTGGGTGTCTTAGATGGGCTGTCCTTTGTCGAACACGCGGACCAAACGACAGAGTTGTCGTCTGCACAGGAGACCATTAAATATTTTGGATGTGGTGCTGATTTTATGACTCGATTCTACGCATGCGCAGCCGGAGGTCATGCTCACAAAACTTTGATCGGCAACAAAGTCACGTGCCTGCCAGCGATCACGCAAGTTTCGAAATGTCGACGGCGCATTGTTGGAGGGGCTTTCGCTAACGTGGTTCCCGGGTTCTGTTCGCCCCGTTTTAAAACATCGTTTTGCTTCTGACAGTTAACAGTGTATAATTCAGCGAGCGCGCGTGCATGCACGCACACACACACACACACACACACACACACACACACACACACACACACACATTTAGATGCGTGTGCGTGCGATTGCACACACATGCACATGCAGACACAAATACACACATAAACAGATGTAACAGATGAATGGCTGTCTGACGATGAAGAGCTGCTCTACAACTGAAAGGTTGTGTGACAGAGATGAAGGGTTGTGTGACTGATGAAGGGTTGTGTGACAGATGAAAAGGTTGTGTGTGACAGATGAAAGGTTGTGTGACAGATGAAAAGTTGTGTGTTGATGAAACGTGACTGATGGAGGGTTGTGTGACAGATGAAACGTTGTGTGACTGATGGAGGTTTGTGATGACAGATGAAACGAAAAGTTGTGTGGTGGATGAAGAGTTGTGTGACAGATGAAAGGTTGTGTGACAGATGAAAGATTGTGTGAGATGAAAAATTGTGTAATAGATGTGGCAGATGAGAGTTGCGTGGCAGATGAAAGGTTGTGTGGCAGATGAAGAGTTGTGCGACAGATGAAAGTTTGCGACAGATGAAAGGTTGTGTGACAGATGAAGAGTTGTGCGACAGATGAAGAGTTTGCGACAGATGAAAGGTTGTGTGACAGATGAAAGGTTGTGTGACAGATGAAAAGTTGTGTGGCAAATGAAGAGTTGTGTGACCGATGAAACGTTGTGTGACGTTGTGTGACAGATGAAACGTTGTGTGACAGATGAAAAAGTTGTGTAGCGTGGCAGATGAAGACTTGTGTGACAGATGAAGTCCTTGTGTGTGTCAGATGAAGACTTGTGTGACAGATGAAAAGATGCGTGTCAGATGAAGATTTGTGTGACAGATTAAAAGATGAAACAGATGAAAAGTTGTTTGGCAGATGAAGGGTTCCACTTACAAGTTGGGGTTCCCAGACTTCATGACGGATGAGGCGAAAGTGGATGCTGTCTACCAACAGGTAAAGATGCAAGTTCCTTTTTTCTTTCTTTCTTTCTTTTTTTTTTTAATTTTTTTTAGGCTATTATGCATTAGTCCTTCCTTCCATCCCAGTCTCTCTCATTGCTTTCTGTCTGTCTGTCTGTCTGTCTGCCTGCTGTCTCTACATCTGCTTCCGTCAGTCTGTCTGTCTCTCCCTCTCTACATCTGTCTGTCAGTCTGTCTCTCTCTGCATTTGTCTGTCTGTCTGTCTGTCTGTCTCGTCACTCACTTACTCTCCTTATCTGTCAGTTTGTTTATCTGTTGTCTCTTCGTACGCTTGGCTATATGCTTCCCCCATTCTGACACCCTCAGTCTGCAGTCTATCTCACTCTCTCTTTCTCTCCCTTTCCGTCCGTCCGTCCCTCCTCCCTCCCTCCCCCTCTGTCTCTCTCGTTCCCTGCGACGTGTTGCCGTGTCATGTGTCCTAAGACCCAACTGGAACTCGGAACACAATTGTATCCTCCTCCTCGTCCTCCCTGATGCCTTTAACCAAAACGTCTGAGATTCTGAGGTCATTCACGTCCTGGTCTCCTGAAGGCCTTAGCTCCTATTCCTTCTCCACTGTCCATCCTCCTGGTCAGTTCGTGTCACAGACGTCGGCTGTGGTCTGTTCATGGGGAATATCGCTGGACAGACGAGGTGGCGCCCTCCGGAGACGTGGTGGCGACCTCCGGAGGGGGGAACGGGGGGGGGGGGGGGGGGGGGGTATATATCTCATTCAGCTGGCTTTGTGACTGACCAATTATCGTCGTCTGTTTAGGGTGAAGTCGGTGGTGTTCTGCATCTTAAGGATCAGAACAGGCCGTGTGCCACTGACCCTAACCGAAATCACTCAGCAGCAGCAGTGCGGGGGTGTCCTCTGGTGGGTGGCCTCGTGACGGTCGGATGGTGATTGCTACCGCAAGGCTGCCGGCAATGAGGCTGTGGCAGTACAAAGCCTGGACGTGGCTGTGAATGAGGGGTGTGGGTGTATTGCCCCTGAGGGAGCACGACCGCTTGGGCAGCAAACAATAGCGACAACAGCAGCAACCCTCAACAACAACAACAACAACAACAACAACAACACACCAACACCTCCCGAACAGCAACGACAGTTCCAAAACAACAGCAACACGAATTCCCGAACAACAGTGGTGACAACAACCCCAAGACAACAGCAACACCAAGAATTCTACAACAACAACAACAACCTTAACACCCCCTCTTTCCCCAAAACAACTCTCCAAACAACAGCAACATCAAGAATTCCAAAACCATAAGAGCCACAACACCCACTTTCCCGTAAAAAAAAAAAACAAAACAAAGAGTGACAACAACTCCCAAAACAACAGTATTAACAATCCCAAAAACAACAACGACCACAACAACTCCAAACTACATGCAACAACAATTGCTAAGGAATAGCAGACCGCGCGCAGTCTCAAAACCGTAGCAACCACAACAGCCCCAAAACATCATCAAGAACCCCGGAGCAACAGCAATAACAATTCCAATACAATAAAAACAAAAACATCAAAAAAAAAAAAAAACAAAAAAACTAAACAAAAAACACACACACACAAAAAAAAAAGCAATAAAAACAACCGCAAAGCAACACCAACAACAACCGCAAAACAATAACAACAACAATAGTAATCCTGACTAAGAACAACCACCTCCAAATAAAGTATAGCCACAAGAACGTAAAAACAACAACGAAACAACACAATAGCAACAAGAACCGCCAGACAACAACAACAACAACAACAATAACAACATAACGACGACGACAACAACAACCTAAAAAAAGCAATATCCATAAACAACAGAAACAACAACGCCAAAACAGCATTGACAACGACCTAAAAACACTAACACCTTCAAAGCAAACAATTGCCAAACTACGACAAAAACAATCCCGGAACAACAAAACAACCCCCAAACAACAGCCACAAAAACG
>JADBJO010001404.1:141368-146368 GCA_016801955.1 Conus betulinus | reverse complement strand
GGCCTGATTATGATGCCACCATCTTTTGCTTGATGACGTGACACTTGTATGCGTTCGCTCCAGGTGTATGTGAATGGATCGAGATACGCCTGGGAAGCAATGGCCATCACCACAGGAATCCGACTGGCCTACAACGTAAGTTATGACAAAGAAACACAGCATCAGGAGGAAGTAAGTAACCTTGTATTGACGGCTTGAGATTTTCACACACACACACACACACAGAAGCAGGTCAGACGCTCTGCTCTGCTAGTACTGGTGTCCATGTAACTCAGCACTGCCTGCCGCATGTTGGGAGTAAAGCCCACCAGAAAACCCCCCACTTGGAGAGAGGTGGTCCTCCGCCAGGTTTGAGCTGCCCAGGATACGTCGCATGGCAGAAAATGGACCGCCAACATTGCAGGGTGAACAAAGAAACCATTTCGCAGAGACCTGTGCCTTGGCACACAACGACAGAGCTGGGGAAAAGCTGGTGAACTGTTCTTCAGTGTGGCGTGCCCCAGTGACTCTTCACGGGGCCTCTAGAGAGGAGGAGAGAAAGATGAAGACAGTGCACACACACACACACACACACGCATGCACACACGCACACACGCAACACACACACACACACACACACACACACACACACACACACACACACACGCACGCACGCACACACACACACACACACACACACACACACACACACACAGGAGAGGAAAAAAAAAAACGGACAAAATATACACATGTTCTGATGGTTTACCTTCAAGTAAGACCACAACGCCAGTGTATGTATTTTCATGTCCTCATTTTGCCCTCCCACACCCTCCTTTTTATATACTCTCACACCGTTTGTCTTACTTTTAATGTAAAAACAGTCAGCTCATAAGTAATACAAATTCACGGCTGCCTTTAAGACGAAAACCTCAATGGGTATACAAGTCATCCTTTGGCCGACTCCGGGGATAGGCCCAGTGACGATAGGGACAGACCCACTGACTGCAGAGAAAGTCCTGTTGATACAGGAAAGACTAACCCGGGATCCTCTTTAGAGGGCACGTACTACCTCATGTGACGAAAGACTGGCCGTGTACTGTCTTCACCTTCAGTAGAACAGCAACGAGTGAGGCTGCGGGATGCACATGACAGTTGGCTGACGGTGACGTCTTTCGCCGGTAGGGTCTGCAGTCAAGAATACGGGCTGGTACACACCCATGGGGACACTCCCGTGGAGGTTCTGTTGTGCCGCGTCCAGTGGCCATTACTCAGTGGCGTCTGCCGGGGAGCAACTACGTGCCTTGACGTTTTAATGGGATGCCCTGTGCATGCCTGCGCCCTGGGTGGACACCATGCAGGCTTCCAAGGACTGGTGCCGACCAGTTGGCTCGGGCGTTGAGAGCAGCGCGTCTCTTGGTCCCACGCGCACCTTCAGGTGTATCACCTTCTATCTCCTTGAGAGTCAGGTTAGAAAGGTGGTTTGCCCATGATGCGCATGAGTGGGAGCGTGTCAAAGAAACCAAAGACCACCAGCTGTGGTATAGTGGTTAGGGTCTCAGAAACTACGGGCTGGGAGGTCAAGGCTTCGAATCCCATCATCAGCATTTGTTGATGCTTTTTATGGGAAGGGGTGGGTGGTGGTGGAGACTTTCGGCTCCTGCACAGAACAGAGCTCAGGATTCTATGGGCCCCGAGGGGCAGACACAGTCTGCGAAATGGGCGAGGCTCTGGCAGAGTTGCTCAAATCAGCTGACCAACTCTGTTAGGTGTCCGTATCTCTCGGGCCTGGTTGAGCAGGGGTATCTCATAAAAGGTGGTAGCCTAACGGCAGTTTCAGGGCCAGAAGGGAACGGGGTATAGCATCACTGTCATCACCAATCATAAATGTCAACCCCAGTCTTAAAAGACCCTTCTTTGTATATCATAGTACCCCCACCCCCACCCTCTCTCCATTAACACACACAAACCGTAAAGAAATTAGGAGGAATGGATGGAAAAGCAATCGCCTAGCTCCAGAAAAAAATCTGTAAGCATCCAATAATTTCAGAACTAGAAATTTGTTTTTGCTAAGTATAAAAATTCTGTTCTCTATTACGATTTTCAACGGATTTCACCTAACATGAGTTTTAGGCCCTCTGTGTAAGGTAGTTAACATTAGACATCAAAGGTCACATGAAGATTGGGTATTGGTTGTACACAGGAGCATACTCCATTTAGAGAGTATTGGTTTCCATGAATCTAAATTAAATATGGAGCGGCCATGGGAGTTGAGGAGGCGGGGGGGGGAGATGGAAGGGTGTGTGTGTAAAACATAAACATGACGTGATCAGTGATGATGATGCCATGACCATTGAACACAGAAGCCTAACACAAATAAACAAACAAAGGCGAAGAGCAAAGTAAAGCTTATTTAAAACACAATACGAGACAGGTGAATTTTCGATGAGCATGACTTGTTTAGACGTCACTAACAACCCACTTCAAAAATGCACAAAACGGTACTCACCACATGGTCGTCAACAATGAGAACGTTGCAGCGTCTTCGTGACCGATAATGTGACGCCAATATTTTGGGTGCACTGGGCAAAAAAAAGCTGAACAGAACCGGAAAAAATTCAATTTTGACCTTTGTTACGGATGGAATGGGTGTGTTTTGCGAGTGTCTGACTGCCTGACTTTCACACAGAAATTACGGGTGCATGCACGACTTTTCCAATTCACATACGCACACCCACTCACCCGCACATTGAATAACATAACTAGTTAAGTCACAGAATAAACAAGATTTTTTTTTTTTTCTGAAGACCACTTCCTTTAACACTCACTTCATCTATTCATGTTTTCCGAAATAATTTCGTTTGCTGCTACCCTATCAAGTCATAGGATAACAGAACACAACAAATACTTTTCTTTTCTAAACAAAACCTTCACAGTGCGCTGAGGAAGTTTCAGTCGCTCCTAAACTTGAATACGGTTTCGGTTTGCTAATAAATAAATATTTAATGATAAATACCTGACTGCCACCCGAAACAGATAGGAGTCTCTCTTCGGCTTCTGGGTAGTTGCGTTGCCGGAATCACTGCAGAGACTGCCTAACCGTTTCAGCTCACCCGGCTTAAACAGAGCGCAGGTGAGCAGCAGTCAGGTAAACTTTTCAACCGGCTTCCGGACGACTACCTTCCGGTTGGCGCGGTTGCACAAAAATTTCTGACTGGACGGGAAAACGGTCCGTCACAACTTTTCCGTCTTTAAGGCAACATTTACCTTGTTGGTATTGAAGATTAACTAGCCTTTAAAGGGAGGAAGCGAAATCGTAAACTGTGGCAACGTTTACCTTGTTGGTATTGAAGATTAACTAGTCTTTAAAGGGAAGGAAGCGAATTCGTAAACTGTGGCAATGTTTACCTTGTTGGTATTGATGATTAACTAGTCTTTAAAGGGAAGGAAGCGAAATCGTAAACTACATTGCTTAAGCTTCTTCTCCCTCCCTCCCTCTCTCCCTCTCTCTGTCTGTCTGTCTGTCTGTCTCTGTATGTGTGTGTGTGTGTGTGTGTGTGTGTGTGTGTGTGTGTGTGTGTGTGTGTGTGTGTGTGTGTGTGTGTGTGTGTGTGTGTGTGTGTGTGTGTGTGTGTGTGTGTGTGTGTGTGTGTGTGTGTGTGTGTGTGTGTGTGTGTGTGTGTGTATGTGTGTGTGTGGTGTGTGTGTGTGTGTGTGTGTGTGTGTGTGTGTGGTGTGTGGTGTGTGTGTGTGTGTGTGTGTGTGTGTGTGTGTGTGTTCCCATGTGCATTGATGCCAGGCTTACCAAGCTTGGCAGCAGAAGTACGGACAGGATTCTTCGTCCCCTGGCCTGCCCTATAACCCCCGTCAGCTCTTCTTCATCGCGCATGCGCAGGTAAATGTCTGACACGATCTCTCTCTCTCTCTCTCTCTCTCTCTCTCTCTGTGAGTGTGCGTGCGTGCGTGTGTGTATGTGTGTGTGACGCTAAATGATATAAGACAATAGTGTAAGCGCCTGTGATATCAATTAGATCAAAAGATATAACCATACACGTCAACATAGACATTTCAATCCTTTTTTTTTTTTTTTTTTTTCAAATGGGAGTGACTGACGGCGGAGAACGAAGCAAAATTTAGAAAGAGGGGGGTAGTTATCGTCAAGGACATTGACAAACAAAGCACAGGACAAGACACAATGCATTTCGATCTCTTGGGTCTTCTTCAGGCAAAAAACAACAAACAAACAAAAAAAAACAAACAAAAACACCAGATCACATTGATTTAGGAAACACCTTTTCCCCTCCCATAATCCCTTCTGTCGTTTCCGTCTGGCGGCCATTTTTTCTGAACACATGGACAGGTAAGTCACTCTTCGTTCTTTGTTTGTACTGTCCTAAATGTCAAATGGGATCTGGTTTTTTCTTTTTTCTTTTTTTTTTTTTTCCTGAAGAGGACCCAAGAGGTTGAAATGCATCGTGTCTTGTCCTGTGCTTTGTTTGGCAATGTCCTTGGCGGTAACTAGCTCCCTCTCTTTCTATTTTTTTTTGTTTACAGATCCAGTGCTACAACCGGGACCCGTACTACGAATACTTATACGCGCAATATGGAAGAGTCCACGCAGACGTCAGGTGAGAAACGCAGGGAGAAGGTGTTTTTGTTTGTTTGTTTTTTTGTTTAGAGATATGAAAGCTAAACACAGAGTTCTGTCTCCCCTGCTGGGTGGTAATGGAATTGTCTAATGCTTCGATGAAAAGTTTGGCCATAGTCCACAAGTGAAGAGTCACCGCATTCCTTTGAATGCTTTCCCTTTCATGAAAGGTTGACCGTTACATAGACTCGACGTTTGTGCGTGCATGTGTGTGTGTGTGTGTGTGTGTGTGATGATATCAAGGGTGGGGGTCGGTTCCAATGGTCATGCTGGTGTACGGTAAGATGGTAAACGTATCTACCAACCAGAAGACATTGCTATTTTTAGTCCATGTTGAGGAACAACGATGGCTGATTGTAATTAGAATTGATATTTT
>JADBJO010001404.1:126368-136368 GCA_016801955.1 Conus betulinus | reverse complement strand
TTACCCGCTTTGTGTTTTCCTTTATACATAATTTTGTTTTCTTTGGATTATGCTCAGTGCTGTATTGATGTGTACACAATTGTGCATATTGTGAAACAGCTATTGTTAAAAAAAAGAAGAGTATTAAATAAGGGAATTAACTTTTGGTTCCGATGCTGAAGCGATCGCATGCCCTTAACTCAAAATGAATGCTTTTTTCCCCGGCGCCAGAAACAGCATTAACGTTGAAACATGGATACAAAATGGATTTCAGTGCAACTCTTTTAAGAGCAGAAAGACAACTCCAGCACTGGCCAGAGTGAAAACTGCACGGAGAGGCAGAAACATCTCCATGAGACACAAGTTAGGGCCCCTGCATGCTCCGGTATTTTCCATCTTCTTGAACGCTTCTGAGACGCGGATTGTTGCAGCGGGTCTGGACAGAAGAATCACAGCCATGGCAATGACATGCTGCCACAAGACACTGAGCAGCAGTCACATTAGTCACATCACCGGTGAAGAGACGTGTCCAACCACCAAGCAAGAGTCTGGACCGTGTAAAGGTCTACTGGCACCAAAGGAAAAAAAAAAAGGCCTACGTTTGTAAAGGCCGAATAACAGAATCCACACACCTTGTCAGAACAGTTCTTCAGGGAGTTGTTGAGGGAACGGAGACGATGGGGAGACAAACAACAACAACAACAACAACAATAAAGGACTCACAACGTAGCAGAATTGACAGGGAAAAGATTGGCAGAGATTCAAGTTTTGGCGCGAAACCGACAAAACTGGGGGAATAATCTGGTGAACTGTTCTTCAATGTGGTGTGCCAAGACTGTGCACGGAGTAAGGGAGGAGGAGGAGGAGGAGGAGGAGGAGGGAAGAAGAAGAAGAAGAAGAAGAAGAAGAAGAATAAGAGAAGAAGAAGAAGAAGAACAACAACAGGAGGAACAACAACACCCAAGAAAGAAGAAGAAGAAGAACAAGAAAAGTGGAAAAGAAAAAAGGAAGAGGAAAAAAATAATCGTTTTTCACCCAGGCAGCAAAATGTTGCCTTTCTTATTCACGTTTGTACTATTTACATCCCCCCCCCCCCCCCCATCTTACAAAAGATCTCTTTCATGAATAGGAACTATAGGCCCTAACCTCTTCTCCACAACTGTACGGTCTTCACTGACAGGTTTCTGAGGCAACCGATTACAGGCGAAAAGGAACAAAACAGCAATGGCAGGGGACCACGTTTTCCCTTGTGAAAAAGAAAAAAACAAACAACACACACACACACACACAAAAAATAGTAAAACAGGCTCGCAACAATTGAAAAGCACTGAATAATTATACGGTGGAATAAACAGGATAATCATGCTACGCTAAACAAACAAAACAATCTCGTTCCTATAATACACGTGTATCTCCCATTGTAACCTGGACTGGAATTCTGTAGGTCAAGGTTTGGTCAACGTGGAACGGCTTCCATCGTGATATCCTCTATAATGTTGTCAAACATCACTGGATTTCAACTGTCAGTTATTGTACAATCAATAATGATAATAATAAAAAACAACAACAACAACAGCAGCAGCAAACAAAAACAATATAATAATAATAATAATGGTAAAAATGATAATAATAATGATAACAAGGGTAATATACAGACGCCAAAAGTTGGAATTCTTTTCCCATAATAATGATAATTAACGTACACCAAAAAGATGAATCTTTCCATAATTGACCAAGGAATCCTCAAAAACCGGACAAATACACAGCATTATGCCAATCTTACAGAATCACGAAAACCGATCATTTAAAAGAAATTCAATCCTAAAGGGTCTTCTGACGGTGTATGCAGGAGACGTCCAAACAAAAATGGTCTTGTGCTTCATGTCCTTAAACCTAAGTCAAGGTCAACCGAAGGTCACTGAAACTGTATCTCAGGATCGCAGCAAAAGCGACACCAGACTGACTTTGGGTGAGAAAGTGCTGCCCGTGGCAGCAGACAGATATTTTCCCGGTGAAATCTTGTACTCAGGACTTTTGCATTTTAGCACCCTGATTTTTCGGGGTCGAGATGGGAACGAAAACTGTATAATGTTCCAAACACACACACACACACACACACACACACACACACACACACGCACACACACACACACACCACACGGAGCTCAAGAAACACAGCGTTCCACACACACACACACACACACACACACACACACACACACACACACACACACCACACCACACCACCACACCACACACACACACACACACACACACACACACACACACACACACACACACACACACACACACACACACACACACACGTATATCATTGTTTATCTTTATTCTCCCCTTAATCCATCCCCTCCCACTATTCCCTTTTCCGAATTGCTTTCTATCCCAATTAACTGATCACCATTAATAAAACAACAACAACAAACAACAACAAATATACATGTTTGGATAATTCAGTTAATAAATCTATCAATCAATAATTTACTCGGTTTCCATTTTTAGTTCCAAACCCAGGTTTTTATTTCTAGATTTTGAGTTTTCAATGTAAGATTGGTCACAAAGGTCTAGTCTCTTTTCTTTCTTTCTTTTTTTTTTTTTTTTTGGTGCTGCCTTGATTTTGTTCGAAGACTTGTTTGTAAGTTGGCTGGGGGAGGGGGGGGGGGGGGGGGGGGCGGGAGTGAGTGAAATATCGCTGTAAAATTACTCTCGAAAATTGAAAAGCAGTTTGAATTTTCTTTTTACTTCACCATGGCAGGCGATTTCACTCCCCCCCATCCGTTCAGTGTTAGTCTCGTCGTTTCCGGTAAGGACTTCCTCGTCACGTGCCTAGCAGCTCGGACACGTTCCTGAGGAGACTGGCGCGCGCATGCTCAGTACAGGCTGCATCGTTTTTCGGCCACCATCTGGGAATTATGTGGACAGCTGAAGGCGTCCTGAAACTCCTGCAGCTGGGCCAAGGCACCGTTGACTCTGGAACGTGAGATAGAGCAGCTTTGAATGATGGCATAACGAGTCAAAGGGCAGGGAAACGCGGGAACAGGTGCGTTCTGAAAAGGCGTAAGCGCACCAGTTACTGGCGGGACAACTACGATTCGAAACTAGAGAACAATATAGACATACGCTGAAAGCTGAGTCAGGGTGTCATTTACTCCAGTTTCAGTTTCAGTTTCATCAGGAGTCGTCACTGTGTGCGGATTAGTCCATATACGCTACACCACACCGCTAAGTTTTGAGACCACACTGCTCATGATTTCAAGCTGATGGATAAATGAATTAACAACTAAGATGAGATAATAGAAGAAGAGGGTCTCGTGGCTACGACTCAGCGGATGTCTGACCTACGCATAAGCCCAACGCGCTGGTCAGACCTTGAGTGCCTACCTACCATTTGTTTGTTTGTTTTTTTTTTGTGTGTGTGTGTAGTGGATGTACACAAGTGTGTGTGATGTGTGAGCGTGGGCCTATGTGTGTGCGTGGCACATGTGTGTGTGTGTGTGTGTGTGTGTGTGTGTGTGTGTGTGTGTGTGTGTGTGTGTGTGTGTGTGTGTGTGTGCGCGCGCGCGCGCGTGTGTCTACGGGACAACAACTTAATGGTAAAGAAACACACAGACAGATACGCTCTGTATTTGTGAGGTAGTGTGCGTTTTATTGACGGGATAAACATTCAGAGAGAGAGAGAGAGAGAGAGAGAGAGAGAGAGAGAGAGAGAGAGAGAGAGAGAGAGAGAGAGAGAGAGAGAGAGAGAGAGAGAGATTTTGAAACGTATTTTAGTCACTATTTACATACAGAACTACAATTCAAAGATAAAGAACCACACAGACAGATACACTCTGAATCGTGAGTCAGTGCGTGTTTTACTGACGGGATAACCCTTCAGAGATAGACAACACAACAGAGATAGACACACACTGAAACATTAATTAGGGTACCATTTAACTGACGGGACTACAACTCAAGGATACAGAACCATACAGGCGGATGCATTCTGAATCGCGAGTTAGTGTTTTATTGACTGGAATAACCATTCAGAGGAGATAAACATACCCAACGTGGAGATAAACATACCCTGAAACGTGAATTTATAGTGCACCATTTACAAACGGATCAACAACTCAGTGACAGAGAAAAAAAAATGTGTCTTATATCATCTGGCGATGAAAAGACATTAAATAAAACCGCTGAACTGAACTGAACTGAGGAAAAAAATGCAGACTGACATACTGTAAAACGTGAGTTACGACACCATTTATATTTTGTTTCAACGACTCAAACGTAGTAAAAATGGAGAAACAGATGCACTATAGAAAGTGAGTTAGCACACCGTTTAATACCGGGATAATAACTCGAAAGGCAGAGAGCCACAGAGACAAATGCACACCGCAGCGTGAGTCTCCTGATGGAACAAGAGCTCAGAGGAACAGGAGCATCGAGACAGATACCGTGGAATGCGATTTGGTGCACCATTTAAAACGGGGTAAATTCGAAGGTAAAGAAATATAGAGACGTACTCTGAAATATGAGATGAATTACGATTTCTTGTTTGGAATTATGTGGAAAAAAATCGAGAAAGAAAATATGGAGACAACAACACAGAGAAGGCAAAATGATTACAAAATTTATAAGAAGTAAGCACATTTTGAAGCAACAACAACAACAACAAACAACAACAACAACACACACACACACACACACACACACACACACACACACACGCGCACACGCACACACACACACAAACACACACAGGCACGCGCGCGCGCGCACACACACACACACACACACACACACAGACAAAGAGCAGTTTACAGTCCGCCGTTTGGGGTATTTGGAACAAAAATAGCAGAGAGAGAGAGAGAGAGAGAGAGAGAGAGAGAGAGAGAGAGAGAGAGAGAGAGAGAGAGAGAGACAGAGAGACAGCAGCACACACTCATACTCACACACATGAACACACACACACACACACACACACAGAGACACACACAGAGAGAGGGAGGGAAGGGAGGGAGACACACACAGGAGAGGAGAGAGGAGAGAGAGAGAGAGAGAGAGAGAGAGAGAGAGAGAGAGAGAGAGAGACACACGCACGCACGCACGCACCACACACACACACACGCACACACCACACACACACACACACACCACACACACACACACACAGACACATACGTGCGCACACACACATACACACACAAATACACACACACACATCACACACACACACACACACACACACACACACACACACACACACACACACACACACACAGGCGGACACTAACATGTACCAGCAGTGTTACCTGATACGGTCTGTGACCTGGTTGTGGAACCAGACGCTGAACAGTTCGACTTCAGGCTGACGATTGGAACAGAAGCTCTGCAGATTGTATCATGGTACATTACATTATCTAATATGAACGGTATAGTGTATCATCCTGTGTTATGTGTACGTAACACATCACATCATCTTTTAATGCATTATATCAATCATACAATCCTGTCTTATGTCATATTGCATGATATCAGGTTATGTTATATTATGTTATATTATATCATATCATGTTATCTTACATTTTGGTATATTATATTGTCTTTGTTTTAGATTACACAACATTACATCATCTTATAGTATGTTATATCATACGATCTTGTCTTAGGTTATATTACATTACATACACCATAATCATGTGATGTTATATTGTTATGTTATAGTATATTATATTATGTTATATTATATCATATTACATTGAACTGTATTGTACCGTGTTATATCATATCAGATCATATATCATATCATATTATATTTATCATATCATATTTATATCATACTATATTATATTATGTTCGACTGTGTTATTTTATATTATAACATATCATATAATATAATATTATGTTATACGTTTTCATTTTATATCATATTATTTTACGTCACATTATATTGTACTGCATTATATGATATTTCATTATATCACATGATGTATTGTCTAGCTACATTACCTTACATTAATAATAATAATAACAATAATAATAATGATAATGAATACTCATATAGCGCCTATTCTCGGCTGGAGACCCAGCTCTAAGCGCTTTACAATCCACACTCATTTACACAACGGGCTGCCTACCTGGGTAGTGCCGACTGAAGAGCTGCCAGCTGGCGCTTCATTCAGTCGTTTCCCGTGTCATCCGGTCAATATCGTCCAATATCGTTCCCTCAATATCCTTACTTCCTTCATTCTTTCAATTTCTCACGCAGGGTGCATGCTATGTGTAACGTGTCATCCATACCAACGGCCAAACTGGTCTTCTCTTCCGAAAGTTGTTGATGGGATTTTACGTGTGTGCAAGATGTTATGCGTGCTTTCACACACGGAACATCGGTTATTAGTCTCATTCGAAGGATTACATGGCATCAGACGACCTGATATATATTGTAGCAGAGCACTTCCTCTGACCCATACAAGTACAGCTTTTTTCCCATCAACCATCCCAGCCTGGAACTCCCTGCCTGCAACAGCAGCAGAGGCTCCCTCCTTGGTATCATTCAAGAGGGAGCTGAACAAAATCCCAGCCTAGATCCCTATCCCAACTAGCCGAACGGTAAATGATGGGCAGGGTTGTGCGGGTCCAGGTCACGACCTGGGGGGTCGCCACGATTACCGGTAAAGCCTCCCCAGATACTAATTAGGCTAGTTGAGCCCCCCCCCCCCCCCCCCCCCCCCCCCCCCCCCCCCCCCCCTTTTTGTTTTTTTTGCCTGGCGCAACACGCTGCCCCGAAGCTGAACTCTGGGCATGCGGTTGGGGTACTAAGGCCACTTTACAGCTCTTTTAGCTATTTTTTTGTTGTCCATATTAGATCTTTGTTTATTTTTATCTTACCTCCTCTGCGCACACAGGTCAATAATAGTCAACTTATGACGGCTGACCTACAATTTTGAAGATTGAAGATAGAGCGCAGCACAGCAGAGTAGAGCACATCACAGCAGAGTAGAGCACAGCACAGCAGAGTAGAGCGCAGCACAGCAGAGTAGAGCGCAGCAGCACAGATCACAACAACGCAAGAGAGCAAAACTGCAGAGCAAAGTATAGCAGAGCGTCGCCCGGCATGTCAAGTACAAAGTAACATACGGGACCAAACGGAAACTTCGCTCGCTTGCTAGTAACATACTGGACCAAACGGAAACTTCGCTCGCTTGCTAGTAACATACTGGACCAAACGGAAACTTTGCTCGCTTGCTCAAACATGTTGCCTTCATTTTGTTGTTGTTTGTTGTTGTTTTTTGTTGTTGTTGTTGTTGTTGTTGTTGCTTGTTGTTTGTTGTTGTTGTTGTTGTTTGTTGTTGTTGTTGTGTTGCTGGAATTCAGACGTAGGAGATATGATTCTTTTCCCATGCTGCAATCGATGCTCAGCACCCTCTCTTTCCGGTGTGACAGGAAGTACGGGTCGTTATTTTCCAGTTGTTGTTTGCAACGGAATATCTGTACCCAGTTTACATTGCAGGATTCTTCTCTGGAACTATTTCAGCTGTATTTCTTATTTTCTTTTTTTTTTCGCATTCCTTAGAAATCTTGAATTCTGTTTGTTGTTGTTGCTGATTTTGCTTTCAAATTACGAAAGCAAGAGGGGTTCCTATTTGGTGGAAGTCTGGGTTTCTCTTTGTATACTATTCTCTCAGTCAGCTCACCTGAGCGTAGGAGATGAAGAACGTTTTGGTTGTTATTGAGGTTTGTCAATCAGCTAGCTTACCTGAGCGTAGGAGGTGAAGAACGTTCGTGTTGTTATTGTGTTCTGCCGATTAGAACACCTGAACGCTGGAGACGAAGAACATTTGGGCGTTATTGTGTTATGGCGAGCATCTAGCTTACCTGAGCGTAGGAGATGAAGATTTGGTTGTTATTGAGTTATGTCAATCAGCTAGCTCACCTGAGCGGAGGAGATGAAGAGATATGGTTGTTATTAAGTTCTCTTAATTAGCTCACCTGAGCGTAGGAGATGAAGAACATTTGGTCGTTGGTATAATTGTGACCCGGAACTGTGGGCTCTCCATTGACCTTCTGTAGCCACTTCTGGTAGCCCTGCACACACACACACACACACACACACACACACACACACACACACACACACACACACACACACACACACACACACACACAATACAATATAACACAATTTTCATTCCTTTTGCCCATTTTGGGGTATGGAGGACGGGAGTGTTTAAAGCAATAACAGGAAAAGGAAAACGAACAAGCCAAAAATAAAACATAAATTGCCAGTCAATGCTGACATAGACCAGCAATTTACAACACTTGAGATAGTCTAATACACTTTGACAATAGAAGCATTTGTTTTCGATTAGTAGAAGACATTATTTGACAAAAAAATATAGACAGATTTTGGAGAGAGAAATCTTGTGGGCAAATACGTGTTGCGCAAAGTAACGTATGATGAACGTTCCATGATAAAATGAAAAGCATCATCTATTGCAGACATGTCACATTTATTACATAACCTTTCTTCTTTCGGAACAGCAAATCGACGATCTACCTCAATTGGCAAGTTATGATTAGAACATCTAAATTTGCGAAGAGTGTAAATATAAACATCTGGTAAGCTAGGAATACACTTCTCCTTAAAATCAGATTTGTAAAATTTGTAGACAAAAAACATTTACTGCTAGTTTCAATGTCATGTTGCCACGCTTGGCGAAAAGAGCATTGCAAACTATTTTTGACAGCACTACATAATGTTTTGACGTCTGTGAAAGATTGATTGCTCCAAAACACAGTCAAATCCAGGTTGTACAAGTATGTTTTTAATGCACGTTAACCAGGGAGACACAGTTACTGCGCTGCGCTGTTGTGCAAATGTAACATGAAAGAATAACACACACACACACACACACACACACACACACACACACACACACACACACACACACACACACACACACGCATGCACACATGTACACACACACGCGTGCGCGCACTTGCACGCACATATACACAGAAACGCGCGCGCGCGCGCGCGCGCGCACACACACACACACACACACACACACACACACACACACACACACACACACACACACACACACACCACACACTGGGATACTTTTAAATTGCAGACACCTAAAATCATTTTGCTTGTTTTCTACGAGTCTTTGTCAGATGAGATTTTCAATAACTGAGTTTGACCTCTGACAATGCTCTACTATTGAAAGAAGCCTCAAGGTGGGATGTTGTTGACAGATATTTCTTTTTCAAATAGTGTTAGGCCAGTTTTTTGTGTACAGTTTTATTCTTTACTGTCGCTTGTGTCACGCTGAAATCTGATAGATCTATAAATCTCTCTCTCTCTCTCTCTCTCTCTCTCTCTCCTCTCACACACTATAAATCTCTCTCTCTCTCTCTCTCTCTCTCTCTCTCTCTCTTTCTCCATCACACCTCCACCCCCTAACACACCCACACCCACCCACCCATCCCCTCTCCCCCCCCACAAGCATGCATGTTAGCACGCAGGCGCTTCTACCAAAATAGGTCTGGGTATAGCAAATTAATTGTGTCCGACATAATTTGAAGGATGTTTTCTAGTACAGCCGTGTGTGTGTGTGTGTGTGTGTGTGTGTGTGTGTGTGTGTGTGTGTGTGTGTGTGTGTGTGTGTTGCGTGCGTGTTCGCGCGTGTGCGAACGTTTGTGTGTCTCACCTTGTAGGCTAGTTTGATGTGTGCTGGATTCACATCAGAGCGTAGGGGCGTAGTGATCAGATACCTGCACACACACAGACACACAACAAACACACACACAAATTCCGCAATTCACATTCACACATGGGGGCAGTGCACACGCACGCCTGCGCACACACACACACACAAACACGCACACACACGCACGCTCGACACACGCACACACACACATACGCACGGACGTACACACGCGCGCGCGCGCGCGCGCTCGCGCACGCACGCACGGACACACACACACGCGCACACACACACACACACAC
>JADBJO010001404.1:113868-121368 GCA_016801955.1 Conus betulinus | reverse complement strand
AGATGAGGGAAGGTAGCTACAGTGTATAGCACAGTGCAGAACAGATGAGGGAAGGTAGCTACAGTGTATAGCACAGTGCAGAACAGATGAGGGAAGGTAGCTACAGTGTATAGCACAGTGTAGAACAGATGGGGGAAGGTAGCTACAGTGTATAGCACAGTGCAGAACAGATGGGGGGAAGGTAGCTACAGTGAAGTGTATAGCACAGTGCAGAACAGATGAGGGAAGGTAGCTACAGTGAAGTGTATAGCACAGTGCAGAACAGATGAGGGAAGGTAGCTACAGTGTATAGCACAGTGTAGAACAGATGGGGGAAGGTAGCTACAGTGTATAGCACAGTGCAGAACAGATGGGGGAAGGTAGCTACAGTGAAGTGTATAGCACAGTGCAGAACAGAGGAGGGAAGGTAGCTACAGTGAAGTGTATAGCACAGTGCAGAACAGATGAGGGAAGGTAGCTACAGTGTATAGCACAGTGTAGAACAGATGGGGGAAGGTAGCTACAGTGTATAGCACAGTGCAGAACAGATGGGGGAAGGTAGCTACAGTGTATAGCACAGTGCAGAACAGATGGGGGAAGGTAGCTACAGTGTATAGCACAGTGCAGAACAGATGAGGGAAGGTAGCTACAGTGTATAGCACAGTGTAGAACAGATGAGGGAAGGTAGCTACAGTGTATAGCACAGTGCAGAACAGATGAGGGAAGGTAGCTACAGGGAAGTGTATAGCACAGTGCAGAACAGATGGGGGAAGGTAGCTACAGTGTATAGCACAGTGTAGAACAGATGAGGGAAGGTAGCTACAGTGTATAGCACAGTGCAGAACAGATGGGGGAAGGTAGCTACAGGGAAGTGTATAGCACAGTGCAGAACAGATGGGGGAAGGTAGCTACAGTGTATAGCACAGTGTAGAACAGATGGGGGAAGGTAGCTACAGTGTATAGCACAGTGTAGAACAGATGAGGGAAGGTAGCTACAGTGTATAGCACAGTGCAGAACAGATGAGGGAAGGTAGCTACAGTGTATAGCACAGTGCAGAACAGATGAGGGAAGGTAGCTACAGTGTATAGTACAGTGCAGAACAGATGAGGGAAGGTAGCTACAGTGAAGGGTATAGCACAGTGCAGAACAGATGAGGGAAGGTAGCTACAGTGTATAGCACAGTGCAGAACAGATGAGGGGAAGCTAGCTACAGTGTATAGCACAGTGCAGAACAGATGAGGGAAGGTAGCTACAGTGTATAGCACAGTGCAGAACAGATGAGGAAAGGTAGCTACAGTGTATAACACAGTGCAGAACAGATGAGGAAGGTAGCTACAGTGAATAGCACAGTGCAGAACAGAGGAGGGAAGGTAGCTACAGTGAAGTATATAGCACAGTGAAGAACAGATGAAGGAAGGTAGCTACAGTGAATAACACAGTGCAGAACAGATGAGGGAAGGTAGCTACAGTGAATAACACAGTGCAGAACAGATGAGGGAAGGTAGCTACAGTGAAGTATATAGCACAGTGAAGAACAGATGAAGGAAGGTAGCTACAGTGAATAACACAGTGCAGAACAGATGAGGGAAGGTAGCTACAGTGAATAACACAGTGCAGAACAGATGAGGGAAGGTAGCTACAGTGAAGTATATAGCACAGTGAAGAACAGATGAAGGAAGGTAGCTAGAGAGCTAGAGTGTATAGCACAGTGCAAAAAGGGGGAAACTTACGTTGAGAGGAATACAGAGTAATACGGATGAGGGACGTAGAAAGAAACTCAGAGTACCATTCACACAATACAGTGCAGGAGAGAAAAGTCGTGCACAGTGCCATGCAGAGAGCAGAGGAGTACAGTAGCATTCAGTGTAAAATACAGTATAGAAGAAGGAAGTTGCGTACAGAGCAATACAGTACAGAAGTGGAAAGTGTACAGCGCAATACAGTACAGAAGTGGAAAGTGCACAGTGCAATACAGTACAGAAGTGGAAAGTGCACAGTGCAATACAGCACAGAAGTGGAAAGTGCACAGTGCAATACACAGCACAGAAGTGGAAAGTGCACAGTGCAATACAGTACAGAAGTGGAAAGTGCACAGTGCAATACAGTACAGAAGTGGAAAGTGCACAGTGCAATGCAGCAAAAGAAGTGGAGAGTGTACAGTTCAATGCAATACAGAAGTGGAAAGTTACGCACAGTGGAACAGAACACGGTACAGAAATGGAAAGCGTACAGTGCTATACACTACAGAAGTGGAAAGGGTATAGCGCAATACAGAAATGTTAAGCATACAGTGCAATACAGTGTAGAAGTGGGAAGCGTACAGTGCAATACAGTACAGAAATAGAAACCGTACAGTGCAACACAGTACAGAAATGAAAGCATACAGTGCAATACAGCGCAGAAGTGCGAAGCGTACAATGCAATACAATATAGAAATGGAAAGCGTACAGGGCAATACAGAAGTAGAAAGCGTACAGTGCAATACAGTACAGAAATGGAAAGCATACAGTGCAATACAGTACAAAAGTGGAAAGCGTAAAGTGCAATACGGTACAGAAGTGGAAAGCGTACAGTGCGATACAGTACAGACGTGGAAAGCGTAAAGAGCAATACAGTACAGAAGTGGAAAGTGTAAAGAGTAATACAGTACAGAAGTGGGGAGCGTACAGTGCAATACAGTACAGAAGTGGAAAGCGTACAGTGCAATGCAGTACAGAAGTGGAAAGCGAACAGTGCAATGCAGTACAGAAGTGGAAAGCGTACAGAGCAATACATTACAGAAGTGGAAAGCGTAAACAGCAGTACAGTACAGAAGTGGGAAGCGTACAGTGTAATACAATACAAAAGTGGGAAGTGTACAGTGCAATACAGAGGTGAAAAGCGAACACCGCAATACAGTACAGAAATGGAAAGCGTACAGAGCAATACAGAAGTGGAAAGCATACAGTGCAATACAGTGCAGAGAAGTAGAAAGTGTACAGTGAAATACAGAACTGGAAGGCGTATAGCGCAATTCAGAAGTAGAAAGTGTACAATGAAATACAGGACTTGAAAGCGTATAGCGTAATACAGAAATAGAAAGTGTACAGTGAAATACAGAACTGGAAAGCGTATAGCGCAATACAGAAGTAGAAAGCGTACAGTGAAATACAGAACTGGAAAGCGTATAGCGCAATACAGAAGTGGTATGCGTACAGTGCTATACCATGCAATATCGGGGCTCTTTGTGTGTGTGTGTGTGTGTGTGTGTGTGTGTGTGTGTGCGTGCGTGCGTGCGTGCGTGCGTGCGTGCGTGCGTGCGTGCGTGCGTGCGTGTGTGTGTGTGTGTGTGCGCGCGCGCGCGTGTGTTTGTGTGTGTGTGTGTGTGTGTGTGTGTGCGCGCGCGCGCGCGCAGCTTTTCGCGTTTTGGGGGCGTGTCCAGACTGCATGACGTGGGTCGATGTCTGTGGGTCACGCGTGGGTACGTCAGAATAGCGAAGGTTGTGACAGGACTGTAAGACGTAGGCGTGGTATCCGTGAGTCGCTTTGACGTGTGCATTCGTCTATGTGTGACACCTGCAAGTTCGTTTCTTTCTTTCTTTGTTCATTGGAAAGAACTTCAAGGTTTACTACTGCTGATTTCTTACCTTTTTTAAATTGTTTGTTTTTGTTGTTACGGAGGGGACCGTTTTTAACCCCACCATAACGGTAGGCACATGACGTCATGATGCCCAAGCATGACACTTTTGTGCATTTGTTTTCGTGTCGTCTATCCCACCGGCACACAATAGCCTACTCTTCTCCGACAGATGGAATGGGATTGAACGGGCTCGCAACATCGTCTGTGCATGCGTTCGCCCACGGGATAAAACAACTACATAGGGGAAGACAGAGTTCCCTTGTCTACACCCAGTTCCACAGTTATCTACTCGGTAACTATTAATCATAACTGCCGACTAGATGTTTTTGAAAAGGTTCGAATCCACCTTGAAACGTTTTCACGAGAGTTAAAGACTTATGGAACTCAGTACATTTATCTCCAATTCAAAGAATCAAATGCCGTTTCAAAATCTAAACAAATCAAGATTCCAGGTAGGTTTCTAACACTTAAAGCATGGCATCATTTCAATAAATAAACTTCATAATCGCCAGTACAGCGGTTGGCCATAAAATCTGTTTGACTCTAGTGGATGATTAAGGCAATACAGCTTTGATTCTATTAGCTATACAAGACGAACCCCGACCTTATATATTATAATAACGAAATAGGTTTTCTTAGTTGTTTTTTTTATATCGTTTTGGGTTTGTGAAAACTACAGAAAAACAAAACACTATTCTTCTTTCTCTCGGTGAAAGGAAAAGTTCACCATTTTTAAAAATCGTTTTCAGTTGCTCCTGAAAACAGACTATTCTCCTCCTTTCGTACTTTCATCACTACCCTCTTCAAAACCTGTCATGATGATGATGATGATGATGATGATGATGATGATGATGATGATGAACCCTGATCATCATCATCATCATCATCATCATCATCATCATCATCCTCATCCTCATCATCATCATCATTCATCCTCCTCATCATCCTCGTCATCATTCATCATCATCATCATCATCATCATCATCATCATCAATGCAATCGTTAGTTGTCACCCAACTCACATGGGTGTATATCTTGTTGAGAGAAGATTCGCTCAGCATGTAATCAGGGTATCCCAGCTTGATTAGGGAATCCGTCAGCTGCACACACACACACACACACACACACACACACACACACACACACACACACACACACACACACACACACACACACACACACACACACACACACACACACACACACACACACACACACACACACACATACACACACACACACACACACACACACACACACACACACACACACACACACACACACACACATGAATCCACGCTCATGCACAAACAAAATCTATGCACTCAGATACCGATGAATGCTTCGTGCCCGCTTGTCCACACGAGAGAACTGATCGAAAGCTACAGTGTTAAATAAATGTTAGCGAACCGCCCCCCCCCCCCCCCCCCCCCCAAAAAAAGTGGTCAAACGAATCACAAGATAAAACACGACGCGTTTCGACCTCTTAGGTCTTCTTCTTCAGGCAAGATGCAAAACAATTAGGTTACGAAAATGAACGAGCAATCACTTATCTTCAATCACTTCAGCATCATTTTTTTGGCGGTTCGCTACCATTTATTGAAGATTTGTTTAGATTCCCGCCTGCAGTCGTCTCACTTTGCAACTAAAGCTACAGTGGTGAAGAGAGACGAGAGAAATGAAGGTGGTATAACATCCACATCTACAACTGCTAGTACTGCTGCGGCTGCAACTACTATTACTGCTACTTCTCTTACGACTGTAATCCTACTACTGCTGCTACTACACTACTACTACTACTACTACTGTTTCCAAACCGCTGTTACTACTATTACTACTGCTGCTACTACTACTACTACTACTAGACTGCAGCTTCTACCGCCACTGCTACTAGAACATAAAGAGTACACCTACGTCATTATTCGTTTTTCTTAATTACGGACACAGTGCATACAAATAACGCACGCACGCACACGTACACACAGGCATACGCACTACGACACAGACTAACATACAAAAACACACCCGTTTTCTCTGCTCCCCCCCCCCCCCCCCGACACACACACACACACACTGACAGAGGTGCTATAGCGCACACACATACGCATACACACCGCACAATCTACAGGGACACACATAGAATACGCCCGCATGTACAATCACATAAATACATACATATGCACACATGAAAACACCCGCACCCATACACACACACACACACACACACACACACACACACACACACACACACACACACACACATACACACACGCGCGCGCGCGCGCGCGCGCGCGCACACACACGCACACATACATACGCACGCACACACACGCTCACTCACTTACTCAACCACACACATACACATCCAACACACACACATACACACACCCAAAACACATTCACACACACACACACACATCGACACACACACATACACACTCACGCGCGTGCACGTGTGCGCGAACGCACGCGTACGGAAACAATGCTCATAAGCACATAAACACAGAGCCACGCGCACTTAAGTAAACGCACACAGTCACACACACACACACACACACACACACACACACACACACACACACACACACACACACACACACACACTCACTTACTCGCTCTCTCTCTCTCTCACCCCGTCCTCACACACACACACACACACACACACACACACACACACACACACACACACACACACACACACACACACACACACACACACACACACACACTCACACTCACACACACACACACACACGCCAAAGAAATTCCTTACTCTTTCTCTTTAATATCTGTACTCCCTCTCTCTCTCCATCTTCAGCAAAACCCTCCCTCCCCTTCCACTCCCCCCCCCCCCCCCCCCCCCCCGCCGGACACTTGCCTTCTGCCTGGCTGTCTGCCGGGTTGCTGAGGACATCCAGTGCATGTTGTTGCTGAGGCTGTCCAGCAGGGCCTTCTTCACGTAGTCCGTGATCACGTGCGCCTGACGACAGGACAGATGCAGCATTGTCAAACAGCTGTGTGGCAGGATTGTGTCCCTTTATTTATTTATCTTTTATGAATTATTTATTTTATTAAATATATTTTTTTTTCGCTGTCTTATTCTTGTTGTTGCTGGACTGCAGCGCATTTTCTTGTCTTGACTTGTCTCGTCTAAACGTCATTATCTTCTTCTTCTGCGTACGCAGGCTGATACTCCTGCGAACACTCCCTGTATGGACAGGCAAGTATTAATCCTATCTACCCGAAAAAGGGAGAGGAGTTTTGTGTGTATGAATGTTTTTTTTCTATCCTGCCATTAAGGCAGCCATACTCCATCTTCAGGGAAGGTGCATGCTATGTGTAACATGTAATCCATACCAACAGCCAAACTGGCCTTCTCTTCCGAAAGTTGGTGATGGGATTTTACGTGTGTGCAAGATGTTGTGCGTGCATTCACACACGGAACCTCGGTTTATAACGTCATTATCGAAACATGGAATTGGAATTTTCTTCCACAGAATTCTGTCATGGTCAACTCCTTAGCTGCGGTAGGTACTTTAACGTGCTGCGTTAATTAAATGCACGGTGCACACGGGGCCTCGGGTTCTCGTCTCATCCTTATAAAGACTCGTTCACAGACCATCAGGAATTCAGAGCAAGAGGCAAAGGGAGACAAAAATTCCATTTCGTACAAGACTGGAACAACGAACCCGGGATTCTCTCCCTTGCTTGCCGAACGATTTACCTATTTCTTGGGACAAACCTGACATACTACTTTAAGTGTTGTACCCCTCTTTTTGTTTCTTTGTCTTAGTTCAGATTGCATGCGTTTTTAAATTCCCATCAAAGTTTTGTGTGTCTGTGTGTGTGTGTGTGTGTGTGTGTGTGTGTGTGTGTGCGCGCGCGCGCGCGTGTGTATATG
>JADBJO010001404.1:98868-111368 GCA_016801955.1 Conus betulinus | reverse complement strand
TCCCTTCCACGTTCACAATAAGGTCAACCATGTCAAATCACCAGAATTGCCTGTCCCTAGAGATATTGTTGGATCAAGGTGGTAACCCTTTCCGGCGACGAACACTCACTTCCGCTAGCTCCCCGACAAAGCAATTACTGCCGTTAGTACGGGGTTAGAGTAAGGGGGGGGGGGGGGGGGGGGGGGGGGAGGGGGGAGATGGGTGATTTGATGGTGTC
The DNA here is from genome assembly GCA_016801955.1 of Conus betulinus. Classification (NCBI taxonomy): domain Eukaryota; kingdom Metazoa; phylum Mollusca; class Gastropoda; order Neogastropoda; family Conidae; genus Conus; species Conus betulinus. The sequence continues at coordinate 111,150 of JADBJO010001404.1, read as the reverse complement.
CTGGATATTTTTGGATAGGTCCAGACATCACGAACTCTGCCGAAGTGACTTGAAGGAAGTGAAGTGTCTCCTCTGGTGGGCTGTCCTGATGGCAGCATTATGTCATGATATCAGCATTATGTCATGATATTACATTATGTCATGTGTTATCATTATTAGCATTATTATGTCTGATATTAGCATTATATTTGTGTTGTCATTATATCATGATATTAGCATGTCATATTAGCATTATGTCATGATATTAGCATTATGTCATGATATTAGCATTATTCATGATACATCATGATTCATTATGTCATGAAGAGCATGGACAACCCTAGCATTATGTCATGACTGTGTAGGGCAGAGATGGGGTTTGGGGGGCAGGGGGGGGTGGGGGGGGGGGGGGCGGGGAGCGGAACCGGAATGTGCGGCGTGAGAACACAGCCATGACATAAAGCGACATGGAACAAAAAATGAGACAATGAAAAAACAAAAAAAAACGACCAAACGAACAAACAAACAAACAAACAGCAACAGCAACACTCCCTCCCTCTCTTCCCATGAACAACCCACGGCATCACCCCCCTCCAGCTCTCACCGTCTGACGGTTCGTTTCAGAGAAGTGGTCCCTCACGAAGAGTGCTCCCAAGGCGTCTTCCATGGCATAGTCCAGCTGCCTCAGACAGTACAGCCAGGGAGGCGGAATCTCCACGGTCTGGGAGCGGTTCATCAAGGCCTCGTAATACGGGTGAAGGTATTCCCACGAGAGGTGGCGGGAGTACGTGTCCGCCAGACGCCATATCATGTAGCTGTTGAGGATTCTGTGGGTTTGAACAGATGAACGACATAGGAGAATAAGTATGGATACATGCAGAAGCAGTAGTAACTGATTACCATATTATGCATCGTTGATAATTCTTAGTGTGTGAGTCAGTGAATCAAACTGGAATACATCCAGAAGAAATGTACACGTATCTACAAACTCATGCAGTTAAGGATGTGAGTGTACCAACTACATGTTGAAACGTCGCATATTATGTCACTGTTGAAGTTTAGGTGTGTATAAATGAATAAATAAACAAATGGGAGTGTGTGTTCACCAGAACTCCATCTCACGTAGCTGTTGAAATCCTGACTCTGTAAGTAGAAGAATAAATGAATACATGGATAAATGAAATGGTAAGTCCGACAGACGTCATGTAATGTAGTCGCTGAGGATTCTGAATGTATGAATAAAGAAATATATGAAATGTATAAATCAGTACCAACGTGTGTTCGCAAGACCCCATATCATGTAAGTTTGAAAGTAATTTTAAGTAAATGCACCAGTTATCACGGACAGACAAATTACAAGACAAAACAAGACGCGTTTCGACGTCTTAGACCTTATTAAGGCAAAAGAAACAATATTCAGGACAACGAACGTCCATGGGCATTCAACGCTCATCTAGCGCCGGATTTGAGAAGGCAAGTGACAGCTCGTTCTTCGTTTTTCATTGTCCTGAGTGTTGTTTCTCTTGCCCGAAGAAGACCTAAGAGGTCGAAACGCGTCGTGTGTTGGTCTGTAATTTGCTTGTCCATGTTAGCTGGCGGGATTACTTTAAATCACTTTTAAAATGTGTTTCAAATTCCACCTGCAGTCACCTCACTGAAACGACCTCCACAACCAGTATATTCTGAGGATTCTGTGAGGAACAATTAAGAAAAAAAAAAAAAATTAAAAAAAAATCGAGAGCATGTTTCCAGGAGACGCATTATCGTATGCTGTTTCTGAGCAAATGAAGGAGCAGAGGAATACTGAGTGTGCACCAGGATACGTCAGCATTAAGTCATGTCATGGAAATGTGCAGCAATGTTGCTGTCGCAATGAACGCTGTGAGTATAGTCATGTAGTTGTTCAGCAATGTTGTTGTCGAAAGTGAACGCTCTGAGTATAGTCATGTAGTTGTTCAGCAATGTTGCTGTCGCAATGAACGCTGTGAGTATAGTCATGCAGCTGTTCAGCAATGTTGTTGTCGAAAGTGAACGCTGTGAGTATAGTATAGTCATGTAGTTGTTCAGCAATGTTGCTGTCGCAATGAATGCTGTGAGTAAAGTCATGCAGCTGTTCAGCAATGTTGTTGTCGAAAGTGAACGCTGTGAGTATAGTCATGTAGTTGTTCAGCAATGTTGCTGTCGCAATGAACGCTGTGAGTATAGTCATGTAGTTGTTCAGCAATGTTGTTGTCGAAAGTGAAACGCTGTGAGTATAGTCATGTAGTTGTTCAGCAATGTTGTTGTCGAAAATGAACGCTGTGAGTATAGTCATGTAGTTGTTCAGCAATGTTGTGGTCGAAAGTAAACGCTGTGAGTAAAGTCATGCAGTTGTTCAGCAATGTTGTTGTCGAAAATGAACGATGTGAGTATAGTCATGTAGTCGTTCAGTAATGTTGTTGTCGAAAATGAACGCTGTGAGTATAGTCATGTAGTTGTTCAGCAATACTGTTGTCGAAAACGAACGCCTTGAGTAAAGTCATGCAGTTGTTCAACAATGCTGTTGTCGACAATGAATGCTGTGAGTAAAGGATATGCCAGCAGCATGTCATGTTATGCACTTGTTCAGCAATGCTGTTGTCGACAATGAACGCTGTGAGTAAAGTCATGTAGTTGTTCAGCAATGCTGTTGTCGACAATGAACGCTGTGAGTAACGTCATTCAGTTGTTCAGCAATGCTGTTGTCGACAATGAACGCTGTGAGTAACGTCATTCAGTTGTTCAGCAATGCTGTTGTCGACAATGAACGCTGTGAGTAAAGTCATGCAGTTGTTCAGCAACGCTGTTGTCGACAATGAACGCTGTGAGTAACGTCATTCAGTTGTTCAGCAATGTTGTTGTCGACAATGAACGCTGTGAGTAACGTCATTCAGTTGTTCAGCAATGTTGTTGTCGACAATGAACGCTGTGAGTAACGTCATTCAGTTGTTCAGCAATGTTGTTGTCGACAACGAACGCTGTGAGTAACGTCATTCAGTTGTTCAGCATGTGTTGTTGTCGACAATGAACGCTGTGAGTAACCGCAGGGGTTAGAGAGAAGGACGGAAAGCGGAGGGGAGGGCGGGAGAGCGGGAGGGAGGGGGTGGTGGTGGATCAGGGTGAAGAGGAAGAGGGGGAAGGTGGGCAGTATTCCGACCCTCCTCCTCCTCCTTCCTGTCACCATCACCGACCTAGGTTCTAGCAATCTAAGCGCGATCTAAAGGTAGCATTTCTGGAAAAAAAAAAGAAGAGGTAGACAACATCGACAATGAATTGAATAAACAAACAAAGTAGAGAAAAATCAAGAGTTCCCGAAACGATCTATTAGCATTGAGTTTTTTCAGAGACATTGCAAGCCTAGCGTGCAGTTAGCATTTTCACCCTCGTCCCTCCCCCCCCCCCGATATATCCATCCCCCTTTTACGGTATAAAGTCTCGTCCCTCTATCTCCCCCCCCTCCTCCCCCGTCCCCGATATCCATCCTTCTTTCACGGTATAAAGTTTTATAGCATGTTCAACCGCAACCCCTCCTCTTTTGTCAAGGTGATCTCTTCACTAAGTGAATAGTCATGGAACAGTTCTGCGCTCACAACCGGACTCTTTCCAGTCCTATGCCTCCGCCCCTCTCGCTCATCCCTTTCAGTCTTTTTTTTTTTCGGGTCGGGCTGTAGACATGCAGTAAGAAAAAAAAAAGGACCCTCTCTTCCCTTTATCCTTGACGAACTGAGCCGTTAAATAAAATGGATGTAGACGTGAAAATTACGATCTTGATTGCTTCGGTATCAAACCAACATGCAATGTGTCAACAACAGCAGCAACAACAACTACGGTAACAAAGACAACAGCAGCAGCAGCGGAAGCAGCAGCAGCAGTAGTAGTAGTGCAGCAGCAGCAGCAGCAGCAGCACTAACGACAGCAATATCGACAACATCAACGACAAGAACAAACAGTTCATATGACTGTTTTACCACGGCAGTTAAGTGAATGATGATGATTTTTTTTTTCGCTACCTGTCTCACTTGTACCTTCATACACTCAACTTCTCTCTCTCTCTCTCTCTCTCTCTCTCTCTCTCTCTCTCTCTCTCTCTCTCCTCTCTCTCCTCCTTACCGTGACTTATTGGAGGAGTCTAGTTCGGTGATCCAACGAGTGAAGTTCTGTACATACTCTTGTTCGTACACAACCACGTACGTGTCTTCAGTCACCAGTGTGGTGTTCGTGTTGAACATGTACTCTCGAAGAGGCTCACCCAGTCCACCTGGTCACACACACACACACACACACACACACACACACACACACACACACACAGAGAGAGAGAGAGAGAGAGAGAGAGAGAGAGAGAGAGAGAGAGATAGAGAGAGAGAGAGAGAGAGTTTTCTTTTAATGCTTGACTAAAGTTCTAGAATTCAACCGAAACAGTGTCACTTTGTTGAGTGTTTTTTTTTTTTATTATTATTTTTTTTTAAAAGCTAGTGAAATCTACGTCACTCTGGCATGCATCTCTATATATACGGGCCTGTGGACACACACTATAAGACATGAAATGAACTATGCCTCACATACATGTATGCATTTTTTTAAAATTCACACTTACTGCTTCGTTCCCTCGCTCGTTCGCCCGCTCGCTCACTCACTAATCGAGGCGCCAACTGCGTAAGTGACCAGCCAAGGAACCAAACAATCAACCAAACATCCGCTCGACAAAAAAACAAGACGCAAAGCATATAAACGTACTCCCAGTTTATCTTTAATACGCGTGAAATTTTCCATAAAGAGGAAAAACCGTTGAGGGCCGTTATAGCCGTTAGTAACGGCTATTCTGGTAAACATCGGCCATCATCTGTGACCCATAATGAACATACCTACAAATTTTCAGAAAGATCGACCAAGTACTTTCTGAGATATTCCACAAGAAGAAAAACCGTTATTGGCCATTATAGTTGTTAGTAACGGATATATAACGGTAAAATATCACATCGGGCATCATCCGTCACCCAAAACAAATTTTCAGAAAGATCGGCCGAGTACTTTCTGAGATATTCCATAAAGAAGAAAAACCGTTATGGGCCATAATAGCCGTTAGTAACGGCTATAACGGTAAAATAAAACACCCGCCATCATCCGCGACCCATAATGAACATACCTACAAGTTGTTCAGAAAGATCGGCCAGTAGTTTTGTCTGGAGCGAGTGGAACACATTTTGACCACGAACGGACAGACAGACAGACAGACAGACACACACAACACACACATCGGACAGCATTTTTTTCGCTCCCTTTCTAAACTACTCCCTGTTCTATAAGTACTGAGAGTACAAAAAGGGGAAAACCAACTGATTTATCACGCATCTCATTGACTGACTGAGTACGAGTCTACCTGTTACACACATGCCTGAAAAAGATATGTTATCAGTCAAATATTAAACAACAACGACAACAGAACAACCTGCCAACAAATACCACAACCAGCCAGCCAACCAACAAAGTAAATGATTTAGTAACAAACCAACCGACCAACTGACCAAGCAACCAAGCAACCGACTAGCTAACTGACTGGCTGGACTGACTAGACTAGACTAAACTAAACTAAACTAAACTACACCAAACTAAACTGAACTAAACTAAACCAAACAAAACCAAACCAAACCAACTAAATAAACTAAATAACAAACAAGTAGGGTAGCTCTTGCTCTCACGATGAAATAATTACAGGCTCTAACTTCCAAACGAATGCTGCGTACGACACCAAATCGCCTAAAGAGAAATGGCAACACAGAGTACACACGTTCACACAAGGAGACTTCCCCATAAAAGGATGTTCCAAGCTTGCCCATATACGCTGTACCTGACTCAGTCTACACAGCAACAACAACTGGAGAAAATGGACAAATACCTCTTAACATTTTATTCAAGACTGGCACAGACTTTCCGATCTTACCGACAGGGCTTGACCGACCGACTACCACTCAACCTGATCCAGTAACGGAGGACGTATGCCATGAAGCCAGAGTAGTAATGGATAATATTTGAGCAAAGACACTTTCCGACTCCAGGTTGTTCAGCAGTAGCTGGCCGAAAATTTCCCTCAGGTGAAATCTTCATTAGACTCTTGAGTCAGAACACACAGAAACATATTGGATAATAAATCAGCAAATCAGCCAGTCCCTTCAAACACGTGACCTACTGGGTTTTAAATCAGCCAATCAGCCAGTCCCTTTAAACACGTGACCTACTGGGTTTTAAATCAGCCAATCAGCCAGTCCCTTTAAACACGTGACCTACTGGGTTTTAAATCAGCCTGTTAGCCAGTCCCTTTAAACACGTGACTTACTGGGTTTTAAGTCAGCCAATCAGACAGTTCCCTTTAAGCACGTGACCAACTGGGTTGTAAATCAGCCAGTCAGATAGTTCCCTTAAAGCATGTGACCAACTGGGTTATAAGTCAGCCGATCAGATAGTTCCCTTAAAGCATGTGACCAACTGGGTTATAAGTCAGCCGATCAGACAAAAGCTTGAAGCACGTGACCTAAAGGGTCATTAGTCAGCGAATCAGACAGTTTCCTTAAACCACGTGACCTACCACGTTCATGGAGATGTTGTTGAGTTCGGATAGCTTGGGTCGTCGGTCCAGCGCGTGAGGGTCCTGCTCAAAGGCTGAGCTCTTCAGGATCTGTGCACCACACACACACACACACACACACACACACACACACACACACACGCATGATATCAATCAATCAATCAATCAATCCATCTATCTGTCTATCCATCCACCTTTCGATCTCTCTCTCTCTGCCTATCAATCTATCTACCTACCTATATATCTACAAACATACACGCTCATATATACATACACACGTAAACAAAAAGAAAACAACATAAATGAAAAAACAAACAAACACAGAGACACATTCAAACTTAAGACCACAACCACCTGCATGCATACAAACAGATGTACACACGCACGCCTCTTCCCCTCCCCCACCCTCCTCTCCCACCCCCCCCCCGCATACACATGTGCACACACGCACGCATATATATATATATATATATATATATATATATATATATATATATATATATATATATATATATATACCAATTTAAAACAGGTTTAAAAACGAAGGATTAAAAACCTACAGATCTGTTTCAAGCTAAAAGCTCTCCTCAGGGTATATACATATATATATATATATATATATATATATATATATATATATATACACACACACACAAAGAGAACAGAACGCATATTTCATATCTTCCTCCCCCCCCCCCCCCCCCCCCCTCCCCCCCCCCTGCTCACCCCGCCGTCCAGCACAAAATACGAAACCATCATTTGGTGCCTACTGCATTGTAAATACGACACATAAGTTCTGTCGAACACAAAAACTTAGAACTGTCAGTTCTCATTCGTACAATAAAGGATACTTCCAAATATTTTAAAGTTGTCTCAACCCCCCACCCCCCCCCCCCCCCACACACAAACACACACAAGCTGCCTCAAATATCTCTCCGGAGGTGATTCAAATAGGGAAATCTCCCATTCCAGCTGTCAAGAGGCCAAATTCTGAGGAGTTATTTTTGACCCAAAAACTCAACTTTCTCAGCCACATTAAAAACCTCAAAACTTCTTGCCAGAAAGCTCTGAAATTCTGCGGGTCGTAGCACACACTGACTGGGGCGCTGATAAGAAAACTTTGCTGCACCTCTACAGAGCCTTGGTCCGTTCCAAACTGGACTATGGTTGTGCTGTGCACGGATATGCAAGACCGTCTTACCTAAAACTCTTGGACCGTATCCACAATCAAGGGCTTCGTCTCTGTCTTGGAGCATTCTGCACCACCCCTGTGTACAGCCTGTACGTAGAGGCAGGTGAACCCTCACTGTCCAACCGCAGGCTGAAACTGTCTTTGAATTACTATATCAAACTGTTCTCGGAACCGGAACCTTGCCTATGACTGTGTCTTTGACCCTCAGTTTCAAAGCAAATTCGAAAACAACCCTAACTGTATTCCGCCGTTTGGTCTTTGTATGCAGCCTCACGCGCAGAATGCAGGCCTAGACCTAGGAGTTGTGTCTGATTTTTCCAAGTTTTCAGATGAGCCTCCGTGGACCTTTTTCACACCAGAGATTTGTTTGATCTTGCAGCTTTTCGCAAAGAGTCCACCAGCTCTCTGGCATACAAGGCATTGTATGCTGACCTCTGTTCAAAATTCCCATCCTATCAGAAAATTTTCACTGACGGTTCCAAGTCTGAAGATGGAGTGGCATGTGCAGCCTATTGCTCTGGTGCTCCTTCTCAAATACTGTTAGAACATATTATTCTTTCTGGTACTTCTGCGTACTCTGCTGAACTTACAGCTCTGGTTCTGGCACTGAGGATAATCTCACAATCTAAGAAGAGAGGGACTTCTGGTTCTGTCAGATTCACTGTCAGCTTTGGAGGCCATAGTTGGCCGCAACCTCAGCATCCAGAACTTTTACACTTTCTTTGAACTTTTTACCAAGTTGAAAGTGGAGGGTTACAACATTTATTCTGGCTTGGGTTCCTGGTCATGTTGGCATCGGAGGAAATGAAATGGTTGATCGTTTGGCCAAGAATGCCACAACAGAGAAATTGTTCAAACATATATATCCCCTGCTCAGATCTGAAACCCAAAATTAACGATTATATAGAGACCTCTGGCAGGAGGATTGGAATACACAGACGGATAACAAAAAAGTCTTTCAGATCCATCCAAACCTAAGGAGTTCCTCTCATCTACGTCTGGTGGTCGTAAAGAAGAAACAGTTCTGTGCCGGCTGCACACCGGCCATTCGTATTTTACCCATTCATTCCTTTTAAAGAGTGAAGAAGCTCCATGGTGCATTTCATGTCATGTGCCACTCACAATGAAACATATTCTTTTAGAATGTTGGGACTTGTACGATGTCCGACACAAACATTTTACAGCAGATTCCATGAAAAACCTTGTTCAGAGATGTTCCGCCTTATGCGATCTTTGAGTTCTTGAAAGAGATTAACATCTTTCATCGGATCTGAGATTTTTCAGTGGAAAGATTTTTTTAAACAAACTTTCGGATGGGTTTTTCGATGTATTTTAAAGAATTGTGTGAATGAATGACTTGTCAGCTGATTTTAACGTGGTGACAGCCCTGATGTGGCCCTTTGCGGTCGGCTGGGATAAGCAACATTATCTTATCTCCGGAGGTGTTTCCGGTTGTCTGTATTAAGACCGACCCCTGGAATGCTGGGGAGTCTTCTTGGCAAGATGGCGGCATTTACCGTGGCGACAGCTGAATGTGAGGTCCAAGCAGAGAAGCATCGACTGGCAGTGTTCCCCCAAAGGCACTTTGATACGAGGAATTAATCACAGATATCAGCGCTTACGTCAGGCTGCTATAAAGAAGACATCATCAGCGCTTCTTGTACTTACAGTTTGAGTACTTTCAGCATTTACTGCTTAAAAAAAACTTTTGAAAATAGCTTTGTTGATAATACAGCGAGCTTGCTCTTGTACCTTAATTTTACAGTCTCAACAGAGCCGCAACTTTGCAAGAACACGTTTCAACTGGAGGAAAGCAGCGGCTTTTCTTTGTATATCTTCTCTATATGCTTGTGAAGGTGGAGAAAGGGGTGCCACCTAAGTCTGTGATGACGGTCCACTCTGGAGCTAAAATCCTTTGAACAAAGGATTAGAGCCCCAAATGCAGATGAACATCATGCTGGTCAGTGTGGAAGAGACGGAATAGGGTGGGGATGAGGAGAGGGTGAGTGATGATGGCAATGGAAGAAAGATGGGAAGACAAAGCGTGGAGGAAGGGGGGGGGGGGGGGGGCAAAAAGAAATGGAAGGAGAGAAAAGGAAAATACGTGGAAGATGAAAAAAGAATCCACATACTAATGGGAGAACAAAACAAAGAAAAGCAAAATCATTTTTCCCCATCATCTGGATTCAGCAGCTATGGATTTTTTTTTCTTCAAGTTGCTAGCAAGTTATTCCCCGAACAGAGAGACAAACAGACAAACAGGCAGACAGACAGAAACGAACACAAACAATCTAATGGAATCCTTCGCTCTATACACTTATCTTGCTCGCAATGGGTGAAGAAACAAAAACACCCAAACCCTCAAAAAACGTAGACACACACAGATTCAAAGACAGACAGACGGACAGACAGACAGACAGACAGACAGACAGACAGACGTAGATACTCACACGAGCCAGTTCGCGCTCCACGTACAGAGCATCATCGACGAACATGTTCATCCGTCTGTTCTCCTCGTCATCCGACAGGCCCAGGTCGGCATCCCCTGATCAACAGCTTGCTCACCGTCTCCATGTACTTCCGGTACCCCGCCACCTCCTGGAAAACCAAGCCAACGGATGGACAGTTCCGATCGTCTTCTCTACCAACCAGAGTGTGTTACTAGTCATGGAACTCACCAAGGCCTTCTAACCTCGCCCCCACCCCACCCCCACCACCAATGACAGCATCCACCACCGACGTCTCTACGGCGGAGCCAGCTGTGTTGACAGCCTTTCCCGTTTCTCTTCAAATTTTGAAAAGTATTTATATAACTCCACCAAACAAAGTGGACACACGAATTACAAGACAGAACACGACGCGTTTCGACCTCTTAGGTCTTCTCCTGGCCAGATAAAAAAAGGAACACTCTGGACAACGAACTTGATGTTCCAACGATAGTTTTATTATTGTTTCATATCCGATAGAAGAGTTATGTATTTGCATGATAGAAATTGGGTGTTTTTGAAAATAGTTGGAGCTTGTAGGTAGGCTATACGTTGTATTAGTTCATTTCTTGTTAATGAGGGCAGGATGGAGAAAAAAAAAGCAGGAAAGCTTATTCTTTAACCCACGATAAAGATAATTTTGACTTGACGAAAACGAAGAACGAGCAATTACTTCTCTTTGTCAAATTCAGCACAAGATTGGCGTTAAATGAAAAGGAGGCCATCGGGAAGGAGACAATGCGAGTTTAAATAGTAATAATGATAATGATAATAATAATGATAATGATTATCTTTAATTGATTCCCTTCCTCTTCAAGCTCTGGCTCTGTGTCTCTTCAAAAGCTGTTTCTGGGTCGTTTTCCTTCTCCTCTGCGTGTTTTAGGTCAGAATCTGAATTGGGGGTTGGTGTGTGTATTTGGGGGGTGGGGGGGGGGGGGGGGGGGGCCGGAGAGGTGCTGGACGCTGGCTTTCTAAGGGGGTGGGGGTGTTCTATTGGTCCTGTTGTGAATATCATCATTTTTATCTGATGGACAGGTGATCGATTGTGTTCATTCGAAAGACGGTCTGATTCTATAACGGTTTCTGATTGTGCTCTACAAGGGGCATTGTGGTTTCGTCGAGGATTTATGGTGCTGAGTCTGTGAATTGTGCTGACGGACGGCAAGTTATTATCGAGAAAGCGTGTTATGCGGATTATTTCAATGATTTAGTATCGTTGAGATGAAGGACACAGCTAACCTACATTGATTGAATATTCGCGTCAAACTACCTGCAAGTTGTCGATTTGTCCGTTGGATCTTCATCAACCCCAAGCCCATGTTCACAACCGTGAAGGACTTCGAATATGAAAGGAAAGTCATTTATTATTGATTGTTTTATTTCATTTTTGTCGTTTTTTTGTGTGAACATTCTTCTTATTCTATTGCATTTCCACTCAACTAATCGGACTAGACCCATCCGTAACCTACAGAAAATATAAATTTTTATATCAATCCGGATCATCATCGATCTACGGCAATTTACTCCCTCCGTAGATTAGTCCATTCCACTGCGACGAAGGAGTAAATCGTCACGGATCGAATTCAGATCCGTGATCCGTCTGACAGTCCTTAGGTCCTCATCAGGATCTGTGCGGTGACTGGCTCCTAATCTGCCCGATGCCACAACTCGTTACTGAGTGCTCAGTCGCTGGATGTTGTTGGATACGCGTCTTAAGACCATTAAGGAAAGTCTCTGCCTTCTACTGCACTGGTTTGCTCTTCCTTACCCTTTACGGTAAACGGGGAGGGGCGGGGTGGTGGGTGGGTGGGTGGGTAGGGAGGGGGGGGGGGGGGGGGGGGGGGGGGGGCTGTATGCAAACAGAAAAAAAATTCCGTTCCGACCTCAAACCCTTACAAACAAGATTTAAATTTCTGACTCAGTTGCTCAGAAAAAAACCCAAACATACCCGTATGGCCGGCAGCCTTGACGGGGAAAAAAAAAAAAAACAAAAACAAAAAAAAACAGTGCCGTGCCATACAAAT
>JADBJO010001404.1:78868-81368 GCA_016801955.1 Conus betulinus | reverse complement strand
GAAGAAAAAAGAACGGCACTCAGCAAGATGTACACAGTCAGAAAGGAAGAAAAAAAAGAAAAAATAACGGCACTCAGCAAGATGTACACAATCAGAAAGGAAGAAAAAAGAACGGCACTCAGCAAGATGTACACAATCAGAAAGGAAGAAAAAAAGAACGGAACTCAGCAAGATGCACACAATCAGACAGGAAGAAAAAGCAAGGAAGGCTAGCAACACAGAAGTAATAAAATTGACGGAAAGAACAAGAGAAACAAGAATATGAAAGAAAGATCAAAACAACGAACGAAACAAACAAACAAAAAAAAAGAACTTCCACAATACAAACGTGCAGTAGACAAATGATTTGGGTGAAATGTACGGTGATGCGTGGTACAACGTATGGACTACACTGCCCTCGAGTAAATACCTGAATCTGAAGAAGGGCGCAGACAAGGACGGCAGAGAAAGAGCTGGTCCGAAAATATAAAGGACTGGATGAAAATCACCATGCCAGATCTCCTGACGACAGCTACCAACAGAAGAGCCTGGAGAGAAACGGCGGCTGCCTCATCACGTCCCCCCAACGACCCCAGCGGTCAGGGGAATGACTGACTGACTGACGCATATACGTAAGACTGGACATGGAGCACGTCCTGATTATGTGAGGTGACACTTAGGCTGCCATTTGGACAACAACTTTCAAGCCAGACAAAACACCAGGAGTGTACCAATGCCAGAAACAGACCTGGTAGATTTGGTTTCTTGGGAAACAGTCTGAATGAAATTCCTTCAAAACATCTGAAAGATCTTTTGTTTTTTTAAAAAGAAAAGAAGCTGAATCTAACAGACCAGAGAGAGAGAGAGAGAGAGAGAGAGAGAGAGAGGGGGGGGGGGAGAGAGAGAGAGAGAGAGAGAGAGAGAGAGAGAGAGAGAGAGAGAGAGAGAAGAATTTTTTGCCAAGAGGTAAAACTTTGACAACGAATTCACGGAAAAATTCGGACTTCTCAATCTCTCTCTCTCTCTCTCTCTCTCTCTCTCTTACAAAACAGAAATTTGTCAGTCTATATTTATAAGGCTTTAAAGCTACGTTCTAGTCTCATTTCTTAATATTACTGCTAAGTGTGTTATGAATGATGTCATTGTTTATGAATGCCAGATTGGACAAATGTTTGTATCTATGCACCGCTATCATGAGGGGCAATGGCCTAACCCCTGATTAAAGTTTCCGTATCCGTATCTCTCTCTCTCTCTCTGAGTGCGTGCTGCGTGCGTGCGTGCGTGCGTGCGTGCGTGCGTGCGTGTGTGTGTGTGTGTGTGTGTGTGTGTGTGTGTGTGTGTGTGTGTGTGTGTGTGTGTGTGCGCGCACGCGTATGCTGTTCAAAACAAATTAACGGAAAGGTATAGATGTATATTTGAAACATGGCCTTTGTGCATGATATATTGTGAAACTCACAATCACACAGAGAAGAAATGTGTAGGAAACTGTTGATGCCCCTGACAGAGAACACTGCTACCAATGTCACCTTGCGACCGTCGTTTACTTTGTTTCAGGATAGGAAGCTTATGTGGTCAGTTTGTTTTTCAATGGTCTACTTTTATTTCCAATTAGTGCATGTAAAAAAAGAAGAAAGAAAGGAACGTAATAACGAGAAAGAAAATTGAAAATAAAATGAGGCAGGGAACAGTAAATAATGAACAATAAACAAGCAGGGTAACTGTGTTGTTAGGTTTTCTTACGGGAGCAAAGAGTTACCCTACTTGTTTATTGTTTAATAACAAAAGAGACATGATGGTCTTTACGCGAGCACAGTCAGCTTTGGAATGTCACACTGCGACTGTGTATGTGGTCCTCACAGTTTCGCCCAACAGGATTCTTGATTCGGAAGAAGGGGGTGGGCGGGGGGGGGGGGCGGGGGGGGGGGGGGGGGGGGGGGGGCGGCGAGGCGGGGGTGTGAGGGACGGGGGTGGGTGGGGGTGGGGGGTGGGACGGGAGGGAAGGGAGGTGGTTGAGGGAAGAAGACCAGGAAGGGAAGGGGGAGGGGTGGTGGTGGAGGTTGGGTGGTGTGGGGGGGCAAACCTTTCGCAATGTAAAGAACTCCCAAATGCTGGCAACTCTCACCAGATCGTGACGATCCAGCAAGTGCTTATAAAGGTTCGCAGATCTTCCTCTGAATAGCAGGCCGAAATAGCTCAGTTGGTAGAGCGCCGGACTTGTAATCCAAGGGTGGCGGGTTCGAATCTCCTCCGCCGGGGCGTTTCGGTACAGGGGGATTTTTCCCTCGGAGTTAACATTGGTTCTGACTCCTTTTCCCATACAATCCTTCAAATGAGACTATAAACCGAGGTTCCGTGTGTGAACGCACGCATAACATCTTGCACACACGTAAAATCCCATCACCAACTTTCGGAAGAGAAGGCCAGTTTGGCCGTTGGTATGGATGACACGTTACACATACCATGCACCCTGCGTGAGAAATGGAAAGAATGAAGGAAAGTTAGGAAATCGAGTGAACGATAT
>JADBJO010001404.1:61368-68868 GCA_016801955.1 Conus betulinus | reverse complement strand
ACGTGAACAAAGAAACAAACAAAAGAAGTACCCAATTGCCTGTCGTCATCAGCCTGGGTGACTTACGTAAAGAATATTTCAGTTTTGACGTGTATACCCCCTGCCACAGTACTGAATTGCTTTCCGTTTTTCTTTTTTCTTTCAAATGTCATCTATTTTCTGTATTTTTAGAAAAAATGTTATTGCACACACACACACACACACACACACACACACACACACACACACACACACACACACACAGAGGCAAACATTCGTTGTCAACATAGTATTCTGTCTTATTCTCACCGGCACAGCCTCCATTTCTAAGAGCGAGCGACCACTCATTATTATCTTTTAAGAGAGCTACTATTTCACTGTACTGTACTTCGTGTGGTCCCATGACATTCTTCAGTTCCTCACTTGGCGTTCCACTGTACTCTTTTTTTTTTATTTCTGTCCGTCTGTCTTCTGTCTCGTTTTGTTCTTCTCTCTCTCTCTCTCTCTCTCTCTCTCTCTCTCTCTCTCTCTCTCTCTCTCTCAAATCTGGTTTCTTCTCTCTCTTTCTCTTCTCCCCCCTCCCTCTCTCTCTCTCCCTCTCTCCCATTTCTTCTTCTTTCTTTTTCCTTCCTTTTTTCCTGTCGTTTTTTTTTTCTTCTTCATTTGTTTCATTCTTTCTCTTTTCTTCTTCCTTTCCTCACTTTTGTTCTTCTCTCTCTCCGTCTTTTTTGTCGTTGTTGAAAAATTCTGCTTTTCATTTTCAAATCTCTCTCTCACTCTCGCTCTCTCTCTCTCTTTGCACCCCCCCCCCCCCCCCCCCCCCTCTCTCTCTCTCTCTCAAACTTAACGTCATCCTTCTCATTAGCTTCTGCTCCTCCTCCACCTCCACCTCCTCCTCCTTCTACTCCTCTCTCTCCCTTCTTCCTCTTCTCTCGTTCCATTTGTGTGTGTGTGTGTGTGTGTGTGTGTGTGTGTGTGTGTGTGTGTGTGTGTGTGTGTGTGTGTGTGTCCGTCCGTGGTCAAAATGTGTTCCACTCGCTCCAGACAAAACTACTGGGCCGATCTTTCTGAAACTTTGTAGGCATGTTCATTGCGGGTCACGGATGATGCCCGATGTGTTATTTTACCGTTATAGCCGTTACAAACGGCTATAACGGTCCACAACGGTTTTTCTTCTTATGGAAATATCTTAGAAAGTACTTGGCCGGCTATAACGGTTTTTTGTAATGGAATATCTCAGAAAGTACTCGGCCGATCTTTCTGAAATTTTGTAGGATGTTCATTATGGGTCACGGATCATGCCCGATGTTTTATTTTACCTTTATAAATCTGAAATAAATGTCAGCGAACCGCCCAGAGAAACGTGGACAACGAGTCACAAAACGGTCACGTGGTAATGATATCAAACCACTTGCGCTGAACACAGAAGCGATCAAAGCTAAGTGCATTTTCGTTATTTGTTCATGTTTGTTGCACCTGAAGAAGACCTAAGAGGTCGAAACGCGTTGTGGTTTGTCTTGTGACTCGTTTGTCCACGTTTCTCTGGGCGGTTCGCTGACATTTATTTAAGATTTGTTTTTAGATTTCCGCCTGCTGAAAAGTTGAAGGTATGCTCATTATGGGTCAAGGATCATGCCCGATGTGTTTATTTTACCGTTAAAGCCATTACTAACTACCGTTATAGCAGTTACTAATGGCTATAACGATTTTTTTTTTTTTATGGAATTTCTCGGAGAGTACATGGCCGATCTTTCTGAAAATTTTGCAGGTATGTTCATTATGGGTCACAGATGATGGCCCATATACTAACGGCTATAAAGGGCCAAAACGTTTTTTTCCTCTTTATGGAATATCTCACGCGTATTCAAGATAAACTGGGAGTACGTTTATATGCTTTGCATCTTGTTTGTTTTAGATTTTTCTCTTTGTGTGTGTGTGTGTGTGTGTGTGTGTGTGTGTGTGTGTGTGTGTGTGTGTGTGTGTGTGTGTGTGTCTTCCTATCTTTGCTATGTTTTTTTCTTTTTTTTTTCTCTCTCTCTCTCCTCTGTTATGCCAACAACGAGTATCATGTGCCACTCCTGCCCCAGCTGGGGAAAGCCGAGGAGGAGGGAGACTGAACAGCATGTCGGTACAGGCAGCCAGGGCTTTGGACGGGCTGGAGGATCCTCTTCCAGGCGAGGTAAGGGAGGTAAGCTTACCCCCTTCACCCCAGTCCTGCAGGACGTTCGTTCGGGTTCAGCGTGTAATCCAGCATTCGGCCTGTCTTCCCATTTTTTCCCCTAATATTTCTTCTTTATCTTTTCTTTTTTTTCGTTCTCCTGTCTTAGCTTCTTTATATACTTCTTCCTTCTTTTCTTTTTCTTCGGCCCGTCTTACCTTCTTTTCATTTTCTTGCTTTCTTTTTTTTATTTTTTTTTTTTTTTTTTTTCTTTCTCTCTTCTTTTCTTTTTTTGATTACCCCAACCGAGGAGATAATGTATATTATACACACTTCGGTTGGTTGGTTGGCTTGTCTGTCATTACATGACGCAGCAGTCAGTGAATCAGTGCGGAGGAGTGGTGGGGGAGGGGGTGGTTGAGGAGAGGGAATGTGAGGCCCATGAATAGAGAGATGAAGTGTTGATGTAATTCGGATGAAAGGGTGGATCCCGGACGTTCTTTCGTAGAGAGGTTTTCATTTCGTCCTTGGTGGATCCCAGACGTTATTTCGTATAGACGTTTTCGTTTCGTCCTAGGTGGAGGTCTGCGTTTTCCCTAGTGCCTTTTGCGTTCTGTATATCTTAACATGCACATGCGTATGTACACACAGACCACACACGCACACATACATATGTACACAAGCGCGGGGGAGCGCGCACTCATTCGCCCACAATTTACACACACATATCCCCAACACACACACACACACACACACACACACACACACACACACACACCCCCGCGTGCGCGACTTAGTCACGCACACACATACAAACACACGTACATACATACACACGCGGCCGCACGAGCGCGCGCGCGCACACACACACACATGAGTGCTCGTACGCGCCTATTCTCCTCCCCCCAATAACACCCACACAAAGACAAACACAGCCATGTATGTATGCATGCATATAGCATATCTGTACGCACGTACGTATGTATGTATGTGTGCATGTGTGTGTGTGTGTGTGTGTGTGTGTGTGTGTGTGTGTGTGTGTGTGTGTGTGTGTGTGTGTGCCACACACACACACACACACACACACACACACACACACACACACATATATATATATATATATATTCAATTATAAACAAGCTTGCTCTTATGTCTTAGATTGAAGAAATAGCGAGAGATAAGCCTTCATATCTGCATGGTAGTTAATTCTGCCTGACTAGCAGTATGTGCTTGACAGGGTGAATGGGGAATAATAAATGCTTCTCAAAATGAGCCTTCAGCAAGCTTATTGTCTCCAAGGGGGAGACAATCTCCAATGGGGAGGAAACTCACTAACATATAACTCCTGGTCAGATACCGGTATTTCGAAACCTGATTGTTTCTCCTCAGTGACCGCGGAAAGTGGTAACTTGACTCCTCTGCCTTTTCGGTTTTAAGAAGAAAGCCATCCCAGAAAAAGGCTGGTGTGCAATACCGTAGTATGTTGTTTGTCTGGTGCTCGGTTACTTATCCTTGGAATTTATTAGTCTATTATACACACACACACACACACACACACACACACACACACACACACACACACACACACACACACACACATATATATATATATATATTGAATTATTTACAAAGCTTGCTCTCATGTCTTAGATTGTAGAAACAGGGAGGTGATAAGCCTTCATATCTGCAGTGGTAGATAATTCTGACTGACAGTATGTGCTTGAGTAGGTGAGTGGGGAATAATAAATGCTTCTCAAAATAAACCTTCAGCAAGCTTATAGTCTCCAAAGGGGGAGACATTCTCCAATGAGGAGGAAGCTCACTAACATATAACTCCTGGTCAGATACCGGTATTTCGAAACCTGATTGTTTTCTCCTCAGTGACCGCGGAAAGTGGTAATTTGACTCCTCTGCCGTTTCGGTTTTAAGAAGAATGCTATCCCAGAAAAAGGACTGGTGTGCAATACCGTAGTATGTTTGTTTCGAAATACCGGTATCTGACCAGGAGTTATATGTTAGTGAGTTTCCTCCCCATTGGAGAATGTCTCCCCCTTTGGAGACTATAAGCTTGCTGAAGGTTCATTTTGAGAAACATTTATTATTCCCCACTCGCCCACTCTAGCACATACTGTCAGTTAGGCAGAATTATCTACCACTGCAGATATGAAGGCTTATCACCCCCCTATTTCTACAATCTAAGACATAAGAGCAAGCTTTGTTAATAATTCAATATTTCTGCAGTCATTGCAACACCAAGCTGCTCTGTAAGTTGCTGGAATGGTGCTCGGTACTTATCCTTGGAATTTATTAGTTTGTTTTGTGTTTATATATATATATATGTACATATATATATACATATATATATATATATATATATATATATATATATATATATATATTGAATTATAAACAAAGCTTGCTCTTATGTCTCAGATTATAAAAATAGGGGGTGATAAGCCTTCATATATATATATATATTTATGTATGCACGATACATGCATGCATGTCTGTATGTACGTACGCATGTATGTATGTCTGTATGTACGTACGCATGTATGTCTGTATGCACGCCTCTATCCTTCCTTTCTCTCTCTGTTTTCTTTCTTCTTTCTTTCTTCCTTCTCATCTGTCTTTCCATTCTTATTTGACGCTTGCCAGGCTTATGTCGTCCAGTCAGTCTGTCTGCCGTATCGTCTGCCTGTCTGTATTCGTTTGTTTTCTTCTTCTTTTTTTTTTTTTTCTTTTCTTTTTTTTTTTTTCGTTTTTTTTTCACTCGCCGAAAAAAAACATTTCTTTTCACGCCTGGCCCATTTGAAAGCTGAGCAAATGGTAAGGGTCAGGAACATCCTGGTTGTAGATATAAGATCAGGTTACAATTTATATGGGAGGAGACGGGGGGTGGCGGGTGGAGAGGGGATGGAAGGGGAGTCGAGTGAGATGGGGTGGCCAGAGCGTTGAGAGAGGGGAGGAAGGGGGGGATATTAGACTTCACAGGTGTTCCAGCTGGTTAGATTATATTAAGGTTTAACGTCGGCAATCTCCTCAGGTAAGATTAGGCAGACATGGACCACCGTCTCAGAGAACAGAGGTGGGGGAGGGGGTGGCGGTAGGGGTTGAGGGGGAGGGGAGAGATGGTGAGGGAGTGGAGGGGCTGGGGTAGAACTTACCTAACACTATGCTCCCACTACCAACACATCAACTCATTCAGATGGGCAACCAGATGACAGGTTTGGGTGGGTAGAACTTACCTAACACTATGCTTCCGCTACCATCCCATCTACGTATTCAGATGGGCAGCCAGATAATAATAATAATAATAATAATAATAATGAAATAATGTTAATTTATATAGCGCCTATTCTCTAAAAAAATAGGGCTCTAAGCGCTTTACATACCAACACAACACACACACACACACACACACACACACACACACACACACACACACACACACACACACACACACACACACACACACACGTGCGCGCGCGCGCGCGCGTACCGTGCTCACGCATGACCACATACCCACGCTCTCAGACACCCGCACGCACGCACGCACTGACATCAACACGGCCTGCACGCACAAGCAACATGAAACACCAGGCACCCACGCGTGCACGCAAAAACCCACTCAGACACTCGGAAGGTGGATTGGGAAGTTGGGGGGAGGGAGGGAGGTGGGTGGTACGACTGATGAAAGAAATTTGACAGGTTTGTGTGTGTGTGTTTTTTTTTTATGCTGAGGGCCAGCAGGTTTCCGAACCGCGAACCCACAGGCTCAGCCGCTGAGCAAAGGCCCCATCCACCCGGCGATCAAGGGGATGTCCATTCCTTCCTCTGCAACCTGCGCGGCAGGCAGATGTTGGCGCTTTCTCGGTGACCCGACGGCCAAGTCGTAAAGCGCAAAGTTCGCGGTCGGGTTAAAGATCAGATGACTTTTGACCTCTCTCTGGGCCACTGTGAACCATCACAGATCGCATGACGTCTAGAAAACCCTTGTCTGGATCACCGAGGCCTATTCTAGGTCACCTGACCTTTGACCTGTGTCTGCATCACCATGACCTATTCGAGGTCACCTGACCTTTGACATATGTCTGGATCATCATGGACCATTGTGGGTCACCTGACCATTATGTCCGGATCACCAAGGCCTGTTCTAGGTCACCTGACCTTTGACCTATGTCTGGATCACCAAAGCCTATTCTAGATCACCTGACCTTTAACCTGTGTCTGGATCACCGAGGCCTGTTCTAGTTCACCTGACCTTTGACCTACGTCTGGATCACCAAGGCCTATTCTAGGTCACCTGACCTTTGACCTATGTCTGGATCAACATGACCTATTCGAGGTCACCTGACCTTTAACGGTGACCTTGATCACCACGACCTATTTCATGCAAGTCAAACTTCACTGATCGTCTGCAGGGTCACTTTAGCTGTGCACTCGACCTATTGGACCATGTCTCGTTTCCTTAACCCCTTCTAGGTCACACAGCCATTAACACATTATGTGACCCATTGTCGATCACCTGATCTTTAACCCCGACCCCCCGGGTCACCATGAGTGGTTGTGAGCCACTCGAGCTGCACCCATGATCTGGGTGGTACTGCCGTCTTGTCGGTCAAGTGAGGTTTAAAACTTTATGCCACACAAGATCTGCTATTGCAGACACAAGTCAAACTTTTATTTCCTGATGTAATTGCTGCTTCAGTTATCTGAGCCTCCATAACTGATGCCCACTTTTTTCTTATTTAGCCATATTTGGCGAAATATGTCTATCTTTATGTATTCTTAGTTTTATGTTGAATGATAGTATATCCACACCTCCGCTTGGTATATCTCACTCTACAAGGTCCAGTCTTCATACAGTTTACCTTGATGATGTTTGTTACAATATTTGCATACGATGTTATGTAACATGTCTGTTATCAGTGTTGAAAGCCGTCACTGCCAGTGATCACAATTGGGAAGAAAACGTCGATATTGTAAACATTGGAACTATTGCTGAACACGTTTATCGTAAATGAAAGGGCTATAGCTGGTGATACTTTCAAGCAGGCAGTGGCTGCAAAAGTCTCATTCATACGTATCGTTCTTGTTTGGCTCACGTAGTGCTTGTAATTGCTAAGTAAATATGCCAGTGACAAATCTACCACGGGACACTTCCCTCTTCCCATTCCCCCCCCCCCCCCCCCTCCCCAACTAACACACCACACACACCACACACACACACACACACACACACACACACACACACACACGCACACACACACAAGCACATACACACACAAGCACACACACGCACACACTCACACAGGCACGCACGCGCACACACACAAACAACACACATGCACACGCACGCG
>JADBJO010001404.1:50000-52455 GCA_016801955.1 Conus betulinus | reverse complement strand
CGAGAGAGATCGAGAGAGATAGAGAGAGAGCTATTGAAACTGAACACGCTTACTGTAGGAATAGTGAATATAGTGAACATACAAGCGTACGCATTCTTACTCACATTAAAAGTATTTCAGTATTTGTGTTAATTCTCTACCTCTCTCTCTCTCCTCTCTCTCTCTCTCTCTCTCTCTCTCTGTGCGTTGTGTGTGTGTGTGTGTGTGTGTGTGTGTGTGTGTCTGTGTGTGTGTGTGTGTGTGTGTGTGTGTGTGTGTCTGTGTGTGTGTGTTTGTGGTGTGGTGTGTGTTTGTGTGTGTGTGTGTGTGTGTGTGTGTGTGTGTGTGTGTGTGTGTGTGTGATTGTGCGTGCAAAAACAGAGAAAGAGAGAGCGAGAGAGAGAGAGAGTGCGTGCGTGTGTAGTCAGTCTGTATGTGTGTGTGTGTGTGTGTGTGTGTGTGTGTGTGTGTGTGTGTGTGTGTGTGTGTGCTTTTTTGTGTGTATTTGTGTGAGTGTATTTATGTGTGAAAGTGTGTATGTTTGGGGGGGGGGGGGGAGGAGAGAGGGAATTGGAGGGAGAGAGAGGTGGAGAGAGAGGGTAGGGAGACAGCACGGCTGTATGTGGCCATACACCACAGTTAGGATTTTGTACCACATCACACTATATAATCCATGTAAGCGTTTGGAGGCCTAGCATAAGTTTTGAGCCAGCTTTTGATTCCAAACTGATAACTGAAACTCAAGACCAACCCTTTGATTTGGTTGGGGGAGGGGGGGGGGGGGGTTCACTGATGACATCATACACCATGTTCAAACGCATGACCTTCTCCTTAGCTGACGTCACATTTCAGGCCTTTTGCATTCACCTGTGACCCAATCTTTGCGCCAAGTGGTCCCCCCCCCCCCCCCCCCCCCCCCCATTCCGCTCCCAAAATAGTCCCCCATTCCTTTGGGTTTTTTTTTTTACACAAACTTTTTTTAAACATTTGCATTCAGTAACATGAAACACAAACATAAAAAGGAAAAACAAGAGGGCATGTACATCAAAAGTCGAGAAATAATGGTTTTAACAGCCAGAGGTAAGAGAGAGAGAGAGAGAGAGAGAGAGGGAGAGCTGAGAGAGAGAGAGAGAGAGAGAGAGAGAGAGAGAGGTGGATGGACGTTGTTATTAATGGCGTTTTCATTCCATGTTCTGTCTAGAGAAACATCTTTAAAAAGTCCTCGAATACATCAACAATTATAGAATTAACATTGGCACACACAAAGACTGTTCCAAATTCAGCTTAGGACTATGGCAAATCGCAATCGGATAAAATCATACAAAAGCAAAATACATTCCAGACCCCTCTATTAATGGCTTATATATCATCCATTTTACACACACACACACACACACACACACACACACACACACAAATCTGAATGTTTAGAGATAAGTAAGGCATTGTGTTTTTTCAATTTTGTATCGCCACTCTCTCGTTTCTTCAAAAAATACAGTTGTTCGAGGATGGTTTCCATTCAGTTTGCATGAATATATATATATATATATATATATATATATATATATATATATATATCAAGAATACTACTAAAACGCCTAATAAAATTCTTAAAGTGCTCAATCCCTTGGGAGCAACATCTGTTAAAAATAGGATGGTAAAAGGAAGTTTTAAAATTGACAGGTCTGTGTTCGAGCGCTGGGCTCTCGTCAGGATCCTGATATATATATATATATATATATATATATATATATATATATATATATATATTACTTTGCAAATAGTATAATGAAGTAAAGGCCACTGTCCACAATAACGTTTTTTTTTTTTTTTTTATCATCAAATCCTAAAAGCAGCAGCGATTCAGTCAGTCTTTACGTTCTCTGCATTGGCACATTGTTCTCTAATCACATCATTCCTTTGTTTTTAATCTTGTCTGTTTGGAGCCACCTGCCTTATACTGTGATTTCATATGACAGAAAACGACGAGAATCAACTCTTCAGACGTGATTAAAAGAAAATCATCCCAATAATCTTATCGCGCCAGTCTGCAAATACTCGACTCCTAAATTAAAGCAAGGCCGTGGGGCTTTGTGTGTGTGTGTGTGTGTGTGTGTGTGTGTGTGTGTGTGTGATGTAAGTGTATGCATAATGTGGTTATCTAAGTGCATATATATGTCCCTCTAACATCCCTACAACATACCTGCAAATAATCTTAAAGTAAATGCTTAACTGGTCTACAAATTATAGAGAAAACAACACTGAAGGCAAGCTTGAAATCTGAAAAGACATCACACAATGACATGCCTGATAATGGTGGTAAGTGAGCTTGAAGAGGTAAACAGTCAAACAGCAGATGCTTGCTGGTTATTCTCCGTTCTCCACAAATACATCTTGCTTCGTTTGTATATTTAGTTTTTTAAGGCATCAAGTTTTAATTTATAAAATACTGAAATGAAAATTTTCTGTACAGGTA
>JADBJO010001404.1:37500-42500 GCA_016801955.1 Conus betulinus | reverse complement strand
AGGAAAGAATAAACAACGTGAGAGTGGGGGAAAGCGATAAGGAGAGAGAAAGAGACAGACGGACAGACAGAGAGACAAAGAGAGAGAGAGAGTGAATAAAAACAAACATTGTGCGAGAGGAAGGGGGAGGGGGGGGGGGGAGGAAACAAAAGACGGGCATGAAGACAATAAAGTTGGAAACTATTAAATGGACAAGCGAAGGGGGAGGCGGGCGGGCGGGGATATAAAAAAAAAATCAAAATCTCTGGCATTGACATAAAAAAAAACACCCCAAAAATCTTCAATCGAGTCTAAAAACAGCTTTTGGACTTTGAAAACAGGTCCACAGTGGGAAGGAGTTGCAGAGACTACCCCGTTTTGTCCAGAACCGTTCAACTGATGAGCATCTTCGACTCTTGTCTCCGCTTCTCCCCCACCCCCCCCCCCCCCCCCCCCCTCCCCCCTCCAAGGCGTCATCAAGCAAGACCGCGTTATCAATAAATAATGAGCGCTTGCATTACATCCTTTCACGGGGAGAACACTTCAGACTGTTCATTACAAAATAAAAACTAAAACACTTGATGGTGATCGGAAACAAAATCTCTTCAACGGCACGAAGGATGTCTACTTCGATTTAGCTCCGATTGCGCTGAAAGCTGTTTTCCGATGTGTTTCAATCTGTTTCTGTGAAACAGACGGTGAAGTTCGAGCAGAAATGCCACTTTTGATCTCGGTTATGGTCTTACGACCGTATCCGGAAACAAAAAATAAATAAATAAATAAATAAATAAAAACGGAGGTGTAAATGAGTGTTGATTGTAAAGCGCTTACAGCTTGGGTCTCTAGCCGAGAATAGGCGCTATATAAGTATTCATTATTATTATTATTTATTTATTTATTTATTTATTATTTATTTTTCAGAAGTTAAAACAGTATTGTTTCTTCCTTGAATTTCAACATCGAAATGGAACAAGTAGGATAACTCTTGCTTCCATCATGAAATAAAACGCACGCCTAGTGAACGCTGTCACGACACGCAATCGCTTTGCTAAAGAAATGCTTTGAAATGGCAGTACAGGGCAACCTACAAAACATTGTCATTTACTGTCTATTGTTCCCCTGCCTCATGTCAGTTTTCCTTTCATACCAATTATTTTCCAGGTTACCTGTGTTCAGTTACTGTTCGTCCGTGTGTTTGACTATATTCAAGATCGAAAAGGCTGTGCCCGTCTGGACTAAAATGTTCCTTTTTTTTTTTTTTTTTTTTTTCATTTTCCCGTTTGCTGTTGATTTGTTCATGTGTCAGGTATAGCGCAGATGGGCAAGCTTAGATACATCTTGTTTTGGGGGGGATGTTTTCTTTGTTTGTTCTGTGTGCTTTGTGCTGTCATGTCTGCTAGGCGATTCGGTGTCGTAAGCAGCAGTCCTTCGTGTGGGGTTATGGGCGGTAATTATTTCATCATGGGAGCAAGAGTTACCTTCCTTGTTTGCTGCTTACTGTTTACTGTTCCCTGCCTCAGCTTGGATTTCCTTTCGTTGAAACGGAACGTTGATTGTTTTGACAGTGGACCTTTCTAGTGGTCTTATTTACTTCGACACAAAGTGAATTATTACTGATTCGGGGGGTCCGTCGAGTTTTCTTTCTGGTAAAGTGTCTAATCCTCTCTCTCTCTCTCTCTCTCTCTCTCTCTCTCTGTCTCTGTCTCTCTCTCTCTCTCTCTCTTTCCTTTCCTCTCGTTCCCTCTCCCTCCCCATCTCTCTCTCTCTCTCTCACACACACACAAACATTGTCAGAAAATTATCAGTATTCCTATATAAAGCGTTTGCAATACGATCTATTGCTATATCTTAAAATCTTGAAATACATAACATGCATTTATGACTGTGTGTGTATAGATAATAAGGAAATGTTGCAATGTTCGACAATTGAAAAGTGTACCCCTTCAAGAGGGCAATGGCCTATGCTTGAATAAATTATCCGAATCTCTCTCTCTCTCTCTCTCTCTCTCTCTCTCTCTTTCCTTTCTCCGCTCCTCCTCTCTCTCTCCTCTCTCTCTCTCTCTCTCTCTCTCTCTCTCTCTCTCTCTCTCTCTCTCAATCCTCAATTCCGCAAGCCCAGAAGAATTATTGTTCTCCAGATGCCTCCAACTTTGCCGGGTCTGTTCCAAGGCCTGAGATCTGCAAATTAATGGTTTCCCGGTCCTTTCTGCATTGTTCTCTCTGCTGCTTTTTTTTTTTTTTTTTTTCCCTGCCTTCCTTTTCCACGCCCCCCCCCCCCCCCCCCCCCCCCCCCCCCTACAGTTCCCCGCAGGATCAATTCAGCAAGGCCATGGCATCGTGCTGGCCCAAAACTGCGTTGGCACAGCCAGCCACGTGAGCAGATCCAGCGACCAGCTTTAGGAGAGCATTCATCTTTGCGGACAAAAAATAAATACCAGTCACAAATCACCAGTCATACCATCTTATTGCCTACAGCGCAGGGGAGGGGGGGGGGGGAGGGGGGGGGAGGGAGGCGGGAGGGGGGCGGGGGGGGGGGGGCACTCATGCGGCACCAAACTGGCCAAATTTCTTCCTCTCAGACTTCTCATCGTAAAAGACAGCTTGCTTTTTTTTTTTTTTTTTTTTCTTTTTAATTCCAGATGGACGGGGATTTAAAAACATGGAGAAATCTGAATCAGAGACTAGACTGGTGAACATCTTTGTATTTCGACTCTGGGCCTTTTATTTCGTGTATATTACACACATGTCTTGCGGTGTGCGATTCGTCGAAGTGCTTTACGATTGGTAGAAATCAATGTGGCCGTTTACCAGTTTTGAAATCTTCGTTTTTCATCTCCGTCTTTTTTTCTTTCTTTTTTTTTTTTTTTTTTCTTTTTTTAAATCATGTATATTTAGTAATCAACTCGTCCGTTTACGAGTTTTTAGCTCACGTAAAAAAAAAGTTAATAGTTGCAACGAATATTCATTATTTCAAAACGTTCGGATTTTTTTTTTCCAAATATGTGCACATTTTCTTAGAAATATCAAAACATCTTTCCGTAACAGTAATATGCTGAAATAACACCGGTTTGTTTTATTTTTTTTTCCAGTCAGAATTTCGAACGTGTTTTCTTGTCAACAAACACACAGGCGAGCAAGCGCACGTGCAGTAGTAGTAGTACTAGTAGTAGTTGAGGTGGTGGTGGTGGTGGCGGTGGTGGTGGTGTAAATGGTGGTGGTGGTAGTAGTAGTAGTAGTAGTAGCAGCAGCAGCAGCAGTAGTAGTAGTGGTGGTGGGGCGGTGGTGGTGTGTTATATATGCATGCATGTGTAAACGGGGCTGGGCCCGGTAGTCCGACGTTTCGATAGTCCGACACATCGGTAGTCCGACACCCCAAGTTCAGATGTTTCGATAATCCGACACACAACCCAGTTTTATAATTCCCGTTAGTCTGACATATTGAAGAAAAATCTCTCTCTCTCTCTCTCTCTCTCTCTCTCTCTCTCTCTCTCTCTCTCTCTCGGTATTGTCAACATTTAACCCCACTTCCTCTGTCGCAAAAAGCAATGATACCCGAATGTGGTTTCAAAAAAGACCCCGTGCGCCACTCTAACTTTGAAGTCGGACTATCGAAACGTCGAAATCGGGATGTGTCGAACGATTGGCACAAAATAAAACATTACAAAACAAGTTTCGTTGGTCCGACAAAATTGTCGGATTGTCGAAACGTCGGATCGCGAAGTGTCGGACTATGGGACCCAAACCGTGTAAACACAGGTCTCCATGAAATTCGCCGCTCCACACACACATCAATTACCACATTCCCAAGAGACGGTCATTATCGATTCAGCTTCCCAATGTAGCACGACAGTGATGTCTCACATGGGGCCTGTGTGGGGCTGTTTTCGTAGTGAGGTTTTGCAGGAGAGAAACTCATAGTAGTGGTTCTTCATTACCTCAGTCTCTGTATCTCTATGCATCTTTCCATCTGTCTATCAATGACTGTTCCAACGAATTTGATCGTTTGAAAGTCACACACACACACGCACACACACACACACACACACACACACACACACACACACACACACACACACACACACACACATATATCTATCTATCTATATCTACATATATATATATATATATATATATATCATGATTATTCTTCTCTTATTATTATTACTATTGTTATTATTATGACAATCATCATCATCGTCATTATTACTATTATCATAACTAATATTATCATTATAAATATCATTAGACCCCTACATATCGTTTTCATCATAATCGAATGCTTTTAATGATCTCATAGAGTTATTCGTCATTACATCAATCTATCTGCCTGTCTATTTATCTATGTATCTATCTGTCCGCCCGTCTATCTATCTATCTATCATTCTGTCGGTCTGTCTATGAATATCAAAATGAACTTGATCATTTCAAAGTTAGACACATATTTTTTATTCTGACCAACATATATTATCATAATCATTTTTCTCTTGATTAGAGCCCTTCATTTATCATCATCATTGTTATCACTATCATCACTACGAGTACGAAGTCTCCTAGAATTATGCAGATAATTTCTCACGTCGAAATAAAGTTCCCCTGAGCATCACATTATAAACATGTTCACCGTCAACATCACTGCAATCACTGTTGTAATAGTTGATGTGAAAACGTAGAAACTAAGATGATGATGAAGAAGAAAGTGAGGGATGAAAAAGAAAAGGCGAGAAGAAGAAGAAGAAGAAGATGATGATGATGATGATGATGATGATGATGATGATGAAGAAGAAGAAGAAGAAGAAGAAAGGAGAGGAGGAGGAGGAGGAGGAGGAGGAGGAAAAAGAAGAAGAAGAAGAAGAACAAGAGAAGAAGAGAAGAAGAAGAAGAGAAAGAAGAAGAAGAAGAGAAGAAGAAGAAGAAGAAGATGATGATGATGATGATGATGATGATTGATGATGATGACGATGATGATGATGATGAAAAACAAGAAAAAAAAAAATTGGCAAAAAGGAAGAAAATCTCTAGCC
>JADBJO010001404.1:30000-32500 GCA_016801955.1 Conus betulinus | reverse complement strand
TGTCCAGATGGTTCTGTACTAGACATTCATTTGTCTGGTTCAGCATTCATAATTCCATCCTTAAAATAGAGAAAGGTTACCACCTTGGTAAGAATATTTCCATATTTACTGCGGAACTTGTTGCCATTATTATGGCATTAAACTTTCTCTTGATTTTTTCAGTTTCCTGCATTTCAAATTGATTCAAAATCAGTCCTGCAAGCTCTAAAATTTTCAAATACAAGTGTGAGAGCAGAACTCATATTAGAAGTCTACCACTTAATTCATTTTTTTTGCATTTACGTGGTTCCTACGTCGATTTTGTTGGGTTCCATCACACTGTGGATTATCTGCGAATGAAAGGGTAGACCAATTAGCCAAAAAGGCTGCTATCACTGAGACTGATTTAACAAAGGTATGCATTCCTTTATCCTTACATGAGAGTTATAGTCTTTTAAAAGACGTATCCTGGAACTCTATTTCAAATAAACGAAAAGGCACCACCAAAAAAACAAAAAGGGGATATTATTTAACAAGATATCAGACAATAAAACAGGTATCAAGAATCTCTACCAAGAGCGGATTTTAAAAAGTTTGATTTTTAGATTGAGGCTTGATGCCTTTTAAAAAACAAATTCTGTAAACACGTGACTTGTATTTGTGGCCAGCAAATCACTCCGTTCCATCTACTTTTTTGTGCGATAGAATGAAACCCTACTTACCTGCTTGGTTGTTGAACACTGAACCGTCGATATCAGCCTTTGAAGACGTCATCTCCAACGAATCAAACATTTTGGAAGTTGTTCAAGGACTGATTAAGAGCCCAATTGGACAGTTACTTTAACGTCTATGTTATTTTCCCCATCTTGGTGGTAGTTGCTTATTTAGTGTTTCTTTTGAAGTTTTGAAATTCAGTTATGTGGAGGTTTTTTTTTTTTTTTTTTTTTTTTGGGGGGGGGGTTTTTTGTTTTTGTTTTTTTTTTTTAAATTATTATTTATTTTATCTCTAGGCCTAATTGCATTATACATACCTACGTACGCCCAAATTCAACACCAACCATTCGCATGCATACACCCCAAAACACCCACATGCACTACATACATACATAAATATACACATATATACATACGTACATACGTACATACATACATACATACATATATTTGTAGGCTATTTTTTACTGAGATGCTTGAACTGCTTCCTGACAAATTTACGAAAAATGTTGAAAAATGCCGTATATCTTTGGACACATTCCGTCTTTTTCCCAAATTTGCTTAAAATCGGTTGAATACTTCTCACGCAATCTTGCTGACACACACACACACACACACACACACACTATAGGACAGTACTAACGGGCACAGTTAGAACCATCTGCGTAGCTGTTGATTGTTGTTTCACAGAGTGGATCGCAGGACGGAGGGAGACACAGAGAGCATCTTCAACAATTCTTCCCGCTTGAAAATCGCTTGGAGAGAGGCAAGTTCAGAAATTACTCCCTGGGCCACGGAGGCTGTATTCTCATGTGCCCCTGTGGACTGGTTTATGTTAGCAAAATCACGCAGCGTTGGCTGATTTTAGCGGAGCTTAGCGCTGCTGATTTTAGCGAAGCTTGGCGCTGGCTGATTTTAGCGAAGCTTGGCGCTGGCTGATTGTAGCGAAGCTTGGCGCTGGCTGATTTTAGCGAAGCTTGGCGCTGGCTGATTTTAGCGAAGCTTGGCGCTGGCTGATTTTAGCGAAGCTTGGCGCTGGCTGATTGTAGCGAAGCTTGGCGCTGGCTGACTTTAGCGAAGCTTGGCGCTGGCTGATTTTAGCGAAGCTTGGCGCTGGCTGATTTTAGCGAAGCTTGGCGCTGGCTGACTTTAGCGAAGCTTGGCGGAGAAAAAGCTTGGCGGCGGAGAAACAGATTAGTGGACAAACGGACGAATTCATTCAAGTTTGGTGAATATCCAGGTCCAGGATTTTTTTTTTTTCTTTTTTTTTTTTTTTTCTTTCGTAAACATTGCAAGATCGGGCACGTCCCGTCTTTTTCCAGTTTTGTTCAGATATGATGCATGGAGCTGAATATGGGCGTAGTGTATCTACAAACACTGAATAGTGAACACAACACCAACACCTCAATGAACATCGCTTATAAATGTGGGGTTTTCTTGACCAAAAAAAAAAAAAGTGAAATTGAAGGCATGCATATGAAACCACGAAGAACAGCCTTTTTTTTTAATTGTCAAACTGAACGAATACCTCTCAGTACCAGTTGCACCTGGATTTTCCACTCAGTCCTTATCATCGGTGTCTTGTACCTCATACATTCTTGTACACCGGAGTAAATAAAAAGGTATCTGTGCACATTCGATTAAATTAATCTACGAGAACATGTGAAAAAATGTCTACGAGAACAATGGTAACAACGTCAACAAGAACATGTGAAAATAATGTTTACGAGAACATGTTAAAGGATGTCTACATGAACATGTTAAATGATGTCTACGGCAATATGTGAAATGATATCTACAAGACACT
>JADBJO010001404.1:20000-25000 GCA_016801955.1 Conus betulinus | reverse complement strand
CTATTAGCAGACCTTAACACCGGTAAGGCACGCGGTCCTGGTGGGCTGAAACCCAATGCTTCTGTCCACGACTGCAGACGTTCTTGCTCTTTCCAGCAGTTAGTTACGCTTTAAAAAAAAAAAAAGAAAAAAAAAAAAAACGAAAAAAAAAAAAAAAAAAAAACGAAAAAAAAAACCGCGGAACGAATGTACAAAACCAGAGGACAGGCGGATGGCTTATGTCACACTTACTTTTCAAAGAAAGGCAGCAGGCTATCAGCAAACGACTGGGGGACCAAACATCCTAATTATGCATTCGCTGCAAAAGTCAGAGAAAAGCCTGTACAGAAACAGCCTGTTGCCTGCTTCCCGAGAAAAAAAAAAAAAAAAATAATGATCTCTTCGGCGACGAACAACAAGGTGTTGGACGAGGGAGTTTGTGTATTACCCAACTTCTCGATGTCATACACACATGTAAGGGGACCAAATTTCTAGACCTTGGAGGCTCTACTGACATTGTTCATTTGGACTTTCTCAATAAATCTGGTAGCGAAGTGAGACGACTGCAGGCAGAAATCTGAACAAATTTTAAATAAATGTTAGCGACCCGCAAACACACACACACACACACACACACACACACACACACACACACACACACACACACACACACACACACACACACACACACACCAAAAAACCGTGGATAAACGAACCACAAGACAAAACACGACGCGTTTCGACCTCTTGGGTCTTCTTGAGGCAAGATACAAAACAATCAGGACAACGAACACTTATCTTCAAGCACTTCAGCGCAAGATTGGCGTTGAATGAAAACGAGGCTGTCAGAAGGGAGATAATGTGTGAGTCAAGGTAGTGATGATGATAATTATATTACTGATAGGAATACTAATGATGGTAATGATGATGATCGAAATATTGAAAGAATAAATAAAGACAAGATCACTATCACTTTTGGTGATAATCTGGCAATAGCTGTAGTAGTATGGGAGAAAGGAGAGCGGGGGTTAGAGGATTCTTAAACCGCATGGTTGCCGTGGCAACAGTTTGAGTGGCGATGGCGATGACGATGTTAATGGTAGTGATGGTAATATCAATACTAACAATCGTATTAATGATGATAATGCTAACAACTATAGTGAAGGTAATGCTAATAATGGTACCGATAATAAAAACAAGATACAGAAATATATATTTTTTTTCTAAATATATGTATGATGATAATAATGAATAAAATTAGAATAATGATAATGATGATGATGATGATGATGATGATGATGATGATGATAGAATAAATGGATAAAATAAAATAATGACAATATTAATAATAGTAATGATAATAATGGTACTAATACTAATAGGAAAAAAAAAAAAAACAAAAAAACCAAGGGGAGGAGGGGGAGGGGAGGACAGGGAGAACAAAGAGGAGATGGAAGGTATAAATTATAGGAAGGATGGAATCTAGTAGGTATATCAATAATCATGATATGTATGTCCATAGTTTTGATAATAATTGTGATTGTAAGCATATAGTAATGACAGTGATCAGCAATATAATTATCATCATCACTACCTTGACTCACACATTATCTCCCTTCTGACAGCCTCGTTTTCATTCAACACCTATCTTGCGCTGAAGTGATTGAAGATAAGTGACAGGTCGTTCAGTTCCCTCGTCCTAATTGTTTTTGTATCTTGCTTCAAGAAGATCGAAGAGGTCGAAACGCGTCGTGTTTTTTGTCTTGTGATTCGTTTGTCCACAGTTTTTTTTCTGTTGTTTTCTTTCTTTCTTTCTTTTCTTTTTTTTTTTTTTTTTTTTTTTTTTTTTCGGTTCGCTACCATTTATTTAAGATTCTTTCAAAAAGAGTTTGATGGGATGCAATATAGACCACTCATTTCAGAACTCGAACGAAATGGTATTGGAGGGAAGATATACTATGGATAAAAACCAAATTGCCTAAACAGCAGACGTCAGTGTGCCGTTATAAATAAATAGAAAAAAGTCTCAAGAGGCTGATGTCCTGAGTGGAACCCCTCAGGGAAATGTGTCGGTGTCGATGTTATGTGTCTTCTGCATCAATGATTTACTGAGCCTCCTTCAGAACTCTGTGCCTCTTTTTGCGGACGACGCTAAGGTTTTCGTTGGGAGTGGCAGAGAGGAATCAACACGCGCTCTACAGGGCAGAGAGGAATCAACACGTGCTCTATAGGACAGACAGGATCAACACGTGCTCTACAGAACAGACAGGAATCAACACGTGCTCTACAGGACAGACAGGAATCAACACGTGCTCTACAGGATCAACACGTGCTCTATAGGACAGAGAAGAATGAACACGTGCTCTATAGGACAGAGAGGAATCAACACGTGCTCTACAGGACAGACAGGAATCAACACGTGCTCTATAGGACAGACAGGAATCAACACGTGCTCTACAGGACAGAGTCTACAGGACAGAGAAATCAACACGTGCTCTACAGGACAGACAGGAATCAACACGTGCTCAATAGGAAAGAGAAGAATCAACATGTGCTCTACAGGACAGAGAGGAATCAACACGTGCTCTACAGGACAGACAGGAATCAACACGTGCTCTATAGGACAGACAAGAATGAACACGTGCTCTATAGGACAGAGAAGAATCAAAACGTGCTCTATAGGACAGACAAGAATCAACACGTGCTCTATAGGACAGAGAAGAATGAACACGTGCTCTATAGGACAGAGAAGAATGAACACGTGCTCTATAGGACAGAGAGGAATCAACACGTGCTCTACAGGACAGACAGGAATCAACACGTGCTCTATAGGACAGACAGGAATCAACACGTGCTCTACAGGACAGAGTCTACAGGACAGAGAGGAATCAACACGTGCTTTAGAGGACAGACAGGAATCAACACGTGCTCTATAGGACAGAGAAGAATCAACATGTGCTCTACAGGACAGAGAGGAATCAACACGTGCTCTACAGGACAGACAGACAGAAAACGTGCTCTATCAACACGTGCTCTATCAACACGTGCTCTATAGGACAGAGAAGAATGAACACGTGCTCTATAGGACAGAGAAGAGAAGAATCAACACGTGCTCTATAGGACAGAGAAGAATCAACACGTGCTCTATAGGACACACAAGAATCAACACGTGCTCTATAGGACAGAGAAGAATCAACGCGTGCTCTACAGGGCAGACAGGAATCAACACGTGCTCTACAGGGCAGAGAGGAACCAACACGTGCTCTATAGGACAGACAGGAATCAACACGTGCTCTACAGGGCAGAGAGGAATAACACGTGCTCTACAGAACAGACAGGAATCAACACGTGCTCTACAGGGCAGACAGGAATCGACACGTGCTTTACAGGACAAAACTGGTCCAGGCAATGGCTGCTAGAATTCCACCCTGAAAAACATCATGTTTTAAAGATAGAGGACAAAAAAAAAATCAGGAACACTGTATTACATGACGATGTGAAGACGAAAGATAAAGAGGGCACCATCGCTTAATCCGAGAGTAACGCTGAGGGAGGATGTGTGGATCTGTATTGATAACAGAACATCTCGGAGAGTACTTGTTCGGAAATTTCAGAGTAGTAAGAGAGCCATCCGACACTGATAGACTGTCTTACTGAAGAACTCTCCTTGCAACTGCACAAGTCACTAGGGCTACACATCTTGATGTATGCACATTGTATCTGAACAGCCCAATCACAAAACATTCCGTCAAGAAGTAGATGTTCAACATAGAGCGACATAGACATCTGGCATTTCTTAAGGATAAATTATTATACATTGAACGCCCTTCTACTTTTAATCTTCCACGTCTGGAATACAGACAGACACGGGGTAATGAGACGGACCTGTAGCGGTTCACCCTTGGCATCTACCAAGGCGACAATGGACGATTTGATGTCTTCACAAGTAAAGAGAGTTGGCGGTAGTAGCTATTTGAAATGGAGGGATATCACGAATGATCATTGTAGGGAAAGTGTTCTCTTAGCGTATGATCAGAGTGTGGAACAAAATGTCCCACAGCCTGCAGTGACATCTCCTACAGCTAACATTTTCAAACTGTGTCTGAAAGCTCACTGGAAAGACCTGCCTACAATATACACTCCACAATGTGTCCAGTCAGTAGACAGTCGGGGGGGGGGGGGCTTTCTTTTCAACAGCACTACGTTTGCCAAGTTAACGTCCAGGTTGAATGGTGAACAGGTTTGTACGGATCTCTAAGCATCTGAGGGTTGCAGTTCTAGTTCTTAAACGGTTCATGTTTCTGTGCATGGGTGCAAAGCAGTGAAATGAACCGTTTAAAGGTAAAACGAAAGGATGGTACCCGATCACGATAGTGCCGAATTATTATTATTATTTTTTTTTGACCAGCAGAAGTTCTTTGCAGAACACTAACTATAAAAGCTTACATACATCACGCCTCCCCCAAACCCGCTACCCTTCCCTTCCCTCCCCCTTCTGAGAAAAACAGACAGCTCAAGCTGTCAACCTGCAGATGAACGTGGTTCAAATGTAACGTCAGCAGTTGAGCAGGGATGGATTTCAGTTCTTACTGAGCTAAGCAGCACTCACACGGCACTTCAGTCACTAAATCTGTTTCTCTGCGAACTCTCAGACCTGAGGGGACACGTGATGAGCACCGCATCTGCACGGACCAAAGACGACCTGGACAAGGATGCACAGTCTGCCAGACAACCACCCTCCTGATTCTGGAACTGCTTGGTCCGACTTCTGCTTGTATTGGCTGCACACCAAAAATTCATGCGCCAAGGCTTTGCTTAAGGAATCGAGTATTTATAGACTGGCGCCATTGGATTGTTTTGAGAATTTTTATAGTGTCTGAAAGTTGATTCTCCTCATTTTCCGTCATATGGCCAGCAAGGTACAAGCCAGATGGTTCCAAGCAGACATATTGAAATAAAAGGAATGGGACTATTTGGGAGCTTCCAGCTGGCGAAAATATAGAGTCACGGGTGCGAGTGCA
>JADBJO010001404.1:0-10000 GCA_016801955.1 Conus betulinus | reverse complement strand
TTATGAACAGAGGATATCAACTACTTTCACCATACTGTATATCTGATGCATTCAACGGCGCGTGCATTACTGCATCAGTGTGAACTTTGTCCATGTGGGCGTTGTCAATCAGAGCCCACACCTCTGATGCATTTATGTCAGGATTGGCTCTATCTGGGTGTCGCATGATTTCCAAAAACAAAACCCCATCAACTGAATTTAGTCTTCTCATTGTTCTTTAAATATCAGTGACTCGAGAGAGAGAGAGAGAGAGAGAGAGAGAGAGAGAGAGAGAGAGAGAGAGAGACAGACAGACAGACAGACAGACAGAGGGAGAGAGGGAAAGAGAGAGAGAGGGGAGAGAGAGAGAGAGGGGGGGGACAGACAGACAGACAGACAGAGGGAGAGAGAGAGAGAGAGAGAGAGAGAGGAAAGAGAGAGAGGAAAAAAGAAGAAGAAGAAGAAGAAGAAGAAGAGAAGAAGAAGAAGAAGAAGAAGAAGATGAACAAGAAAAAGACCCACGAAGATATTTTGTGAAGAAAATGGAAGAAGATAACCCAACCAACTCTATGATCCTGTTTCTAGTGTTCGAGCGAAAAACTCCAATTAAACCACAGACAGTAGTGGACAGACGTAAGCTTACACAGCGTAGGAACCAACTGTCAGGAGTCATCATTCAAAGAGCATGCGATGGAGAGAGCGAGAGAGGTTTGGCTTTTCAAAGACTGCATGCCTTCGACTGTTTAAAGGACGGCTAACCGGGGAAAGGACTTTCAAGCACACATGCAAGACAAAACAGAGAGACTGAGCAACGTCGCCAGGACTACAGGATTGGAGATCAATGTGGGGAAAAACAAAGAGCCTGTGGGGTGGGGTGGGGGTTGGGGGGTGGGGGGGGTGGTGTCAACGCCACTCAGGAAGCGCCTATCAACATCGATGGACAGGCCACAGAGGATGTCGAACACTTCACCTACCCGGGCGGCATTGTCAGCAAGACAGGAGGAGCTGATGGTGATGTAAAGGCCTGGACCAGCAAGGCGCGCAATGCTTTTGTCATCCTCAGACCAGTGTGGAGGAACGAAAACCTCAGTCTGCACACCAAGCTAAGGCTGTTCAACACCGACGTCAAGCCCGTGTTATTGTACGGTTCAGAGACTTGGAGACCGCACAAAGAGCCTGGACAGCAAGTTACAAGTCTTCATCGGATCCTGCGCATCAGATGGTCGGAACGAATCTCCAATGAGGCGCTCATGCACCGGACGAAACAAGACCCAATCACCAAGAGAATCCAGACGAGGAAGTACGGTTGGGGTGGACACACCCTGCGTAGAGGACAGGCCTACATCCCACGCCACGCCTTGGGACTGGAACCCATTAGGGAAGTGGAAGAGGGGGACGACCAGTCACACCACCTGGAGAAGAACCCTACGGGCAGAAGAAAAAGAAACACCCCAAGGTGCTGGGGAGGACCCAGAGAAGCACTGTCTTCACCTGCCTTTAGAGCAGTCCTGTACCACCCTTGGAGGCCTGCGCTGTGTTGACGATGGGTACAGGCACGCGCAGGGCACTCCATTAAGATATCAAGGGACATAACTGCTCCTGAACAGAGGTAAATCAGACCACAGGATGCAACTCTAAACAGCCTTAAAGCAGCAGCCCCCATGGCTGTACCAGCCCGTATTTCATGACTGCAGAGCCCACCGGCAATAGACACCACCCTCCAGCTGCCGAGCACACCCCCACAGACCCAACACACCTGCCCACGGACAGATGAAGACAGTGCCACTCCAGACACAGCCAAGCTTTCGCCATACGGTCTTATGTGACCTCAAGAGAGAATCCAAAGTCC
Organism: Conus betulinus; assembly: GCA_016801955.1. Lineage (NCBI taxonomy): Eukaryota > Metazoa > Mollusca > Gastropoda > Neogastropoda > Conidae > Conus > Conus betulinus. Next base: position 8,172 of record JADBJO010001404.1, on the reverse strand, counting down.
AAAGAGAAACTCAAGTTCACCAACATGACCCGGGGTGAAGCCCAGAGAACAGCCCAAGACAGAGCGAGATGGGAGATCTGCAGTGCAGGCCCCGTGTTCCGATCGGAACGAAGAGGACTAAGTCCGAGCAAGTCAAGTAAACGGGTGAAGACCACCTCACATTAAGTGTACCTGCTGGCGTTTGAAGAACGTCAGTCTTGCTCTCCGACTGAAGAGGTTACATCTAGTTGCAAAGTGAAGCGACTGTAGGCGGAAATCTCAACAAATTTGAAAAAAAAATTGTTTGCAAGGCTCCCGCCGAAAAACGTAGACAAACGAATCCAGAGACAAAACACGACGCGTTTTCGACCTCTTAGGTCTTTCTTCGGGCAAGATGCACAACACTCAGGACAACAGAAATGAACAAGCGATCACTTATCTTCATCCAATTCGGCGCAAGATGGACGTTGAATGCTAGGAGGTTACGTTTTCATCCGCGCTTGCCTGTCGCTAGAACTATACGCAAACGAATTAAACTGATTTTAGGAAAGCTTTGTTAAAAGAGGCAGGACGGGTCACGCGTTCAAGTCGGGTGCAGATCCGTGGAGCGGATCTGGGGGGCGGATCTATGGTGTGGATCTATGGGGGTGTGGTCGTGGATGTGTGGTGCTGGATGGATTGCGGATCTGTGCTGCGAATCTATGGTGCGGATCTATGTTCCGGATCTGTGGTACGGACCTGTAGGCGGATCTGCGGTGTGGGTCTGTGCCGTGGATCTGTGGTGTTGAACGTATCAGTGAGCGGTGGATCTACGTGCGAGCTATGGTGCGGGTCTATGGAGATATGTGGCGCACACCTGTGGTGCGGATCTCTCGTGCGAATCCGGATGCTAGGGTGAATCCTCGATCGGTTCAGCAAGAGTATGCAAAAAAACAAACAACAAACAACAAAAAAAAAACCCGACAGAACTGCATTTAACGAAAGTCGGTGAACAGACTGATATAATGTGGCATGTGGACAAAGCATTACATTCTTTTGTGTGAAGTTCTCTGCTTTTGTTCCAGTGTCCTTTCCGCTTTGGGCTGTATACGACTTTTCCAACAATAGCATCCAAGCTCTACATCTTAACTTTTAGGAATTCGCATGTAGAAATTCAGGATTCCTTTTCCTACGACTGCAGATTCTGGAACGATCGCATGCATGGTACATTGTGAACTCGATGTTAGAAGACAGGGGGAGTTGGCTGACGGCTATAAAAGATGGTATTTAGGTTTGAGGGTGCGTGTGGGAGAGAGGAGAGAAAATTGTGTGTGTGTGCGTGTGTGTGTGTGTGTGTGTGTGTGCGCGCGCGCGCGCGCGCACGCGTACGTCCATACTTGCGCGCGCGTGTGTGTGTGTGTGTGTGTGTGTGTGTGTGTGTGTGTGTGCGTGCGTGCCCGCGCGCGCGAGTGTTGCTTTTGTTGTGATTGTTATTTTTTGTGTTGTTGTTTTTCCCTGCGGAAAGAAAAACCATGTTGTTCTATTTTGCGTGACTGCCTCTACATTCCTCTGTGATTTCGTAAGAGCGGTTTACAGGCTTTGAACTTGCGTCTGATTGGTCTTCCTGTCCACCGTTTAGCACTTAACAATAAAAAAAGAAAAGGGACATCCTTGTACACGGTTACAGGTAGTTTTCATATAAACTGTTCATATAATCATCCGACCGTCGGTGATAAAAATTGCTACAAAGAAGACCACACACAATAATTCAGTTTAAAAAAAAAAAAAAAAAAATCCCAGGAGCATTAACGAGTCACAGGACCAGCCGCCAGGGTGCGGTGGTTAGAGTGGACGGTAGGCTGGGAAGTCGTGGGTTTGAACCCGATCAACAGATGTTATTGGTGGAAATTGTGAACCCGTTCGGTTCCTGCCACACAGTTCATGTTCCCACAGGAACCGTACAGTCGAGTTTCGTCCGTATTTTGAAACGTGTTGCTGGGGGTGTTTTTCTCAAGTTCTCTGACCAACACTGCAGGTGTCTGTATCTCTCTCAGGCCCGGTTGACGCCGGGATATATTAAAAAAAAGAAAAAAAAAAGCACAGTACAATCTTGTCGTGTAGTCTCAGATAAAAAATAGTACTCCAAAGCAGCGGCCTGTCTTGGCCCTGAAGTGAATGAAGATAAGTGATTGCTCGTTCATTTTCGTTGTAATAGTTGTTTTGTATCTTGCCGGAAGAAGACCTAAGAGGTCGAAACGCGTCGTGTCTTGTGATTCGGTTGTCCACGTTTTTTTTTTTTTTTTTTTTTTTTTTTTTTTTTTTTGGGGGGGGGGGGGGGGGGGGCGGTCGCTAACATCTATTTAAGATCTATTAAAATAAGACTAAGAACAGCCCTGTCCTGCAGTCTCAGACAGAATGTATCTTCATATAGTCATCATCTTCATCATCCTAATCCTAACGAGAGCAGCTGAAAAAAAAATATTAAAAAAAAAAAAAAAAGCATCAAATTCTGTGGCCCTTCATAGCCTACTCTCACGGTTACCTAAGCTTTTGATTTCGTCTTGGCGTCGAAGCCCTGGTGAGTTTGTATTGGGGTCGCCGGCATCGGTGAAGATGATGGGGGACTGTCGTTGGACGGACTTGGTGTCAAGGTGTCAGCAGGAGAGCACGGCATTGAGACTGGCAATAATGTCATTGATTCTGTTTTCAACAGATGGACTGTGAAGGTCCCCGCATGCTGCTAGGGGAGGGGGGGGGGGGATTTTATATTCAAATGCTACCACCCTTCTTAGTCCTATCATCTTTCTCTTCGACTTTCCCCAGTTCTTATGTGCTTGATATATTCTGGTCTGGTCATCAGAGGGCATCCAGGCAAAGGGTGTTCTTGACTGTTCGTATCTGGTTGTCGGCACTGATGTGACTGACAATGCCTGGGTTCATGGAACAGTGGAGATGACCGTTCCCACCGTTGACACCTTGTGACCTCCTTTGCATCCTTTAAATGAACCTTCAGCCCTAGGCTCAAAGAGTTCCTCTCATACTGATTACTCTTAACATCATGATTTGAGTGTGTGTGCTGCGACTGTTTTCTTTAAAGTGCCCTTTTCTCGTTTTATTTTCCTACCCCTCACTGACTGCTTTGGGGAGGTAGTTAGATTCTGGTTTCTATTTGTACCCTTGATGGTGAAAATACCACAGAGTTATAGGTAGCACATCTCCTTCGGTTGGCAAGGTCGGAGCGACACAGTTAGCCGGTTTCCGCTGACGACTCTGAACTAACCGACGAAAGGCGCCTCTGAGTAGGCGGGATAAACGCGCTTCCATCTCCAAGACCGAACGGTATTGGTTCCTATGCGCCTGTTAGTAAAGGGTTTTATTCCTGTATTCTGACATTCTCTTCTTCATTGCCATTTTCTGCCCCAGCCTTGTCCTGCTCCCTCCTCTTCTCCCGTACCCCCTCCTCTCCTCCCCGTACCCCCTCCCCCGCCTTTTTTTTTTTTTTTTTTTTTTGGGGGGGGCCTTCATTCTACTCTGTACCTTTTTTTTTCCCTTTAAGATCATTGTTGTCACACACACACACACACACACACACATACACACACACACACACACACATGCACACACACACACACACACGCAAACACACACACGCACGTATACACACACACACGCGCACACACACACACATGCGCACACATGTACGCACACACACACACACCACACACACACACACACACACACACACACACACACACGCGCGCGCACACACACACACATGCACACACACACACGCACGCGCGCACCCACACCCCACACACACACACACACAGAAAATGACAGCGCGCATCTCCGTCGAAGTCGAACACATCTTGGATCCGCGTTTTTGCTCTGATTTCGCCCCAATCGTCAGAAAAAAAATGGTAAACGAAAAATGGCAGATTTACTGTAACAAGGATTGAGGAGAAAAAAAAAAAACTCGATTGCCAGATTAGCTTCATTTAGAAAAAAAAATCTCACCAAGTCAGTTCATGAGGGTACACCTTGTTTCCTTTCCGGATAAGTAACAGGAGGTACGGCCTAAACAGAGCAGCTTCCCCATTCAGGTTTTTCAACAGGATCTGGAAAACACGAAATTTCAATGAACATCATCCGTTCAATGATGAAATAAAATGAAAATTTGCGATCCGTAAATAACAAATCCCGATTGTCCATTTTAAGTGGAAATATTTTCTTTAATAATTTTGCTAAACGGATCTTGGATCCGCCCTTTGATCCAGATCCGCATCACAGATCTGCACTACAGTTTATGGGGATCGTCACCTCTGCCACACAATCCTCTGTCCACCCGAGTTTCGGTACCAATCGGTCCCATGCTATATTATGCGAGCAACCTTGCTGACAGACAGACAGACAGACAAACAAACAAACAAACAAACGAACAAAGCAACAGAACACCGGTGAAAACTTACGCTCCTGGGTGGAGGTAAAAAAAAAAAAAAGAAAAAGAAAAAAAAGACGAGGATTGAAAACAATTCCCTGTTTTAAAACTACGCCAGTTCCACGCAGTAATTAAATCACCTGCAGTGGCTGTACGTTTCCCCTGTCAGGAAACATCCGCCAGCCAGGTGACCGAGAAACGCCAACACCACCCGACACTGTAACAGATCGTCCGCTGCTGTTGTCTGAGCCTCCAGAGCTTCATGCATCTTTGACGTGTAGACGGGAGGTGATAGCACTGATCTCTGAGCTAGGTCACGTGTGGTGTCCTTAACCCGGCACTACCGGACACACATGCCGAGTTGCACGTGTCAGCGTGTGCCGTGATGACCTTGCGAACTCATCACTACAAGCCAGTGTTGGTGGGGGGTGGGGGTGGGGGGACCGGGAAGGGGGGACAGTGACCTCCCTTGAGGTTGTAAACCACGTGATTTGACTGCAATTCGCGTGAGAACCACGCCAGACGAACAAGGATAATTGTATGGTTTAAATAATTATCTTATCGTTTACGATTGGCGCTCTGTGAAAATTCCTCTTGTTTGTTTTTCTTCTTCGCTTCAAAGTGAGGGTGACTACCTACCCAGCAGGAATTGAAACGAACTTCAAAGAAAAAAAAAAAAAAAAAAAACTATTCCGCCGGACAAATGAGACAAACAACCTAGTGTCTTGTCTAATAATTTGTTGTGTCCCTTTAGTCTGGCGAAATAGGTTTTTGTTTTGGAAAGTTTGTTCTCTAAATCGTTTCCCCTGCCTTTTCCTGCTATTTTTTTTCCCAGCTCACTATTATGCCATTCACATTCAGGAGGAAGAAAAACCTCGACGGGTGGCGAAGGGTTTAAGATGGCAGCAAACTGGGTGTGGGAGCGTGAGTGGGACTGAGCTGAGCGTGGGAGCTAACTGGTAGCAGTCACAGGCTGCAAGAGTGTTGAGTCTGATGTAAGAGTGCGTGTCTGTTGTGGAGAGCAGGTTGTCCTGTAGGTACCAGCACCCGGATGGCTTCGTAGAATGGCCAACAGTGAATCCACTGGGATGCTTTCGTGTCAGTCCATCATGAAACATTCAAGACAGAGGGAAGATGATTTCATCACAGTCACTGACTGTCGATTAGGACAGCCTCGTTTGGGGCGCAAACATCGTCTTGGTTCTGATAGCATTAACACACGGAATCCTTCCAACTGCTTCTCGTTTTGTCACATTGCAGTATTTCTGACAAGAAAGTGGTTGGATTACTTGCAATAATTTGCTGTTTAGGATAGTATGTTGGTATTAAACGAACAATGAACGCTCCCTACTGTTCCCTTGATGTCCACTTTGCAGTGCTCCAGACAGTGGTGACTGACTTACATACAGTTGCAGTTACTGCCCGTTATTTGCCGTTGAGGACAGGCTGCCGATAGGGACATTAACATCACCCTTGATTTTTACAGTGACAATCAGTCCTCCAGGCTGTTCAATTTGTGTCCCCCAGACAGTCCCCCGCACGAGGGGGGTGGGGGGGGTGGGGGTAGGTGGGGGGCTGACCTTCACACATTTATTTGGTTTTAAGGACAACTTTTCGGTTGGTGACCAACATCGTTTTAGATTATAACAGCGACCGAACACTAAATCTTCTCTCTCCTCTCCCTCCCTCCCCCCTCCCCCACCACCTCTCTCTTCCTCTCTCTCTCTCTCTCTCTCTCTGTATCTGTCTCTTTCTCCCCACTTTCTCGCCCTCTTTCTCTCTCTCTTTCACTCTCTCTCCTCTCTCGTCTCTCTCTCTCCCTCCCTCCCTCTCCTCCTCCCTCGTCTCTCTCTCTCTCTCTCTCTCTCTCTCTCTCTCTCTCTCGCTGGCTCTCTCGCTCGCTCGCTAGTCTGATATGCTGTGCTCCAGACGAACTGAGGCTGATTCATTTGCATTTATTTTCTGTTAAGGACAGACCATTTTTTCCGCAACGTCGTCTTGCTTCTGACAATGAGGAAACAGTCTTCTCGACTGTCCTCCCTCCCCCCCCCCCCCCCCCCCCCCCCATCACCCTTACCCCCATCCCACCTCTTTCCCACCGCCCCATTCTCCTCTCCTTCCCTTCCTCTCCCATTCTTTCTCACTTCTCCTCCCCCCCCCCCCTCCCCTTTCCTCCTTCTCTCTCTCTCTCTCTATTTCTCTCTCTTCGCTCTCTCTCTCTATGTCTTCTCTCTCTCTCTCTCTTTCTCTCTCTCTCTCTCTTCTCTCTCTCTCTCCTCTCTCTCTCTCTCTCTCTTGTCTGACATGCTGTACTCTACACGAAGGGTGCCTGATGTATTTGCAGTTATTTTTCTGTTAAGGATAGGCCGTCATTTTGGACACCAACGTCGTCTTGATTTTAACAATGACGAAACAGTCTTCTCCACTATCCTGCCCCCTACCCCACCCCCGTCCGCTCCCCCATCTCACCTCTACACACACACCCTCCACCTTCACCCCACCCCCTCCCCCCTTCTTCCCCCCCCCCCCCCCCCCCCCCCCCCCCTTTTTTTTTTTCTTGGTCTGCGATGTGGTATTACAAACGAAGGGTGGCTGAATAATTGACAGTGTTTGCCAACCGACACAAGAGCTCAGGAAAAAAAAAAAAAGAAAAAAGAAAGGAAGAAGAAGCATTCGGTGCCTGGGAGCACACTTCTCTGGCGTCCTGTCCTCGTCCTGTGAATTAGCAGCATGTTTGTTTGTTTGTTTTTCCTCTGGAGTTTTTGGAATATTGTCTTTTTCCCCTGGTTAGGTAAGTAGAGGGCAATCCTTTGTCTCAAAAGCGTTTCTCATGCTGCACGATCCTTGAGTTGTGAATGGGGTGGGTGGTGCATCATCCCCAGCATGCCCTGAGTGAGGTTCTCCACTGACTGATCCCCCCCCCCCACCCCTCAGTCTCCCCGAGAACCCAACGACCTCCGAGTCCAGGACTTACTCCATCCTTCCCCTTCTCAAGGGATGCAACCCAAACCTCCTCAGCGGTGGCTTTGTCGTCTCCTCTGGTATAGGCAGGTGGTCCAGGCCACTGAGCTAGAAAGAGGGATAGCAGACCACAGGGTAACTAAAGACAGGAGAAACCCCGACACTTAAGGAGCCAATGGCACCCCAACCACGCCACTCTCTCCTCTGATGACCAGGAGTAAGGCTAACACCGGTTTTCCGTCCAGTAGCAGGTCGTACAGCAGTATACGTCAGATCCACCGTTTGACCGCGGAGTCGGACTATGGATTCACACCAGAATTTAGTGAATTCTTCCTTGGGTTATATTCCATTTTTTCCATCATGTTTCTGCTAAAAACAAAAAAAAACAGTTTTTCTTTTTATTATCTGGCTAACATAGAGACAGACCAGTACACCAAAACTGAGCCACGTTTGGGGAACGTAAAAAACATGACTAAAATCCGATTTAAGAATGTTAATGTGTTAGTTTTCAATCACAGCGTTGGCTACAAGTCAGCTTATCATGAGAGAGAAAGGCTGTGTGGCGGGGGGTGTGAAAGGGCGTGGCAGAGATGTTAGTAACAAAGTAAGAGTATAAGTTTCTGGATTCTGGATTCGGCAGTAGAAAAGCAGTTAAGCGGCTGACACACGAGCCTCCCCGCCCGTACGCTTCGAAGTACCGGTCGAACCCGATCCCAAACGCAGCGTGTGTCACAGTAAACGTACGTCTCAAACGGCCTTCGGCATCAAGTTCAACCCGACCGTTCGGAGATACGTCGTGATCTATTCGAAACGGA
>JADBJO010001403.1:427676-433436 GCA_016801955.1 Conus betulinus | reverse complement strand
TCTCTCCCTTAATTTATGTCAGTCTCTTATATCTCTCTACCTTCTCTCTCTCTCTCTCTCTCCTCTCTCTCTCTCTCGCTCTCGCTGTGTCTCAGTATTCTCTCCTTATAGTCCGTCCACTGTCTCTTCTTTGACAAATACACACACCTACAGTACACTAAGTTTATAACCCACAGCTGTACCTGGTACGCGTGTGCACACGTTTACCATACCCGGACAACGTCACACAACACACAACACACACACACACACACACGCGACGCAGCGCGCACCACACACAAGCACACAATACGCGCAGCGCACACACTCACACACACACACACACACACCAGATCAACGCACACACACCACACCACACCACACACAAACACACACATGTGCGCACTGGCGCGCTGGAAATGCTAAACAAGCATAACTGCTCTGTTCACAAACGTTCCCAAATGACCAGCTTTCAGATTTGAAAACAAAGAGTATCCAACCCTTCAATGTTGATAATCTCAACAGTGTTCACCGGCACATGTGGTCATGGAGCAACTCCATTTCAATATTTCGTGACTTGAAACTAGATGCTGTCGGAGCTAGACAAATCCAGCAAAGCTGCGCAAAGTGCGTGGTTGGTACAACCAACGTACCCAGAGCTGACCTTCCGTGTGACTGCATCCCTCACAGGGCACAGTGGCCATGTTTGCTCTGGCATTTTGTCTCTCTGACTGTTGAGTGTTTGCTTTTATTTTTTACAATTGATTTGGATTTTTGATGTTTCCGTTTATTTTAGTTTGTAGTCTAATTGAGTTTTTACGTTGCTTTAATGAGGTGTTGGAAGCAATTCCTTGATGTTACGCATGCACCTTTAAACGCTTACACAAGCAACTTTAATGATGTGCTCGCGTGCAAGCACTCGTCTTGATTCCTCGCTCGTGCTCTCTGCACCCTTCTTAAAACTCTCTGCCTCTCTCTTGCTCGTCACTGCTCTCTCTCCTCTCTCATCGTATCAGTCTCCTCTCTCCTCTCTCTTGTGTTCTCTCTCTCTTTAGTCGCTTCCTGTTTCCTGTCTTGTCTTCGTCTCTCTCTAGTCCTGTCTTTCGTCTCTCTCTCTCCCTGTCTCTCTCCTCTCTGTGGTTCAAAGCTTTTTGTCTCGTCTCTCTTTGTCTCCTCGTCTCTCTCTCCTCTCTCTCTCCCGCTCCTCTCTCTCTCTCTCTCTCTCTCTGGTCATCTCGGGTACAACATCACTTCTCTCAATTTAAATACGTAACTCTGCTACTACCGACTAAAACTACTTCTAATACTACTGCTGCTACAACTACAACTACTACCACCACCACTGTCTACCACCATTGCTGCTATTGCTACTACTACTAGTAGTATACTAACTACTGCTACTACTACTGCTGCTACTGGCCGCTGCCGCTGCCGCTGTTGCTGCTGCTGCTGATGCGCTGCTGCTGCTGTTGCTGCGACTACAACAACTACTACTACGACTTGTACTATTGCTGTTGCTGCAACTACCACTACTACCACCACCACCACGACTTCTACTGCTGCTGCTGCTTCTACTGTTGCTGTTACTACTATTCTACTACTACTACTACTACTACTACTACTACTACTAACTACTACTACTACGTTCTCCACTGTTTTTATCATCCATTCACTATTTCTGATACTTGTGCAGAACCTTAAAAAAAAAAAAAAAAAAAAAAAAAAACCGACTAAGAAGATGTGATGTTGCGCATTCAGTAACCTCCCCTCGACGAACCTGACGCTGAAACAGTCCGAACAGCGCCACCTGTTGGGGAGGAAGCAGGACAGTCCCACCAATCCCCAACCGGCAGAATCTTCCAGCCTCCAGTTATCTCCCTTGCGGACAGGAAGGAAAGGGGCTTTGATTGGACCGCATTGATTGGTTGTAACTCACCCTTCCCAAGGTGCTTCAGTCATCATGGCGGCTGGCCAAGGAGATTTGAAGAGAGAGGAGATGAAGAGGGAGAATGGGAGGGGGGGGGGGGGGGGGGGCGGCGTGATATTTTCTTCGGGCTTGTCAGTGAGATTTGAGTTTCCTTGCAATTCTCTTGTTATTTCTTTAATTAGCTTCATCCTCACCACCACCATCACTTCCACCTTCTCTCTCTCTCTCTCTCTCTCTCTCTCTCTCTCACACACAACACACACACACACACACACACACACACACACACACACACACACACACACACACACACACACACACACACACACACACTCACTCACTCACTCACATACACCCTCTCTCTCCTCTCTCTCTCTCTCTCTCTCTCTCTCTCTCTCTCTCTCTCTCTCTTTCGCACGCGCACGCTCTGATGCCAGCACATGCAGAGAGAGAGAGAGAGAGAGAGAGAGAGAGAGAGAGAGAGAGAGAGAGAGAGAGAGAGAAGAGAGAGAGAGAGAGAGAGAGAGTTTAAACTTCGATTCAATCCTCTCACCCCTTCTGGGGTTCAAAGCATGAGAAATTAATCAGCGCAGCAAGAGCATCAACCTTCCTTTGTGTGTGTCACCAACGTTTCTTTGTGATCACACACAGCATTTCTTTTTTGTATGTCAAACGCAGAAATACAGATCCAAAGAAAGACAGACGATATACACATACATTTTCTATTGCAACAATAAGTACGTAAGTACTGTTTTTGTGATATGTCACATTTGCGGCACTCAATCTTGTAATGATATTTGTTATTAGTGATGTTCATAATGCAATCTTAACATAACCATTCGTATCTTTCAGTGTCATATTTCCTTCCCATGTCAACAGGCAGTTTGTGATTATAGCATCTAGATTGTGTAAGTTTGATATCTGATAGATAGATAGATAGATAGATAGATAGATAGATAGATAGATAGATAGATAGATAGATAGATAGATAGATAGATAGATAGATAGATAGATAGATAGATAGATAGATAGATAGATAGATCGATAGATAGATATAGATAGAGAGGGAGAGATAGAGAGAGATGGATAGAGATAGATACAAATGTCGATGGATAATAGATAGATAGGTAGATAGATAGATAGATAGAGAGATAGATATACATACAGATATAAATAGAGAGAGGGAGATGGAGAGATAAACAGTGGAGCGGACCACTCTGACTGTTGGCACCTTTTGATCTCCCTTGCATCCGTAAATGGATCATCAAATACAGGCTCAAAGATCATCCCCTACATTTACACTTTTTTTTTTTCTTTTTTTTTTAATCATTTCGGGTTTTCAACAACTTATTTCCTTACCACACTTTCTTTTTGTTTTCCTTCTCTACCCTTCGCTGGCTGCTTGTGGTGCTGTTGGATTCCGCTATTGAACCCTTGGTGCTTAGAATACCACAGAATTGTAGACTGTAGTATATCTGTTTGATACTAAGGGAGCACAGGCACAATCAGCCGTGTCTCCCTGACCAGTCAGATCCAGTAGATGAAAGGCCTTGGTGCAAACGATAGGAATTATTCTGTCTGCAAGATTGTTTACGATGGTCTCCATAGACTGCTAGTGAAGGACTTCATATTTATAATATATATATATATATATTTCCCTCACTTTTTTGCCCCCCCCCCCCTCCCCCACCCACCTTTTTTTTTTTTTTTTTTTTTTTTTACTTAATTTCAATTCAGGTCTTTTCTAAGCCATTGATATAATAACAGAGGGATGTTTAGCCTGCACTTGTTTTCCCCTACTATCGTGTGTATATATATATATATATATATATGAGAGAGAGAGATGTATTATGTACTACTCACTAGTGTTTGATAAACCTCTCACCATAATCGTTTGTAATCATCTTGTAATGATTCCTGAATGTTCTCACAAAGTACTTCCCTGTGAGAGTTTAAGGCTGTTGTGTCAAAACGCAGTCGTACCCACTTCAAGTTGTTATCTGCTTTATAAATTCCATCAAAGGTGAATGCCAAATTCACGTGACATCTACATTATTTATAAAACTGTACATTTGAGCAGAAATCAATATCTTTCGACGTTGTTGATAACATTTGAGACCAAAAACGAACACACACGTATACACACTCGACCTCATGCATATACGTATGCAGATGTGTGGAGAGAGAGAGAGAGAGAGAGAGAGAGAGAGAGAGAGAGAGAGAAGTGTGTGTGTGTGTGTGTGTGCGGAAAAATAAGTAACGTTTGAAAAGTGGTACTTCCTAGCAATTCCTACATTATTAGAAAAGTTAACTTTACAAAGGTTAAAGGACATGAAAAAGAGGGCGTAAAATACAGGAAATGGGAACCATTATAGTCCACCTTGAGAACAGAACCATTTATGTCGCCTATCTAGAGGCCTTTCGTCCCCTGGTTCAGACTCATCAGAGGAACCCGGCTGATTGTTTTGGTCCTCCATTGGCATTGAATGGGCGACAACCCATCGATAAATCTGTGGCATTCTCACCGGCAAGGGTTCTGAAACAGAATCTAGCGGAATCTAAGGTAGGCATTGGAGGGCATAAGAAAGCTGAGAAGAGAGAACTGTAATGAAATGCGTTGCATAAAACAAAAATTGATGATAGGAAAAACAAACAGTGGAAAGTCTTTGAGACTGTGCTTACGGATCCATATCAGGATAAAAAGATCAAAAGGTGTTAACGGTGGGACCAGGTCAGCTGTACTGTTCGATGAAGTAGAATGGTCCGTCACCTAAGTCCTGATAACAGCCAGGAACTGTGCTGAACAGCTTCAATGGAGTCTTCTAAGAAATGCAACATCCCATTTATTGACCAAACAATAACATTTTCATAACAAAATAGGTAGTAAATATACACTGGCTGTTTCATACATTGTTTCACTCCCCCTTCCCCTTTACCCCTTCCGTGCGTCTCTCCGGTCTTCCTCCAGTCTCACCTGTCTCTGTCGTCTCCATCTCTGTTGTTCTGACATCTCTTTTACCCTCAGCCCACCATTCCCTCCCCACCTCTAGCGATTGTCTCTGTCCTACCACATTCCCCTCATGTCTTACCATCCAGTGTCGATCTTTGGAGAGCCCGTGGTGCTGGAATGTATTCCATCAGCTTCAGGGGTAACCTTTCAATGTACTGAAAATGGTAGCCAGCAACAAAGAAGAGCAGTTGTGACAGTAATGCGACCGAAGGACCAAGTTTTAAATTAGTACAAACAGAAGACTTTTTTTTCATAGGCAGTGGCTGCCAACAGAACATTCACTACGATGGACACTAAAGAAAACTATTCGATAAAGACAAGTTTGCATGTAACCTGGCAGACAACTAGGAAAGCACATTTGCATGAAAGTGGGCAATTAGAAAAGCGCAAAATTCTTGCTTCAGATAAAACTACAAGAACGCTAAGCCTACCATCTAGATTGTGACAGGTTGCTGGACGAAAAAAAAAAAGCGAGAACAAAACCATTGCTCTCGAAACAAATCCACACTCACTGCAAATTAGATACGCCGGCAAAATTTGTGGATGCGATTTCATGTTTTTATTTGTTACTGTCTGTCCGCGTGTTTGACTACGTTCATGATCGAAAAGGCAGTGCCAGTCTTGAATAAATGTTGATTTGTGTTTGCTCACTTCTCCAGCTGTTGTTGCTGTGCCGCTGTGTCGGGTACAGGGTATAGGGGCAAAGCTTGGAAAAATCCTTTTTAGGGATGTCTCCTCCTTGTTTGTTGTGTGTGCTCTGTGTTGTCATTTCTGTACGAGGATTTGGTGTCGTAAGCAACATTCGTTTGGAGCTTTGGGAGTGAATTATATTTCATCATGGGAG
>JADBJO010001403.1:417676-422676 GCA_016801955.1 Conus betulinus | reverse complement strand
GGGATGTCAGCCAATACTTTTGTGTTCAACACTGATACGGGCTTAGCTATAAGCGACATTGGTTAAGCGAGACATCTTCACGTCTGAAGTATAGATAGAAGTGAAATTGGCGCTTGCGCGAGCATTTTCACACGTACAAGCACGCACACACATGTACACACATGCACGCACACACACAAACACACACAGGCACGCGCGCATGCGCGCACACAACAACCGGACACACACATGGTGTATGCATGCTGTACTTTCTTGCCTCATTACCATAAACAAAACAACAGTTTCAGTCTTGGAATCTGATTTTGAAGCACGCGAGTTTATCTTTCTGTTCTGCTTGCACCAAGGAACCACACAGAAGAGCTGTCTTAGCTTTGTTCTCATGTTTGGTCGTGCGTTGAAATGGGAAGAAAGGTGGTTTCTCGTTCTTTGTCTTCACTGTCCTGAACGTTACTTGTTTTCGCCTGAAGAAGACCCAAGAGGTCGAATAACAATGTGTCTTGTCCTTTACTTTGTTTGTCTATATCCTTGCCGGTAACCAACCCCACCTCTTTCTAAATTTTGTTCTCATGTTACAGTCACACCGATTAGTATGAAACAGTAGCCTATATATCAGTAACGCATGTAGGCCTGTGATCCTTCATTTTAACTGATAAGAGACAGTAGCGTGTGGTGGTAAAACAAATGACAGGTTTTGCTCCATCATGTAGATATATACCCATCTTCACATGAGGTTGAGTTCTCCGGCTTCGGGAATAGTTTTCTTTGAAAAAACATAGCTCATGTAGTTATCGTCGTAAAGAGCACAACAATGTTTTCTGAAAGTAAGATCAGATCTTTACAGTAACACGATGGTTGCAGAGGCAATGTGAGCAAAATGTTGAAATCCCAGATGGAAGACAAAAACGATAGTGGTTACGCTTTCAACATCTGCACAAAATTTGTCAGTATCCTGCAAGTTTCCCACAGAGATCATATTCCAAATTCGGTGACTTAGATTTACTTGCATGGCTTGGTGTTTTTGCTCGTATGTGCTCCCATATTCTACTGTTAAAAAAACTACGAAATCTGTTCTGGGCATTGGTAATAAATGCATAAATGACCTTACCCTGGCATGTCAGCGGTAACGTCTGGACTTCCATGGACAGAGATTAGACAAGACTGTATCGCATCTAAAATTGGAGTCAGCTGTCTACTGTTCGAAGTCGGCACTGGACTAGTGCAAACACTTTGTGACAATGTACCCAAGAGTCTACATGTTTTTTAGAGGAAATCCGATGCCATAGCGGTTGCACCTCATCAGGGAAAATCACTGTGACGATGGGACGTTATATTCGATCTTCATATGTGGTAACAAAATAATATAGCAGGTGTCAACTGTGCTGCAGCAGAATAAACTACGCCATGAATGGCAGTGTCTGATCAATACCACAGTTGTTTTACTCTGTACATAATGTATTCATGCCATAATCTTTCCTTTCTTGTTACGGGAAACCATTGTAAGACATTTCCATTCAGTGAGTATGATTGTCTGTGGCGTATGCACTCATCGCCATTGTTGCATTCGACTGCCATGGTAACAAGTCGGTGGCCTTCGTTATTTTCGTCAGCGGTACTTGGCAAGATGAGGTCGGGAAACGTGGTGGTTTTCCTATATCCGGCCGCTGTTTTTTCATCATCGAAGGGAGTCAGGGTGTCTGGTTACATAAATCGATGGTAGAGCTATCAGTTCGCCCGGTTAGCTCTTTTGAGTTCGAATGCTTTTGACGCACACCATTCAAAAGGCCATGTGTGCAGCCCAGCAAAACGTGCGTTCTCGTGCTGGTGTGTGTGTAGTGTTAGCTTGTCTACTCTCACTCTTCCACGCTGACAGCTCCTTTGACATGAGGCCAAGAAAAGGTGAAATCCCCACAGCTGGCAAACCACGGCTCACTGTCCCTTCGACAAAACTACGATTTCTGAGAACCTGCAGCTCGCTATCCCATTGACAAAAGACACGCCTCCCGACCAAACTAACGCTCAGTGTCCTTCCACAGGAAGCCGCTGTTCACAGCCCTGCTGACGAAAACCACGGCTTCTGACAAACTACCACTTCTGGCAGATCGAAGGTTTCTGACAAAACCACGACTCACTACCCTGCCAAATAGACTACGGTTTTTGGCAAAACAACGGCTGCTGACAAAATCATGGTATGCTGTCTTACGAACAATATCTAGACTTGTTGCTCCGCCAACAAAAAAACAACTTCCTCTGACAAAACTACAGATTCACATCCTGCTAGCAACACCAAGGCTCACCATCCTGTTGATTAGATAATAGCTTCTTACAGATCTATGGTTTTCTAGCAGAACCAGGCCTTCTTATATGAGAAAAAAAAACTTCGGTTCCTGGAGTGTGGAGTGTAAAAGGCTTAGAGCTTGGAGAATAGGTGCTATTTAAGTATTCATGATAATAATAATGATAAAAAACTATAGCCTACTATCTTACCGGCAGAGATGCAGACACCATACCGCGAACAAAGTATGACATCTAACAAATAGTACCTTCTGACGAAACTATGACTGATTATCCTGCCTACCAACTAAAGCTCCCTAACTTGCCGATAAAACTACGGCTTACCATATGATTAAAAAAAAACGGCTTCTGACGAAACGAGAGCTCACAATCTCACTGACAACATCATGGCTTCTGACGCACTCTGCCTGTTGACATAACTACGGCTACCTATTCTACAGACAAAACTGCAGCTCATGACAAAATCACGGCTCCCAATTCTGCCAACAAAAATATGGCTTCTGTGAAAAAACTACTTCCTATCTTGCCCACATAACTGTGGCTCTGTGCAAAATGACGACTCCCTAAACTGCCGACAGAGCTTCGACTCCTGAAAAAAAAAATGACAGCTCCCTGCCTAGCCTACACAATTACGGCTCCTGGCAAAACTAGGCTCTCTATACCGCCAACAAAACTACGTTTTCAGAACATAACTCAAGTATACCACCTCATAGGCAAATTTACTTCTCACTTTACAAAACTGCTACTCACTTACAAAACTACTACTCACTTATTCTTCCGACAAAAACTGTGGCTCACTCTCGAGTCTTTTTTTTATCTAGTACAATGACTCCAAAGTCTCTGATGTTTTGAATCAAAACTAGGAAAATACGCAGCGTGTCTATGATATTATTTCACTATATTTCAGAATAAAAACGTCACCATGTAATGGATATTTTTTTTAGCCAGTTGAATATCTAATATCGACGTACAAACGTTACAACTGATCCCTAAAACTCTCGTGGAATAATCGGAGTACACAGACTGGGAACGAGTGTGGTAGTTCATCATTTGTAGCTGACTTTTAGAGCATTTCCCTCTGAGAGTCTGTCTCTTTTAATTGGAAACGCAAGCGCTGAAAAGTTTTAATGCTTCAAAACAAACTCTATATAGTTTCAGTGCTCCCCTTCTATAAAGAGTTTCTGGCGCTCTTGAATTTTGTTTTTTTCATTTAATCCGTTCGTCCCAAATTTTCTGTCCAGACTGCTGTTCCTCACATTTATGTGGGCTAACTGTTCTAAATTATGCAGTCATGAAAATGGTAAACATGGTACGCTAACTGTCCCAAACCATGCTTTCTTTAAAACACAATAACATTCACACCCAAAACCTGCTCTCTCTATCCTTAATGCACATCCAGAGTTTCCACGGCGATAACATACGATGCAATGCAGGCAAACACAAAACGTCTCTGTCAGTGTGGGTCTGCGCCAGGCAGTATCCGGAACCAAAAGCAATGAGCTCAATTTGCTTCATTTCCCGTGGCAGGCACTGGCAATCGACCTGTGTCGATGACACCCTTCTCTCCTTCTGCCCACTTCCCACACGAATGCGCATGACCGGAAATGAGTGACGGTTTCCGGTGAAAGGTTTGCGTGTGGCAGAGTTCGCTCCCCGATCGATCGGAGACGTGTGTCGGGTTGCTGTGTGTGTGAAGTTCAGGGAAGAAAAGGCCCTCTGGTATGTTTGCCGTTGGGATATGTTTCTGAAATCTATTTGATTTTGTAGCTTTCGAAATGTCTGCAGTGTTTAAACAGGAGCAACGATTTATTCATTCAGAATTTTCTCCAAGAAATGAGAACTTTTTTCATCAAAAAAAAAAAAAAAAAAAATTCTTGAGGCTGTGTTGGCTGGATGGAGGTAGAAGCGGCAGAACAGGTGCATGAAGGAAGGGCGGTGGGCGGTTTCCTAGCACCTCAGTGGTATCACTTCCATGTCGGTCCATGTCTGACTTTCGCAAACAAAGCTACATCCAGCTTCATTCCATCTTAAGTGCTGGTGCTGGCATTCTGTAGGAAATTGGCAATGCCATGCAGGTTGCATGCAAGCGACTCAGACAGGAGACCCTGTGCTGGCACTGAGTGACTTGGGTGGCAATCGGTAGGCCTAGTGCCTGTTCAGATCCATGATGTTTGGTCCATGGCCTAGTGTGCCTGTTCAGATCCATGATGTTTGGTCCATGGCCTAGTGCCTGTTCAGATCCATGATGTTTGGTCCATGGCCTAGTGCCTGTTCAGATCCATGATGTTTGGTCCATGGCCTAGTGCCTGTTCAGATCCATGATGTTTGGTCCATGGCCTAGTGCCTGTTCAGATCCATGATGTTTGGGTCCAGTGGCCTAGTTTGCAAGCCTGTTCAGATCCATGATGTTTGCAAGATGGTCCATGGTCTAGTGCCCCATGTTCAGATGGCCCATCCACAGTCCCAAACTGACGACTCTTCTTTCTGGTGGTGGAGATGTAGTGAGTGAACAGTTGTCTGCTGTGGGACGCCGCTACCTCGTTCCCACACCAGTGACGTTTCCCATGTAACCTCCCAGCACTGGAACCCGCTGACAGAATTCTCTACGGAACCAGACGTAAAAGGGTCACAGAACCTGAGACATTTATTCTTGATTTCATGATAATGTATGACGCCAGAGATATCGACCATGATGACGGCGTGGAGAG
>JADBJO010001403.1:375176-407676 GCA_016801955.1 Conus betulinus | reverse complement strand
GTCAATTCCTCAGAGAGAAGAGGGGGGGTGGGGTGGGGGTGGGGGGGTGGATGTGCAGACCTTATATGTGTGTAGCTTGTTCAGGGAACATCAAGCTTCCTCAGGATCCGGATCCTGTCTTGCTAGCACCACGCAGTACCCGCAAAAAGAGGGCGAGACGCCGGGCGGGCGCATGACCGCCATCATGGTGAATGAGACCCATTGCTTCCAGCCTGGCCTGGACCCCTGTTTCGCACCTGTTGCTCCTCTTCAGCAGGCTGGTCAAAGGACATGAATGTGTCAGGGCCATTGAGATCCAGCAGATAGAAATATCATGAAAGAAATGGCTGGAAATGTTAGTCTTTTTACAGATTTCTGCTTGATGTTCTCCTTTTGGCCGTCCATGATGAGGAAAGTGGAACAAAACAATAGAAACAGTAGATAAAACATTAGACAGAAAAACTGAAACACTGTTTGTGCATGTGTGTGTGTGTGTGTGTGTGTGTGTGTGTGTGTGTGTGTGTGTGTGTGTGTGTAAGAGAGAGACAGAAAGAGAGAGAGAGGGAGAGAGAAAGTGTGTGTGTGTGTGTGTGTGTGTGTAATCAGACACAACAAAGAAAAAGGAGTATTATCCACAAGCATTTACTAGTATGCCATTTGAAATGAGAGTTTTTCATTAAAATTATGCGGTGCCGTGTATCTGATGAATGGGGCTTAAAAAAAATTCCATTTACATATAAACGGTAATAAGTAATATGTCGATATCAAACCACCTGTGAGCAGAATCACCAATGTCGCTGACTGCAGTGTGCAAACGTTACCACAGTTATTTATTGTGTACACGATACATCACAAGATTATTCATGAGCATGAACTCATCGTGAGACATTTTTCCATGAAGCAATAGGCTTTTCTGTGGTGAATGGGGGTGTCGCCATTATCTGGATTGCAATGAGAGCTGGTCGGACGACTTCATGATCATCCGTTAGCGGTCCTGGGCAACAAGTCCTCGGAAAGGTTTTGGTTCTAAGTTCACGCCGTTCTAAACTGAACGAATTGTCAGACTGCAATTCTAATTTGTTTAGTTTGCAGTCTCAGCGATCTTCTTTTTATCTTTTGATTCGCCTTCCAAAATCGTTGAGGTTTCTCAGAGAAAAAAAAAAAAAAGGGGGGGGGGGGGGGGGGGGGGGGGGGGGGGGGGGGGGGGGGGGGGGGGGGGTGGGGGGGGGGGGGGGGGGGGGGGCAAGGGGGGGGGGGGGGGGGGGGGGGGGGTGGCATGCTGATCATGTTCTGGAAATTGTTCGGGTTGACGCAAAGGGAAGTAACCATATGAAAGGTGTTCCATAAATTGAAATTAATTTGTGGCATCTGTCAGGGAGCAATTATGTCCCTTGACGTCTTAATCGAGTGCCCTGTGCGTGCCTGCACTCTGTGTGAATGTGTGAACTCAGTGCAGGCTGCTAAGTGTGGTGCAGGAGTGCTCCCCGCTGATCGGTGTGACGGTTGAGACAGCACTTCTCTGGGTCTCACTGGCACCTTTGGGTGTATTTCTTTCTCTTCTTCTGGAAATTGTTTTGGGTCGCGCAAAGAAAAAAAGTACGTCTACCTATCCTGCTGACAAAACTACAGCTCCTAATAAAACTGTAGCTCCTGATAAAACTGTAGCTCCTGATAAAACTACAGCTCCTGATAAAACTACAGCTCCTAATAAAACTATGGCTCCTGATAAAACTATAGCTCCTGATAAAACTGTAGCTCTTATAAAACTACAGCTCCTGATAAAACTATAGCTCCTGATAAAACTGTAGTTCTGACAAAACTATGTCTCCCAATCCTGCTGACAGAACTACAGCTCCTGATAAAACTATAGTTCCTGATAAAACTGTAGCTCCTGATAAACCTACAGCTCCTGATAAAACTATAGTTCCTGATAAAACTATAGCTCCTGATAAAAACTATAGCTCCTAATAAAAACTATAGGTCCTCATAAAACTTCAGCTCCTAATAAAACTACAGCTCCTGATAAAACTATAGCTCCTGATAAAACTGTAGTTCTGACAAAACTATGTCTCCCAATCCTGCTGACAAAACTACAGCTCCTGATGAAACTATAGTTCCTGATAGAACTGTATCTTCTGATAAAAACTATAGCTTCTGACAAAACTACGCCTCCCTATCCTGCTGACTAAGCTATACCTCCTGACAAGAGTATAGCTCCTGACAAAACTACGCCCGCCAATCCTGCTGATAAAACCACAGCTCCTGTCAAAACTATAATTCTACTAAGCTACCTCTCCCTATCCTGCTGATGAAACCATAGCTCCTGACAAAACTACAGCTCCTGACAAAACTACAGCTCCTGACAAACCTGTAACTCCGACAAAAACTATGTTTCTCCATCCTGCTGACAGAGCTACAGCTCCTGACAAATCCACATCTCCCCATCCTGCTGTCAAAAACTGTAGCTGCCATTTTAAACCTTGCAGATCGAAGTACAGCTCACGTATCCCGCAGACAAAACTAGCATAAAAAAGAAAGCCTATGACTCGCTATCCAGTCTTTTTTTTTTCTTCAAACAATAGCAAGAATATCTCTGACGATTTTTTAAAATCAAATTTGCATAAGCATACACCGTACTTATAAATCATTCACCCTGTTTCAAAAATCAAAATACAACGATGTGACCGGGCCAAATAAGTGTCTGGTATTCACCCTAAAAAAATTATCCTTTTTACCCCAATGGTAAAATTGAGATATACAGATTAGTTACCACTTGTTTTGTCAACCCTCTTGAAGTTGACTTTCGAAGCTTTTCTCCGAACATCTGCCGGCTGTAACCGGAGCCCAAGCGCTGAACAGTGGTAATGCTTCAAGACAAGTTCTATACCGTTGTCATGCTTTCCCTTCTGTGATACGTCTCCAGCTCTCGTTGATTTGTTGTTCCATTTAATCCCTAATTTTCTGTCCGTTCTGCCTGAATTTTTTGCCCGGACTGCTGTTGCTCATATCTACGTATGCCTGTTGTTCTGATTCATGCAGTCATGAAAACGATATCGTTTAGGGTGAGGTCTCATGCTACTGTAAGGGTAGTGGATTGAAGATAAGGAGGGAAGAGGGGTAGGAGATGGGAAGAGAGCGAGAGTGACACATCAACTTCCACACCAACACCAGCTCGTTGGTTTCCTCTCTGTTTTTATTTTAAATCATGGTTGGATTGAACCAACCATAACCAAACCACCGACCTCAGGACAGTGCGTGCTACACGCTATGGCTCCACGTGTCACCTGTTAGGCCTACACCCCGGCCCAACAATGGCAGTTGCTTTTCAGCCCTTTACATTCACAACACCTGAACCAGCGTCACAGCCTTCACCCGATTCTGCTCAGTGAAGAAAATGATCTCAGAGCCAGAACGCTGGGAGTATATAGGCCTTCCATCCCCTTTGAACAAGATCTTTCGAGAAAGTCTATTGTGGTCTGCGTCACAATAGAACGACTACAAGTGTCTTAAAGTGCCTAGGATCTGGCCTTTGTGGGCTGCTCTTCAACGAACATTCTATCCCCTAGGGTCCGACAACCAACTGGGGCGACCGCCATGTAAGTGGCTGGATCTGTAGAAGTGCAGAGGAACAGACTCTTCAGACTTTGTACCTAGGGCAAGGTCCAGCATCCCACCTAAAAGATGTTTACCTAAAATCTCAAGTCTACCTCAGCTTATACTCAGTCTCCCGGACCAAACCATCCAGACCAGCCATGGTCAAAGGGAGGCTCTCAAGAGCCCCTCAGCCAAGGCGACACCATTACGATGTGGCTGAAGTCTAATGGCTGTCTCTCCAAAAACCAGTCTGCCCAGACCAGCCGTTGGCAAATTGTCTGCTGACTGACCAGCCTCTTCACTGGCATTCCAGCCTACCAGCTAGGTTGCCCCTCACTGCGATTCTATCCCGCGTTTAAGGGGTTAACCACTACAACTCTCTGTCTCAAAGGCTGGGCAGAGTCGTACCCTTTACACTACGCTGTCATGAAGAACGTAATTTCTACACCAGTACATCTTTCTTCTTATCCTTCTCCCAGTCCTTCTTTAAAAGAAAACAAATGAGCAAACTAGAAGCACAACGTGTGGGTCTGCGCCAGGCAGTATCCGGAACCAAAAACAATGAGCCCAATTTGTTTCATTTCCCGTGGCAGGCACTGGCAATCGACCTGTGTCGATGAGACCCTTCTCTCCTTCTGCCCACCACACGAATGCGCATGACCGGAAATGAGTGACGGTTTCCGGTGAAAGGATTGCGTGTGGCAGAGTTCGCTCCCCGATCGATCGGAGACGTGTGTCGTGTGGTGTGTGTGTGTGTGTGTGTGTGTGTGTGTGTGTGTGTGTGTGAAGTTCAGGGGAGAACAGGCTTTCTGATATGTTTGCCGTTTGGGACTTGTTCTGAAATCTATTTGGAATTGTAGCTTTCGAAATGTCTGCAGTGTTTAAACAGGGGCAATGGTTTATTTGTCAAGAGTTTTATCCTAGAAAGCGAAACCTTTTTTTTTTTTCAAATACACTTATTTTTTTCTGGATAGAGTAAGGGGTGGAAGGTGAAGGTGACGTGTGAGTGTGTGTGTGTGTGTGTGTGTGTGTGTGTGTGTGTGTGGAGGAAGGTGTACGGGGATGTTTCAGCTATCGTAGCATCTCAGTGTTACCTCTCCCATGTCAGTCAGCCCATCGTTTCCCGCACACAGCCACATACAGCATCACTCTGAGTCCCATGGCCATCATTCAACAGGGGTCAGTCAGTGCCAGGCAGGCCGAAATCAATCCGCACGTGAGATCCCCACGCTGCCTTCTGGTAACCGTGGTGTGATGACTAGTGGTTCCTGTTCAGATCCATCTTGTGGAAAAGACACTGGCAACATACGTGGCACCCAACTGGCCACCCTAACTGCTCGGGCTTGGAGATGGACTGGTGAAAGAACTCCTTTGCATGGATGCCGCCACCTCGTCCTAAATACTAACGACATTTCTCTAATTCATCTCCCCAAAGTAAACGCTTCAACAAAGCTGTCAAAAGAAACAGATGTAGAAGGGTCAAGAATATTATGAGAATTTCTTGAAAATTCGTGGTGAGTTATGAGGGACAGGGGTAACGATGATAATGGTGGTGTGGTGGGACACCACTTGGGTTTAGAGATGCATTTGAGGGCTGTGCTGCTACGCTTTCTTCTGTGATATGTCCCCAACCGTCAGCCTGGCTCGAGCCGTACAGATGATTTATCGACTGAATATCTGCACGTCATCTTCCATCAGCCGCCTTCGACCCCTTTGACCCCCTTTATATTTCAACGTGTGACGAATACATGGACCTAGCCTCTTTACACGGGAATTGCGGCCTTCTTTGGTCAGGATATAAGGCGGTGCTCAGATTCTCTTTACAACGATTGTGAGGTGGTTTGTTTTAGTTGACTGACGTGGTTCGGGTTTCTAGCTTCCTATCTGCGGGGGAACTGTGATGTAAGCGTTAGAGAAAAATGCAATTGTATGCAAACTTAAAAACATTTTTTGAAAGAACAATGCAGATGAGGTGTGTGTGTGTGTGTGTGCGTGCGTGCGTGCGTGCGTGCGTGCGTGCGTGCGTGCGTGCATGTGTGTGTGTGTGTGTGTGTGTGTGTGTGTGTGTGTGTGTGCGTGCGTGCGTGCGTGCGTGCGCGCGCGCGCATGTGTGTGTATATGTGTGTGTGAACATTGTCATCAATTTTCCCTTTGCCGGAATCCCTTCCTTGAGCTCGCTCTCTCTCTCTCTCTCTCTCTCTCTCTCTCTCTCTCTCTCTCTCTCTCTCTCTCTCTCTCACATCCCGTCCTCTTTAAGAGGTACGTTCCACCGTGTCACATGTGCGGCGCTCAAACCAGTATGTCTACACTCACACATCGGAAGTCCGCTGTCGTTTGCTTCTTATCCGGCCTTTTGCCAAGGGTGGATCAGTTTTGTCCGGAGGGGGAAGGGCTCCAGAATTTTTCCTTTATATCCTCACCGGTTCCAGACGGAAATACGCCCGCCAAAAAGTTGATGATGAGTTGGGAAACGTGTCGGAGGGGGATAGCGAGAGTCGTCGTCCTCGTTGAGAGAAAATGATTTTTTTTTTTTTTTTTTTTTTTTTTTGGGGGGGGGGGGGTCATTTAAGACAGTGCCAACGAGTAGGAATTGGGGGGCGGGGAAGAAGGGGGAGGGAAAGGAGGGGGAGAGAGGGAGGGAGGGGGAGTGGGGGGGGGGGGGTGAGGGTGCAGAAAGTGTAAAAATTTGATTTCACAACATTATGTGATGTTTTCTTTGTTGTTGTTTTTTTTTGTTTTTTTCTCGCCTCTTTCGCTTTGGTTTGTTTTGTTTTGTCAGTACCCCTGGCGGGTTTTTTTTTTTTCCCCCCCCCCCCCCCCCCCCCCCCCCCCCCCCCCCCCCCCCCCCCCCCCCCCCCCCCCCCCAGTTTTCGGTTTTGTTTGTTTTAATTGTTATCAACCTGATCTGCTTTCGGACTGGGACTTGAAGAAGAACAGGGTAAAGGAGGGATGATACGGGGGGGGTGGGGTGGGGTGGGGGGGTGGGGTGGAGTGGGGTGGGGGTCGTATCCGGAACCCCCTGAAGCCCTAAGTCACCCCCTCCCTGCTCACGCCCCCTGTCTTGCTGTATTTCTCCCGGGAACTGTGTCTGTGGCCCGTCTCACTGCCGGCCGGATCTTCCTTCCACACGCGAGCGACTCGGACTCCGCCTCGTTCTGAACGGACTGAAAGTGAACCCCCCCCACCAACCTCCAGTCAGCTTCTCTGTCTCTCTGTCTCTGTCTCTTTGTCTCTGTCTCTTTGTCTCTCTGTCTGTCTCTCTGTCTCTGTCTGTCTGTCTGTCGCTGTTTCTGTCTCTCTCTGTGTCTTTCTGTCTCTCTTTCCCTTTGTCTCTGTCTCTCTCTCTGTCTCTCTCTCTGTCTCTGTCTCTCTGTCTCTGTCGCTCTGTTCTCTCTCTCTCTGTATCTATCTATCTCTCTCTCCTGTCTGTCTGTCTGTCTCTGTCTCTCTGTCTGGTCTTCTCTGTCTGTCTCTCTGTCTCTCCGTCTGTCTGTCTCTGTCTGTCTCTCTCTCTCTCTCTCTCTCTCTCTCTCTCTCTCTCTCTCTCTGTCTCTCTCTCTCTCTCTCTCTCTCTCTCTCTCTCTCTCGTTTCTCTTTGCACAAAGTTTTTGTTCGAATCGACCCAGAGTAATCATGTATGTATGTATGTGTGTGTGTGTGTGTTGTGTGGTGTGTGTGTGTGTGTGTTTGTGTGTGTGTGTGTGTGTGTGTGTGTGCGTGCCCGTGCGTACGTGTGGTGTGGTGTGGTGTGTGTGTGTGTGTGTGTGTGTGGGTGTGGGTGTGTGTGTGTGTGTGGTGTGTGTGCAGTGTTGTACGGGCCGCGCGCATGGTGAGGTGCGTGCGTGCGGTGTGTTACTGCGTGTGTGCGTAACGTGCATGCGTGCGTGCGTTTGCGGGTGCTTGTGTGTGTGTGTGCGTGTGTGTGTGCGTTGTGTGTGTGTGTGGTGTGTGTTTGTGTGTCTTTGTATGTGTGTGTGTGTGTGTGTGTGTGTGTGTGTGTGTGTGTATATAATCTTTCTAAACAGCCAGACAAATAGACAAACAAAAGAGATTGGGTGCAAAACCATACCCATTCTGACAGAGGGAATGCGTTTGCGTGGCAATTAAGTTCTACAACACAGTATCATTCTCAGGCAGGGTTTCCGCCCACTCCATCATCCTCTTCTTCGCGATGACCTGTCAGTCACACCACTCCTAATCGTTCTGTTTCACTTCCTCGTTGCACGTGTATAAACCCACATTTAACAGCGGCGGTGTTTCTATGAGATCAGCAGACGCGAGGTGATGGAACCTCCACTGCTCAACCAGCCTCTCTCTCTCCTCTCCTCATGCTTCCGGTCTGTCTTCCAAAGTCACTACATCTCTGTCAAACCACAAGTCTATTAACCACCGTATCTACCCCCCTCCTCCCCCTCACCCCCCCCCCCCCCCCCCCCCACACAAACACCACACACACACACTCACAGTTCATCTCCGTTCCTTCCTCCTCCTCTCTCTCTCTCTCTTTCTCTCTCTCTCTCTCTACTCTCCTCTCACTCTCTCTCTCTCTCTCTCTCTCTCTCTCCTCTCACTCACTCTCTCTCTCTCTCTCTCTCTCTCTCTCTCTCTCTCTCTCTCTCTGCCCCCCTCTCTCTCAACCTATCTATCTCTCTATTTATCTGTATCTGTTTATCTTTCTCTCTGTCTATCTATCTACCTATTTATTTATCTGTCTGACTATCTATCTACCTATCCATCCACCCATCCATCTGCCTATCTATTTATCTATCTATCTGTCTTCTGTTCTATCTGTCTGTCTGTCTGTCTATACCACTGTCTCCTCTTAAAACCTTTCCCCCTGTTTCCTTCACACCACCCCTCCTCAGTGACACACACCTCCTCCTGGCAGGTCCAGTTCCCAGACCGATCCAGTTTTATCTCGCTAGAAGCACGTGACGGGAAACACAGTTATGAAGGAGGCGGCCCAATGGGGAAAGAGAACAGAAAGAGAGATGGAAGACTGAAAAAGTGAAAGAGAACAGGAGGAGAGATGGAAGACTGAAAAGCGAAAGAGAACAGGAGGAGAGATGGAAGACTGAAAAGCGAAAGAGA
This sequence comes from Conus betulinus, assembly GCA_016801955.1. Lineage (NCBI taxonomy): Eukaryota > Metazoa > Mollusca > Gastropoda > Neogastropoda > Conidae > Conus > Conus betulinus. The sequence goes on along the minus strand of JADBJO010001403.1, from coordinate 399,012 downwards.
ACCAGGAGGAGAGATGGAAGACTGAAAAGCGAAAAGAGAACAGAAAGAGAGATGTAAGACTGAAAAAGCGAAAGAGAACAGGAGGAGAGATGGAAGACTGAAAAGCGAAAGAGAACAGAAAGGAGAGAGATGGAAGACTGAAAAAGCGAAAGAGAGAACAGGAGAAGAGATGGAAGACTGAAAAGCGAAAGAGAACAGGAGGAGAGATGGAAGACTGAAAAGCGAAAGAGAGCAGAAAGACAGATGGAAGACTGAAAAAAGAAAAAGAGAACAGGAAGACAGATGGAAGACTGAAAAGCGAAAGAGAGCAGGAAGACAGATGGAGACTGAAAAGCGAAAGAGAACAGGGAGAGATATGGAAGACTGAAAAGCGAAAGAGAATAGAAAAGACAGCTGTGGGAGTGAGACAGGAAGGACAAGAAGAAGAAAGCTAAAGCGCTGGAGAGGGAAAACCCAAGAGGAAAGAAGTGAAGGACTGAAAAAGGACAGAGAAGAAGAAAGAAGTGAAGGACTGAAAAAGGACAGAGAAGAAAAAAAGAAAGTGAAGGACTGGAAAAAAAAGGACAGGGAAGAGGAAGACAGCAGGAGGACTAAAAAAAATTGAAAAAAGAGAGAGAGAAGAGGATCAGAGCTCGGGAACTGAAAAGAGACAGAAGAAAACAAGAAGCGGGAATACTGGAAAGGATATAGAAGGAATAAAAAAAAAAAAAGACCTGACAGATTGAAAGAAAGTAGAAGAGAGCGGATAACTGAAGGACTGAAAATGGAAAGAGGGGAGAGAAAGAGCTGGAGATCTCGCAGGAAACACGGAAAGAAAGAGCTAGAAGACTGATCAAAAAGAAAGAAAGAAAGAAAAGAATAGAGCCAAGGAATCTAAAGAAAAAAAAAAAAGAAAGAGAGACAGGAGACTTGAAAAAAGACAGGAGAAGTGGAAGAGAATTGGAAGAGACACACAGAGAGAGAGAGAGAGAGAGAGAGAGAGAGAGAGAGAGAGAGAGAGAGGAGAGAGAGAGAGAGAGAGAGGACGAAAAAAAAGCCAAGGGACTAAATAAAGAACGAAGACTGATAAAGGAAACAGAAGGAAAAGAGAACTGAAGAAGAAAAAAAAAAAAAAACAAGATGTAAGACATATAAAACGTACTCCCAGTTTATCTTCCTTAAAAAACGTCACAGTCAAACATGCATCATAATGTATTTGACGACACAATCAAACATGCGTCATAATGTATTTTGTCACTGAGATGCTCCATAAAGAAGAAAAACCGGGGTTTTTTTTTTTTGCGTTATAGCCGTTAGTAACGGCTGTTCTGGTAATATAACCCATCGAGCATCATTTGTGACCCCAGTATGAACATACCTACAGATTTTCAGAAAGATGGGCCCAGAAATTTTGCCTGGAGCGAATGGAACACATTTTGACCACACACACACACACACACACACACACACACACACACACACACACACACACACACACACACACACACACACACACACACATACACAGAAAGCATTTCTACGTTCCCATTGTAAAGTAGTCCCTGTTCTATAAGAACTGGGAGTGCAAAAAAAAGAAGAGGGAAGAAGTGGAGGACTAAAAAAGAGGACTCAGGAGACGGACAGCATTGAGGGGCTGAAAAAGGAAAGAGAAGAGCTAGAGGAATGGGGAAAAACTGAAAGGGAGGAGACTGTGGGGAGAGGGGGAGGGGGGAGTGAGGAGTGTTACGAGAGGAGGGAATGAGTCAACACACTTGTTTAGAGAGGTGGCATGAAATGGGTTAGGGTGGAGTGGAGAATCGAGAGAAAGACAGAAAGAAAGAAAAAAAAAAGAAGTAGAAACAGAGGCAGATGTACCGATAGTTACACACACACACACACACACACACACACACACACACACACACACAACACACACACACACACACACACACACACACACACACACACACACACACACACACACACGCACACACACACGCACACACGCACACACGCACGCACGCACGCACGCAGAGAAAGACACAGACAGACAGACCAACAGAAAGACAGAGACATAGAGAGAGAGAGAGGGGGGGGGGGGGGGAATATGGAGGGGAGAGGGAAAAGAGAGACAAAACGACAGAGACTCAATAACACAGAAATTAACAGCCATATGTCTGTTTATAGAGAGCTGTTTTATCCCAACATGAACGGACAGTGATCGCTAGGTAGCACTATCTTTAATCAACTCTAATGGACCAGAACCAGACATGCAGAGAGACAGAGAAGGACAAGGACTGAAATTGGCAAGAGTGGACTTGTAAAGGACAGTGCTGTAAAGTGCCGCTCATACGTGCAAAGATTGTGCTGTGCATAGTACACGAGAGAGAGAGAGAGAGAGAGGGGGGGGGGGGGGGGGGACGAAGAGAGAAGAAAGAGAGAGAGAGAGAGAGAGAGAGAGACAGACAGACAGACAGAAACAGAAAGAGGGAGATGGAGAGGCGGGCAGGTAGGCAGACAGGCAGGCAGGCTGTAGGTGTGGGTCAAACCACTGATGCACGATTTTGAATTTTCTGGGATGTTGACTTACGGACGCTTTCAGATGTTCTTGTTGTTGTTGTTGTTTCTTTTTTTTTTTACAAATGCAGGAGGGGCGAGAAAGTTGGGAGAGAGAGAGAAGGGAAGAAGGTGGCTAAACTGACCTGAACACACACACACACACACACACACACACACACACACACACACACACACACGTACGCACGCACGCACGCACGCACGCACGCACGCACGCACGCACACACACACACACACACACACACACACACACACACACACACACACACACACACACACACACACGCCCGCACGCCCGCACGCACGCACACACACACACACACACACACACACACACACGCACACACACGCTATCCTGTCTATCAATCAAAGTCACCCGCCATCCTGACCAGACACTGCCCCGGAGGATCAGCTAACGAAGAGCCCCGGACAACCAGGCCTCTCTTTCACCTCCTTCACACACTACACCCTCCCGCCCATTACACCACACCCTCTTCCTCCTGTCCCCCTTACCCTCATTATCGTACCAGCCCTCTTTGGGCGGGCGTTAGTCCTGGAAAAGATTACTACCCCCTCCCTTCCTTCCAATGGTCCCTCTGTTACTGAAGTAATGACTTCATTCGATTCAAACTTGAAAACAAAAATCATGACCGTGAGAGAGAACAAAATGAAATGCTCACATTTTCTTTTTCAGCTTTATTTTCCAATGTGCTTTAATAGTTTTTACATAATCCCCCCGTTAGATTTGTTTAATGTCCTTGGGTTTTTTAAATTACGCCTGCTTTCAAATGTGTGGTTAGTTGAGTGCATTGCTTCTGCTAAAGTGTATACCCAGTTAGGTGCAACAGGCGTGTGTTTGTTCTATTTGTTTTGCTTCCGTTTTTTTTTTTGACAGTGAGTTCTTCAATATTCCATAACTCATTATTGTTTTTGTAATACTTGCAGTTGTACGCATATTTGTACATCTATCTATCGATTTCTCTCTATATATATATGTATACACACACACACACACACACACACACACACACACACACACACACACACACACACACACACATACACACATACATGCATACGTACATACATATCTTTGCCGAGTCATTAAAGTAATGATAGAGGAATTGTTAGCCTGCACTTATTTCCCCCCACTACTAAATGGCAAGACAGAGTGCTCAACCTACAGGTCTTGGAGAAATGTGGCTTACCCAGTATTGAGTGTATACTCATCAAAAGCCAGCTCCCATGGGCAGGACATGTTGTCCGTATGGAGGACAGCAGAATTCCAAAGATGCTGCTCTATGGACAACTTAAGGGTGGACAACCTGACCAAGGAAGCCTCTCAAGAGATACAAAGACACCTTGAAGGCCAACCTCAGAAGCTGCAAAATCGACACTGCTTTCTGGAAGATGTCGCCCTGACAGAACACAGTGGAAGCAACAGTGTACCCAGGGCACAAAGACATTTGAACGAAACAGAGCAGCTGCCATCCAGGAAAGAAGGAATCAGAGAAAACGGGGCCCATCCTTGCAGGACTCCATTCCATGCAGCATCTGTGGATGACTTTGTGCCTCAAGAATTGGTCTTCATTCTCACATGAGGATCCACATCAGCAGATGGCCTGTCTGGCTACTCATCCGTCGGACACGACGGGAGAATCCATCAAAAAATCCCATCATATATATATATATATGTGTGTGTGTGTGTGTGTGTGTGTGTGTGTGTGTGTGTGTGTGTGTGTGTGTGTGTGTGATGTTTCGAACACAATAATCCTGTAGCACAGAACACATCAGCAGATACAACACTACATCAGAAACAACAGAAAGAAACTGGACAGTAGTACATCATGTAAAGCAATGCGAGGCACACGGACCAGCACCAAAGTGTTTGGGGGCAATAGTTAAAAAGAAGGGATCGGCAGACAACGTGCTTCATACTGGGCTCAAGTATAGTACCAACACTCTCTCTCCGGCCGCACCCCATCAACAGAGCTCCATCCCTGAGGCGATGCCAGGGAATCTTCCACAGCACATTGTATTCCCATCCTTTAAAAAGTCGGCGCTAATAATTTACCTCGTTCCTGCCACTTTTCCAGACTCCGTCTTTCTTTTGTTATCTTTGTTTATATTGTCCATTATGTTCCTGACTTTGTGGCCCTTTCATCTGTCTTTCTTTTTTCTTTTTTGGTTGTTTTCCTTAACTTTTGCAGTACATCACTGAAAGGTTTACGTGCTGAGGATCCACGTTTTCTATGTAAGAAAACAGCCTTGCCGTACCTCCTAAATCTTCAGGGACCAGACTTTAACTGAAGGACAAAAGCCTTGCCGTGCATTTCTTGTGTTTGTTTACTTCTTTCTTTGTAGACATATGCCAACAATTTTTGGCACGGATGTGGGTCATGTTTTATCGACAGAGTCACGAAATTTTGTGGAGATAGCGTAAACACTGACTTTGTTATCAAGTGAAAATCACGACTACGGGTCATTTAATACCCATGACATCTTTTCCTCTTATTACCGTTTCTTTCATGTGTTTTAACAGCTTAGTCTCCGGTTCCGTTTCTGTCCTCTTGGTCTTCATTGCAAACAAAACCAAAGCAGAATTTAAGGGAAAATGGTCAGAATAGAAATCTCCTCACTTTGTTTTGTTTTGTTTTGTTTTGTTTTTGCCAAGAAGATGCTTCCACTTATGTCTTGAGAGTAATCGGAAGCACTCGATCCTGACTCAGACTTTGCTGCCATTCTCTTTGTGTGTGTGTGTGTGTGTGTGTGTGTGTGTGTGTGTGTGTGTGTGTGTGTGTGTGTGTGTGTGTGTGTGTGTGTGTGTATGTGTGTGTGTGTGTGTGTGTGTGTGTGTATGTGTGTGTGTGTGTGTGTGTGTGTGTGTGTGTGTGTGTGTGTGTGTGTGTGTGTGTGTGTGTGTGTGTGTGTGTGTGTATGTGTGTGTGTGTGTGTGTGTGTGTGTGTGTGTGTGAATGTGTGTGTGTGTGTGTGTGTGTGTGTGTGTGTGTGTGTGTGTGTGTGTTGGCACATCTACTTCTCATTGCCGGTTTCAAAAAATGGTTGAAAATGCATTTGAAAGTAACCTAAAGGTTTCATTTTTTTTCAAGTCACATGAAACGTGCGGATGTAGCAGTTCGTTACACACCTATTTTTTCCGGCCATAATTACGCCCAGTTAATACACAAATGCTATCTTTGTCCAGCAGAAGTTCCCGATTTCTCGTTCACCTTCGCAGGCAGCTATCTCCTTCTCCTGCACCCTCTCCCTCCCCTCCCCTCCCCTCCCTGACCCCCTCCAAGTCTTTTTCTAGTCATGTGCCGCCATATTTTTGTATACACTATACATAGCTATAGATAGCTGCAAATGAACGGCGTGGGTGTAGTGCCACTGAGGTGGCACAGAGGATGGGACAGCAAAAAAAAAAAAAAAAAGTAGTAGATTGAAAATACAGAGATGAAAGAGAAGAAGAAGGTTTCCATGTACTTTCATTCATTTTTTTCCCGTGTTTTCATCTACTTAGTCTTAAAGCAAACAAGATCAATGTCGTCTTTACAGCCGGAGGTCAGAAAGGACACATTTTGTTCTGTTTTGAACTACGCTCTTGCCACTCCGGTGCATTTTGTTCTGTTTTGAACTACGCTCTTGCCACTCCGGTGCATTTTGTTCTGTTTTGAACTACGCTCTTGCCACTCCGGTGCATTTTGTTCGGTTTTGAACTACGCTCTTGCCACGTTCCCTGGTAGGATTACCTTCTGTCCGCCATTTTCACACTCTTAGGACGTGTATGTATGCCTTCATCTGTCGCACAGGTGTGTCTATGCCTTCATCTGTCCCACAGGTGTGTGTACGCCTTCATCTGTCCCACAGGTGTGTGTACGCCTTCATCTGTCCCCACAGGTGTGTGTACGCCTTCATCTGTCCCACAGGTGTGTGTACGCCTTCATCTGTCCCACAGGTGTGTGTATGCCTTCATCTGTCCCACAGTGTGTGTACGCCTTCATCTGTCCCACAGGTGTGTGTATGTCTTCATCTGTCCCACAGTTGTGTGTATGCCTTCATCTGTCCCTCAGGTGTGTGTATACATTCATCTGTCCCACAGGTGTGTGTACGCCTTCATCCGTCCCACAGGTGTGTGTACGCCTTCATCTGTCCCACAGGTGTGTGTATGCCTTCATCTGTCCCACAGGTGTGTGTATGCCTTCATCTGTCCCACAGGTGTGTGTATGCCTTCATCTGTCCTACAGGTGTAAATGGGAAAGAAACTCGTCTTAATCGGCACAGAGGCAACGAGTGCACATGTCACCAAACTCAAACCAGCGCAGAGTTTGCCTTTTGCTTCCAATCAAGCCTTCTTGTGATAAGGAGGTTAGCTACAAACATCAGCAATGAATTTAAAAGAAAAACGTGTATGTTAACTTTTGCTCCCATGGAACAAACAAGGAAACTCCTTTGATAATAATGTTCCCAGCCTGCCTGTAGTATTCTTTCTGACCCGTTCTCCATTTGTATAAGGAAAGCTAATTTGGTACGCCCCGTGTCTCTGTGTGTGCTAGATGAATGTACGTTGCAAACAGAAGTAGCATGGAGTCATGAACATGCACATGTCTCTCCGTTGGAGCCAAGGTTATTTGCTTTGTTCAGTATTCACTGATTAACCCTTCCAGCCTCACTTCAGATTCCCTTTCGTGTCCACTGGAGATAGTCAAAGGCGTTTATCTTCTTGAGGATTTCTTCTTTTGGTTTTGTTATGTAGAGTGTAGAAAATTTGTAACCTTTGTCTCTGTGGCTGTGGTGGTGGTGGTGGTGGTGGTGGTTGTAGTTGTTGTTGTTGTTGTTGTTTTTGGCCGACGACTCCAGTTACGTACTCTTTCAATAACATTTCTTTCATAGCACTTCTCATCTTTTTGTCCTCCCCCCTCCTCCTCGTCCTCCTCCACCTCCTCCTCGTCCTTCTCCTCTCTCTTCCTCCTCTTCCCCCTCTTCCTTCTCCTCCTCCTCCTCCTCCTCCTCTTCCTCCTCCTCCTCCTCCTCCTCCTCCTCCTCCTCCTTCTTCTTCTTCTTCTTCTTCTTCTTCTTTGCCCTCTCTTTCGCCTTCTTCGCACTCTTTTATTCCTTCTTCTCATACTTTTTGTTCCATTCATCCTTCTTCAAATACCTCTCCTCCCACATGTTTTTGCCTTCTTCTTCTCCTTCTCATATTCTTCTTGAACAAAATCAGTTTGCAGATGTGTCACTGCCTCAGAAAATACCCAGATGTTGTAAGATTACGAAATGGGAAAACACTGAGGGAGACTGAGAGCAAATGACAGACGACACACAAATATTTCAGCAGATTCTCCACGTCTCATTCATGAAACATACGGTAAATGCTTATGTCTCGTTCCAGCTCTGCACATATCCTTGCAAACAAGTACCTTTCCTCGCACTAATTAAGCACTGCAATGTTTCTTAGCACAGGCATGTCTCTAACAATAGATTGTGGATGACTCAGTGGCATTAATACAACAGCAGACAACTCATGTAGGTAAATGTCTCTATTTATTGCAATCATAATCAAAAGGTCAGAAAACGCTGGTTCTTGATTCCTGTCATCATATTCCGCAGTCTTTGTTCATATTATACACTGGCATATGACCCGAAGTTCGTAGGGCATGTAAATCCTTTATAACAAATCAGGTCAGTCCCTTCTAAAAGAAACATGAAAATTCTCAGAGCAGTTAACCAGTCTGTCATAGAACAGACAGAGACTGCTTATGTTTGTGTCTGGCATCTGGCCTGAACTGAGCAAAATGTGTCTAGCATCTCATCTGAACTTGGGAAAACTAAATTCGCAATCATACAGGTCGTTTCACTAGTCGCCGTCCATCTGTTTCTTAAACTTTAATCTAGTTCCGTTTGTTTAGAAAAGGCAGGAAAAAGAACAACGTGTAACTGTCAACAGAGATTTTCTTTTTCTTCAGAGTGAAAGACTGTGGCAAAAAAAAAAAAGGAAAATTACTAGCATGAAAATACCAGAAGGATGCAATGTACACTGAAAGATCCCGTGGTATTCTCAAGGGAACAGGGTGCTGTCAGTGAGGCTGGGTCTGGACAGCTTGTTGCAGTGTATTCAAACACCAAATGAACTGCCCTATCTCCCGATTCCTCATGTTTCACGTTACCCTTCGTATCCTGCGTGCACATCTGCCATCCCCCATGTTACTTCATCCCCCATGTTACTTCATCCCCCATGTTACTTCATCTGACATGGTAATGATAGTCTTTTAATTTTCCTGTCGCCCCTAAAGGTGTTGTACTAACTACTAATTCGTTCGGTTGTACCGTATTGTAATGACAGACATGCACATGCACGTTATGTACGTGCAAGCGCACGTGCGTACGTAAGTATTTTTCAACAAGAATAACAATAAGAACAGCAGCAACATGCATTCCATGCTCTTCGCACACTGAAAATACAAAAACAAAAATGTTCAAGAATAATAAAAAAAAAAATGAGTAGAATTAAGTTTGTGAACGTTGTAGCTAATTCATAAAATCTGACGTAAAAAAAAGCCTCCCAAACGCTCAGTATGTGCTATAAGCAAATCTATGCTCTTTAACCTACAACAAAAGATACTATTGACACTGGTAATTAAGTCCAGATTAACACTTAAACAAAAAGAAAAGGTTTGGACACTGATTTTTATTTCACAATCATTTTTGAAATGTTTAAAGCAATGAAGTTACTGTTTACAGAGGCTCGTTGTCTCGTGGTTAGAGCACTTGCCTGCAGAGTTGATGGTCGTGGGTTGAACCAACCACACGTGTGGTTGTTCTTGTTAACTTTAAAACCCTCTTCATCTACCCAGCAGTAAAATGGGTACCTGGTCCAGTTCAGGAAAGGTTAAAGGTGGTAGGAGAGGAATGGACTACACCTTCCATCATGATATACTCTGGACACCCGACAGACTCTTAACAGCTCACCGCTTCTATGGCTTTAGGAGCTTTTCCCCTTTTTTAAAGTTTGTTGAAGAGGAATCAAACGTGGAAGGAGGGACTCGGTGGGAGCCCTTTTTCAACCGCTTTTTTTCCTGAGGAACGACGGGTTAATGATGGGTAGAGGGGTATGAAGGAGGCTAGAGTAGGGTTACTGGATAGGAGGGGGGAGGTGTAGCAGAGGAGGTGAAAGAGAGGCCTGGTTGTCGGGGCTCTTCGTTAGCTGATCCCCTGGGGCAGTGTCTGGTCAGGGTGGCGGGTGACTTTGATTGATAGGATGGTGTGTGTGTGTGTGTGTGTGTGTGTGTCCGCGAGGGCGCATGTGTGTGTTAGGAGAGGGGTAAGGGAACAGGTTTGGCATCTCGATGTAATCTGAGAACATACTCTCTCTCTCTCTCTCTCTCTCTCTCTCTCTCTCTCTCTCTCTCCTGTTCTGTTCTGTCATTGCACACCTCTAATTCTCTCTTGTGTGTATATATTATGTGAGTGCGTGCGCTTACACATGTACGTGGGTGTGTGTATGCATGCATGGTGCGTGCGCTCTGTGTTTCCCAGTCTCTTTTCCCCATCGACATCTGTCTGTAATTTCTCTCTCTCCCCCCCTCCCCTTTATTCTTTCTCCCTACCAAAATGATGGGGCACTCACTTCCACCACCAACATGTGATTATGCTGCGGCTGTTGTGTTGCGCATTGTTCTGTGCATTTTATTTTCATTATTTCTAGAGTCTGAAAGATATTTTTGTCCAAAATTCACTCATCTTTTTAGTAAGGTGAATTGAAGAGTGTTTCGTAGTTTGGCTCGTTTTCAGTAATACTGTATTCGGTTTCAGTCTCCTTTTCCAAATAATTTCGAAGAGGAATCGGAAGCACTCGAGTTGATGTTCTCTTTTGACTCAACGGCATGCTCATCCTTGCCTCAGTTGAAACACAAAAAAAAGGTCGAAAATCGTTTGTACGCTAAGGTTATGGTTTCATTTTAATTAGTAGAACATTTATGTGGATGCAGCAGTTGATTACAGAACTAGTTTCCAGCCATAATGACGTGCAGCTACCATAAAAACGTAAATTTTCTGCAAGAGCTCCCAATTTCATATCTGCTCGTAGTGGTAGGTGTATTCCCCCTCCAAATTTTATGCACCGCTCTGATTTCATTGGGCTCCATAAGCAGCAACGTCTTCTGATTGGTCGACGTTCTGTTGGCGATTTTCACGCCCAGGATGTGATGAGAGTTAATGCCCTCATCTGTCCCCACCGGTCAACACGTAAAGAAGCTCAACAGAGAGTGAGCGCATTGTTGAACAAGAGATCGCGCAGCTCTGGTCTCTTCTCACCACGTGAAGGGCCGCATCGATTCAAAGAATGAGGACAGAATCTGGCGAATCGACACCAACGGCACACACAGATGAAAGGCCCAGACATGAAAGAGATAGCTGAAACAACCCGGTTTCCTGTTCAGCTTCTCTCCGTTTTCAATCCACTTTCACTTCGGCACAAACAAGATCAAATGTCGTCTGCCAGCCCGAGAGGTCAGAAAGCAGGTCAGTTCTAATTCTGAACTCTACTGTGTGTCCTCCCTGCGCACTATAAATAGTAACGTCCCCTGATTGGATTACCTTCTGCCCGCCATTTTCCCACTCTTTAGGACGTTATGTGTGTATGCCTTCATCTGTCCCACAGGTGGAAGTGAAAAGAACACGGCCGGTCTGGAGTGGAGGCGGTATGTGCGCGTCACTGCACTAAAAACAAGCGCAAAATTGCCCATTGCTTCTAAACATGCTGTCTGGCCTAGGAATGGCTATACACGTCAGCAGGAAATAACAAACATTTAAGTTAACATCGCTCCCGTGGGACAAACAAGGAAATCTGTCCCAAAAAGCAAGTTCCGGAACCGCCACTATTATTCCAACTTTCACATTTGTTTCCACTTCAGGACATTTCGTTTGTTCAGTTTGTTCCATGCCTGCATGTGTACTAGGTGAACGGGTACACAAGCTGGACTAGTTTGGAGTTAAGGGCGTGTAACTGTTTCCCCATGGGAGCACCTTCCATGTTTGTCATGTACCGATTACCTGTCCCTGCCTCAGTGATGCGTAAATAACGCTTTCCAATTGGCAGTGAGTGAGTGAGCTGAAGAACTAAAGATCACGCAGCGCTAGTGTCTGTCAGCACGTGTACGGTCCTATTGATCGGCACCAGTGGCTAGGAAGAATCTCATTACCTGACTCCTGATATTTGTATGGATTTAAGACACGGAGATGAAAGAGACACCTGGTTTGTACGTACCTTGACAACTCCCCGTATCAAGCTCCCCTCCGCTTTCAGTCCTCCTGTGACAATAAGATAAGATTAGTGTTGTTTGCAAGCTCCAGAGGTCAGACAGCAGGTCTGTCTAATTTTGAACTGCTCTGTTTTTTCTTCCAGTGTACTGTAAATAGTAGCGTCCCCTGTTTGGACTACCTCCTGTCTGCCATGTTCCCACTCTTGAGATGCATGTTGTATCCCTTCATCCGTCCCACAGGCCAAAGGGGACAGAACTGTCTTGTCTGAACTGGAAGCTGTGGTGGTGCGCGTCACTGACCTAAAACTAGCTCGGTATTGCCCTTTGCTTCCAAGCATGGTGTCGTGTTCAGGATTGGCCATCAAAGTCAGCAATAACTAACAACTGGCTAGTTAGCTTTGCTGCCATGGAACAAATAAGGACTCTCCCTGGAAAGGAAGCTCTAAGCCTGCCAATGTCATTTAGTAAGATAGTTCTCTGGGTTGTGTGTGTGTGTGTGTGTGTGTGTGTGTGTGTGTGTGTGTGTGTGTGTGTGTTTTGTTTGTTTGTTTTTTTTTTGGGGGGTAGGAAACTTTATTCGGTGTGGCCCATATCTGCGTGTGTACGAGGTGAATGGGTACCACAAGCTGGAGTGGTGTGGACTGATGGGCATGTGACTGTTCCGTTATGGGACCCAAATGTACCTTTCCTGCTTATCATGTACTGACTACCTCTTCCTGCCTCGCTGATGCATAAAGATTGCTGGCAGGCAGCAATGACACAGAACTGGTGTCAGTCAGCACGTGAACGGCGCTATGGATTTGCCGCAGTCGTAGGAAGTGGACAAAATCTACCCTATCTCGTCTCCTGACTCGCGACATAGGTGAAGGTTGAAGACACACAGATGAAAGTGATCGTTGAAACAGTCTGGTTCTTAATTCAGCCTCTCTCCATTTTCAATCCACTTGCTCTTTGGCGCGAAGACTATGAATGTCGGAAACAAGCCCTTTAGGTCAGAAAGCAGATCGGTTCTCGTTTTGAAATGCTACCGTTTTCCCTCCAGTGGATTATAAATGGTAACGTCCCCTAACTGCATTCCCTCCTGGCCGCCATTTTCCCACTCTTGAGACGTGTGTGTGTGTCTTCATCAGTCCCACAGTCTCAGGGGAAAGAACTCTTCTTGACTGGCGTGGAGGTGGATGGCGATGGGTGTGCGCGTACTTGCATCAAAAACTGCCGCAGATTGCCCTTTGCGTCCAAAAACACAGCGTCCCGCCTCAGGACTGGCTTTTAACGTCAACTGTAAATAGCAGACAAGGAAGTGAACTTTCGATGCGATTGTTTAAAAAAACAAAAAAAAAAAAAAAAAAAAAACACTTCTCTGAAAACGAAAGTGTAAACTCAGCAACCTTTTTCTAGCTGACACATTTTTTGTACGTTTCTATGTGTGTTCGGTATGCCCCATATCTGCATGTGCGCTAGGTGATTGGCTGCCACAAACAGCATTACCATGGAGCTATGGGTATGTTTTACCATAGGAGCCAAACGTACTTTCCTTGTTTACTCTTGGCTGTTATTTTCTTCCTGATTCACTGAAAAGTTCTTTTCACACCTACATGAGATCAAAAAAGATGTTAAAAAAAAACTCTTTTCTCTGGATTGTTAGCTGCCAACAAAGAATGAGTATAGGTATTATTTTTACTTTTTTTTACTACTGTGTGAAGTGTAGTAGAAAAACGAAAGGCGTGAATAAAATGAAACGTTTGAGGGGGGAAAATCGAATTAACTAAATGGCTAGGTGTAAACAGAAGTTGTCCACCATTTAGACTGTTATAAACTGTTATTGCACACGTGAATAATGTGCACAGACAGAATGTTGTTGTTGTTGTTGTGCTTGTGGTTGTGGTTGTGGTGTTCTTCTTGTTCTTGTTGTTATCAGCATTTAAGGTGTTTCATCATTTCCAAAGGGACACGCTTGCTTGCTCTGCTTGTATGTGTATGTGTGTGCGTGCGTGCGTGTGTGTGTGTGTGTGTGTGTGTGTGTGTGTGTGTGTGTCGGGAGGGAGGGAGGGGGAGAGGGGGGGGGTCTTTCTCTTTTTGTTTTTGTGGACGCACGCCATCCAAAAAAACCTAACCTAAAAATTAGAACAAAGCAAACACGCGAACGGGCGCACGCACTCATGGACACACATGCGCGCTCCTGCGCGCGCGCACACTCACTCTCACACACACACACACACACACACACACACACACACACAAGTTCTAAGTCTGAAATATTAAATCCTTTAAACCCGTTGCTGGAGCATGAAGGATTACAGACTCATTGACGCAAATGTTAACACACAAAGCCGCCTGTAGGTCAGTTGTGCCTCACACTGCACAAGACCGTGGCTGGGCCTTACTTCTAAACGTCGTATACCTTAACATTAGCAGGACAGGCTCGCTGGCATTCACAATATTACACAAGAAAAATGGTTATGTCACTGTTTGTTACTGTACTGTACATGTTTTGGACATTCAACAATAAAAACGGAGCTCATCACCTAGCCCATTCATATCTCAAAACTCATTTTCCATCTCTTCAAATTCCCCAGGGTCTAGTTAATTCAAATTCACATTCATGACAACCACATCTAAACCTAGTCAACACAAATACCTAGATCCCGGGGAAAATATTATAACTTTTTTTTTTCTTTTTCCAAAGTTGGTCTTAACATTTTTGTAAACGATCACAACCACATCTAAACCTAATGAACACAAATACCTAGATCCCGGACAAATGTGGTAACTTTTTTTTTTTCCAAAGTTGGTCTTAACATTTTTAGAAAGTAAACATTTTCTGCTGTTCTAAGAGAGCACCACGCCGTTCATCGTGATACCTTGTTTTTCAATGGATCAGCAAGACTTAACAAATCAGAGACTCAGACTGAACACTTTGAGCATCCCATGTACAGTCACATCTGTTTTCAATTTGAAGATTCTGTACGTGTCAGGCTCATGAAGAAGAGGAAATGCATTGTGTTTGAAGGTCATACAAATTTGTTTTTAAGGTGAGTGGAATACAGACACTGTCTTTCAGCGCATTGCTCATTGTAAGGAACTGGGAGTGGGGGCTGGGGGCAGGGGGGGGGGGGGGGGGGGGAAGAAAAAACTGACAGAGGAGACAATATGATCTTCTTTGATCTGATATCCAGACAGGACGAGTCGAAGGGTCTCTTCTAAGGTCTCACACGTCTGTGACAGGTTTCCAATATGCTCTCTCTCTCTCTCTCTCTCTCTCTCTCTCTCTCTCTCTCTCTCTCTCTCTCTCTGTCCACCCTTCCTCCTTCACTTTCGCAATCTTCTCTCTCTCTCTCCACTCTCTCTCTCTCTCTCTCTCTCTCTCTCTCTCTCTCTCTCTCTCTTGGAATGCTGACAAGTCTTCTGTTTCGCCTACCTCCTTAATCTTCTCCCTTTTATGTTTTCTTCTCTTACTCTTTTGATTTGTTTAATTGTTTTCCGTTTCTGATTTGATGTTGCTTCTTTTCCTTGTTCTTCTAACTTTTCTTCTTCTTCTTCTTCTTCTGCTTCTACTTCTTCTTCTTCTCTTCTGCTTCTTCTTCTTCTTCTTCTTCTTCTCATCTCATCCTTCATATACTTCTGCTTTGCCTCTTCTTTCCACTTATACTTTTCTCGTTCATCTTCTCCTTCTCCTGCTTGTTCTACTTATTCTTCACTTCACCCCCTCCCCCCTCCCCTCTCTCTCTCTCTCTCTATCTGTCTTTAATCTGCTTTCTTCTTCTCCGCCTTCTCATTCTTCCTTTCAGCAATATCAGTTTGGACATGTGTCCCTGGGGCAGAAAAATACCCATACTCTGTAAAAGGTCATCATCGAACAACGTTGAATACTACCGACAGCAAATCACAAGCGAAAAAAAAAAAGACATTTCAAAACCTTCTCCCGCGTCTTAGGCCAGAAACCTAAGACAAGGACTGTGCCAGGCAGCAAGGCAAGACACTCAGTGGCAGTCCAAAACCTGCTCTTGCAGTGACTACGCACTGTTGAGCTCGGCCATGTAGGTTGCCAGGCTTGCCCGTGTGAGACTGTTGTGCAGAGAGTGTGTGTGTGTGTGTGTGGGGGGGGGGGGGGGGGGGGGGGGGGGTGGACGTTGTCTCAGAGGCGTGCTGAAGAGGCTGTGGGTAGACAGCATGAAACACTGGGGATACTGCTGCCTTGTTTGGCTGAGGACAAAGGGCTGTGGACAGCATGAAGCACTGGGGGTACTGCTGCCTTGTTTGGCATGACTGAGGACAGAGGACTGTGCAGGTCCCTGATTGCCCAAACATTCCTCAGTACTCCCCCCACGACCTACCGTCTTGGTATGATGATGATCATGATCATGATGATGATGACCATGATGACGACGACGACGACGACAACGGTGATGACGACGACGACGACGGTAGTAATACTGGTGAGGGTTATAATGACGATGGTGGTGATGATGATGATGATCATGATAATGATGACGACGACGATGAAGATGACGATCATGATGATGACGATCATGATGATGATCATGATGATGACGATCATGATGATGATGACAATAACGTTAACGACGATGATGATGATAATGATTATGATGACGACGATGGTGATGACGCAGATGACGGGAACGACGATGATGTTGATGATGATAACAACGACAATGGGGACAACGACGACAACGACGACGACGACGACGACGACGATGATGATGATGATGAAATCGAAAACATGTTAGTTCCTGCTCAGTGTTCTTCGTGTCTATGAAATGAGACACTTAGGTTTTGTAGAAACAAACGATTCATTTTATTGTTCAGGAGAGAGAGAGATTGAGAGAGGGAGAGACAGAGACAGAGAGAACAATGCCACTGAGTTGATATCCTCTAACTGATTTCCTCTTACATTCTGCAGCAAATTACTCAACTTTTCAAAGGGAATTATTCGTGGAGAAACGGTCAAAGTTAAAACTTTGAGGCCATTCAAGGGGATACAAGTCACTTGGTTGTGCAGCTTTTTGTCTATCATTTTTATAGACACATCAGTTATACTGACATCAAAAACAAATCCAGCATATTCTGAACAGTATTATCATTTCACAAAACAAGGTCAGACTGGATGAGCCTCCACCAACGGATTTCTGGGATCGAACTCGTGGTGCGAGCATCGATGTGCTCAATACAGATCAGAGTTCGGGGTCACGGTAAAGGTAAAGCAGCAACAACAGTAGTTAAAATAGATTGGAAATGGACCTTGCTTCTGAGAACAGAGCATTTAGTGTGAAAAAGAAGACTTTCTCCTTATCTTTGAGTTCAGTGAATGAGTTCCACACTGGATGTCAACAAAAATTGTGGGAATATGCATGACTTTGTGGACTCCTTGTGTTCCTACGCTATTACTGAGGCACAGGGATTTGGAAGTGGAAAGCTTAGCGGATGACGGAGGGGCCTACACTAGTGTTGAGGCACAGGGATGACAGAGGGGAGGGGAGGGGGGAGGGAGTCATGTCGATAGCGCATGCGCATAAAATAAACCAGAGCGTTGGAGCTGTCTCAATATCAGGTACAGTATGTCTTAAGAGCTGAACTGAGCAGTGAATTTGTTCTAACCAAGACTGAGATTCTGAGATATGTTACATATAGCTTTGAGCGTAATGGAGAATACAATCATAATCTTTGAGGCCTATGTCGTTGCTACGGACTGGGATCTAAGCTTTTCCCAGCTAGTCGACCTACTGGGCTACCGAACAGCCCTATCCCTATGAAAACATATCAAATTCAAAAGGGTAATATATTGCAAAAAATCATTTTGCTGTGAAAACACTTTTTTTTTTTTTTTTTTTTTTTACGGGAAATGTGTTTCCGTTAAACCAGCGCCTTTTTCACTTAAACAATCGCCTTATCCCGTGAAACCAATTCTTTATCGCGTCAAAAAAACCTCCTTGTCCGTGAAAACTGCTGCTCATCTCGTGAAACCATCTCCTTATGCTGTAAAAAGCAATTCCTCATCCATTCAAAACAGCTCCTTATCCCGTGAATACAATTCTTTCCTTGTGATAATTCACCAGTTTCCACGTGATAACTGGCTCCGGAGAACAGAGCTTTTCCGGATTTGTATGTTATGTTTCTTAAGAAAGTTCCGGATTTGTATGCTATGTTTCTTAAGGAAGTCACTGATTTTTTTTTTTTTGTTGACAATTATCTTTTTTCAACGGAAATATGGCTTTTGATTAACCAGTTTTAACGTATATTTAGCTACTGGGAACAGTTATTTCCCCAAATTGTGAATTATGTTCCTGTGAAGGTAACTAATTTCTTAGGACAATTACCTTTTTTTTTCAACGGAAATACGGCTTTATCTTAACCATTTTAACATGATAATTAGCTACTGAGAACAGCTACTTCCCGAAATACAGGTTTATTTCTCAGGAGAGCAACTGGTGTCTATGGACAATTAGCTTTTTTTTTCTTCAACGGAAACATGGGTTTTCCTTAAACAGTACCATTTGAAAACTAGAATATTACCATACAGCACACGGTTTCTCCCCTTCCGCTTTCACCTCTCCCCTTCTTCACTCTCTCCCTCCTTCCTGTATTCCCCCTTCCCTCTTCTTCTTCCATCACATTTTCTGATGTCCCCCCCTGCTTTCAAATTGGTGTTTTTTCGAGTTCTGTTTTTTTTATTCTTTTCCTCCTCTTTTTTTTTTTTTATCCCCCCTACCTCTTTGCTTTTTTTTTTCTTCTCCCCCTTTATGTCCTTTCCCCCGTCTGCCGCTGTTTGGCCAGTCTCATTATCTTACCCGTACTAATAGTTCCTCTGGTCGACACACAAGTGTATCCACTTTCGGTTCCAACGACTATTTCTGGTGAATATTCCCTGTCCTCGGGTCTCCGTTACCCCCTCCCCCCACTCCCCATCCCTCACACCCCTCCACTCCCTCCCTTACCCCATCCCCCCCCCCCCCCCCCCCCCCCACACACACACACCTCCCCATTTCCCCTCCACTCACCTGCACACGCTTCCCGTTCAGTCTATTTCCGTCGATCTCAGATTGAGAAGCAAAAGACTTCTTCCTCTTGTGGTGTCTCTGCACTCTGTGTGTGTGTGTGTGTGTGTGTGTGTGTGTGTGTGTGTGTGTGTGTGTCTGTGTGTGTGCGTGCGTGCGTGCATGCGTGTGTGTGTGCATGTGTGCGTGCGCGCGTGCGTGCGCGCGTGCGCGCGCTCGCGCGCGCGCGCGCGCGTGTGTGTGTGTGTGTGTATGTCTGTGTGTGTGTGTATGTGTGTGCGTGCGTGCGCGCTCGAGTAGGTATGACTCGGACTCAGACTTTGTTGTCACGAGAATTCTTAATGTGTGTGTGTGTGTGTGTGTGTGTGTGTGTGTGTGTGTCTGCGTTTGTGTCTGTGTCTTAGCGTGCCTGTGAGTCATTTTGCGGTTCCTGAAATGTCATGTTCCATATGTTTCCAGACATGGCCGCTCCTTGTTTCATAGGTTACAAACGGAGTTCCTGAGAGAGAATGCAAAAGAAAAGGAAGGGGAAAAAAACCCCTTCCACAAGTGTCAAGGTTTCAGCAGTCTTTTCTCGACGGGAAACGTACCAAAATAACACATGCACACACGCACGCACGCACACACACACACACACACACACACACACACACACACACACACACACACACACACACAGAGAGAGAGAGAGAGAGAGAGAGAGTGAGGTGAAAGGATTGCCATTGTCATTTCTCAGGCCAGACCAGACGGTGACACTGTCTGCATCGAAATGACTGTCAATAACTACACTCACATTAACGCCGGTGTTCAGGCGCGCTGGGCGCCCCCCACACCCAAGAAATATTCTCCCCGGTCACATTTCGTCTCCATCATCACTATCTTTTACAATAAGCATGAGTAGTGACCCACTTGAAGGGATAAGTCAGTTCTTTGATAGAAATCGAAATAAACAGAAATTTGTGGTGTTGACTACAGTCGAAATAAACAGAAATTTGTGGTGTTGACTACCAGTGATTGCAAACCCCAGTGTCCATTCTGTTCATGTACAGAGTTCACTGTGATGGTCGTATTCTGAACGAACGTGTGCTACATTTTGAATAGATTGAAAACGCATGCGCGCGCGCGCGCGCGCACGCACACACACACACACACACACACACACACACACGCGCGCGCGCGCGCACGCACACTGAGCACACTGAGAGAGAGAGAGAGAGAGAGAGAGAGAGAGAGAGAGAGAGAGAGAGAGAGAGAGGAGAGAGAGAGAGAGAGAGAGAGTTAGAGAGAGGCTGGATGCTCAAAATGTACCCCAAATGGATTTTGTCCCCTCAGCGAAGCATTCTGTTTGGAAAGCAAGGTCTTTTACTGGCTTGATTTATGGAAAGTCGGGTACTTTTCCGGTGTTTTTCAACAGACACTTTCTGGTTCAAATCAGAGGATTAGTCCATATATAGACCACTTCCCCTAAACCAGCCTCTATCCCATCTTTCTTCTTCTTCTTCTTCTTCTTATTTATTTATTGTGTTTTGTGTGTATGTGCGTGCTGTATGTGTGTGTGTGTGTGTGTGTGTGTGTGTGTGTGTGTGTGTGTGTGTGGTGTGTGTGAGGAGAGAGAGAGAGAGAGAGAGAGAGAGAGAGAGCAAGAGAGAGAGAGAGAGAGAGCGCAAGTGTATGTATGTGTATGAATATGTGAATCTGCTTTCCCTTTGTCAACATCCCCTTTCTATTTTCCATCCATGCTCTGCTTCTCTCTCTCTCTCTCTCTCTCTCTCTCTCTCTCTCTCTCTCTCTCTCTCTCTCCTCTCTCTCTCTCTCTCTCTCTCTCTCTCTCTCTAAGGTTATTCGCTCTCAATATAATTTTTTTTCACGCTGTTATTATCAAACTCGTATTCCTCCCCATTTATTATCTTCATATCAAACTCAAATTACACCGCGTATGTAATAGTGTTAAATAATATTCTAATATGTGTGGTGATTAGGGGGGAATATGAAAGAAAGTTCTAAAATGGTACACGAAAAAGACCTCGTTAATTTTGTTGAGACATTTCACTGGTATGCTTTGATCATCGCTACTTTTATCAAGTAATGTCTCGTATGTTTTTCTTTTTAATGGATAACAAATGAACATTTGAATCACATTTTCGAAATGATTTGAAAAAAGAAAAGTTGCTTGTCAGTCCTACGCCATTCTTTCGTCCTTTTCCCTTTTCGTTTTCAAACATGATTTTCTTTTAACAGCAGCCAGTGAGTTGATTTTTCTCGTAACACTTGTGTAATTCGAGTGACTTTCATTTACGAGAAAGTTTCTTTTACAAAATTTTTCAGAAGACTTAATTTTTTTTTTTCTCTTAAACGAGTATGAAAATGTGTGTGTGTGTGTGCGTGTGCGTGCGTGCGTGCGTGTGCGTGTGTGTGCGTGTGCGTGTGTGTGTTTTGTGTGTGTGTGTGTGTGTGTGTTTGTGTGTGTGTGTGTGTGTGTGTGTGTGTGTGTGTGTGTGTGTGTGTGTGTGTGTGTGTGTGTGCGTGCGTGCGAGAGCAGATGCACGTGTGTGTGTGTGTGTGGGGGGGGGGGGGTGAATGTGTGTGTGTGCATGTGTGTTTGTGTGTGTGTGTGTGTGCGCGCAAAAAAGGAGGAGGTGGGGGGGGGGGGGGGGGGGGGACGGAGTGAAGGGGGTGGGACTGTGGTGAGTGGACCGAGTGGGGGGGGGGGGGTGGAGGGTAGCGGGGGGGGGGGGGGGGAAAACAAGAGGCGTTCGTGCAGAATGATTCGGGGGAGCTTGCCAACAAACCAACGTGAAATTACATGTTTTTATTTTGTTTTCTGGTGAATATTGTTTTATAGTGTTTTTAATTGTGTTTTTTCGGGCTAAGAATGATTGGTGGATACTTTGGTGTTTTTGATTTCATGGGCAGTAGACAGTTTAGATTTCGTACGGGAAGAGTGCGTCGTTAGAAAGATTTAGTGAAAAACTTAAAATTTTACTAAGATTTAAGCGAAGCCAGAAAAGCAGTACATCGGGCTGTTTTTTATCTATCTATCTATGTATCTATCTATCTGTTTGTCTGTTTGTCTGTCGTCTAGTAGAGAGAGAGAGAGAGAGAGAGAGAGAGAGAGAGAGAGAGAGAGAGAGAGAGACCTGCTCCGGTAACGAAAAGCAGCAAGAACCGACAGATCAACCATGTGATATTCTTCTCACATAACGGTTTTTATGCAGAGTTAAAAACTGGAGATGTATATTGCCTGTGTTCTGGTAAACGGCGGCTATTTGTCGAGTCATGCATCGTCTTTCCCTCGTATATGACACAAGGGAGATAATTTCATCCTTTTCTGTTAAAATTTACACTATACAACGTAAAATTAATTATCTTAATTAGATGTCTGCAATCATCAGTGACGCGGGACATTCAAAAGAATTCCTTCCTTCTGCAAAGAGAGAGAGAGAGAGAGAGAGAGAGAGAGAGCGAGAGAGAGAGAGAGAGAGAGAGAGAGAGAGAGAGAGAAAGCGATGTTTTATTCATAAAGGCTCTACAGCCCCCTTTGAAGGGCAATGCCCTTACAAACCAGGATAAAGCCGTGTAGCAGTGCCAGGAATTGTTTCATTACACATGAGCCTCACCTTTCGCCTCGTCCAGGGAAGAATGCCCTGTTTTGCAACCTTCTCCTCCTCGTTTGTTTATGACACTAACGAAATAGGCCTTAATAAACAAAGTTGTTGAAAATAGTTTCTAGTGGGGTAAGGGGCTTTCATCTGTGATCTTCTCTCAGTCCTGAACAAATTAGTCCAAATCGGGCTTCGCCTTTGCTTGACCTTCAGGATAATGGCCCAAGGCAAGTGAGCAGATGATGCCATCTAGTGTGATAACGACGAGCAAAAAGGTCAGAAAACACCGGCTCTGATTTCTGTTATAATACTCTTCCAGGGTTTATTAACGTACACTGACATACAACCCCAAAGTTCGCAGGCGACGCAAATTGATCATTTTCTACAGAAGTCGGATCGATCGCTTCTAAGCGAAACTTGGAAAATCCCAGGCTTGAAATTATACAGTCAACCCATCTCTCATGAAAGGGACGAAGAAGACTGCTGATTTCTCCGTCACCTTGACTGAACCACGTGTAAAAGCACATATGTGTGCGTACCGAATGGCAGTGAAATTCACTGCCTGTCTATTTCTGAAAATGTTACTGAGTTTATGCTTAGTTTGACAAAGGAAACGCAGGCAAAGAGTAGGGGGAGGTACTTCAAATAGACAGACAGACAGACAACGACAACGAAAACAGACTGGAAAAGAGACACAGAGAGCGCAGCAGCCGCCGCGCGCGCGCGCACACACACACACACATAAGCTCACTTATAGACCAAATACATTCACATACACACACAGGTACACAGTCATTGGCATGTACACACACACACACACACACACACACACACACACACACACACACACACACACACACACACTCGCTAATGCCGAAGTTGTCATCCCGCTATATCAAATCTTCTAAAAGTTATCGACAAAAGCATTACCATTGAGGAAAAGTTAACAACATAGAACTATAAAAAAGAAAAAAAAAAAAAAAACAGAAAAACAGAAAAACAAAAAAAAATCCGCATGATTCTGATTCTCAGATCAATAAAACGCAAAATGGCTGTCGACGAAGAGTTGAGAGTCAACGAGGAACTGAGAGAGCAAGTTCATAGTTTTGAGAAAAAAAAAAAATTGAAGACCTCGAGAACAGAAGCTGACAAAACGCTCTCGTGCTGTTGTATGACATCCTTGCTCCCTGGGACTAACGCAGACTGTTGGCATTACGGCGATAGCAGAAGGACATCAAGGAGTCACGACCTGGCCAATGCAGTCCAGCCCCCTCAGAGCTGAGGAGCTGAAGGCTAGACATGTCATGATGGGCTTCCTCTTTGACCACCGTCTGCTATTCAGCTCTTCCTCAAAATGTTTTTCCAGCTATATTCAGTGTTGTCTGAATGGGAAAAAAGCGGGAGAGAA
>JADBJO010001403.1:370176-372676 GCA_016801955.1 Conus betulinus | reverse complement strand
CAGGACTATTTCGGAGGAACCACCCGGCGCAGAGATAGGGGCACGGGTGAGTAGTGCCAAGGCCTGAAACGTGACGTCAACTAAAGGGATGAAGGTCGTGTATTTGAAGATTGTGTGTGATGTCATCGGTGGAAAGTTAAACAAAAAACAAACAAACAAACAAGGGAAATAATTGGTGGTGTGTTGTTCTTTTGATCAAAATGCCAGTTTAGCATTAAATGCTGGCTCAAACATTATGCTAGGCCTCAAAACCCTGACATGGTTGATATGGTGATTTAGGGCACAATCCTAACTGTGGCGTTTGGCCGCAGGACGGGGAGAGAGAGAGAGAGAGGGGGGGGGGGGGGGGGGGGGGGGGGAGGGACGGATGGGAGTAAGAGGAGGGTGTGGTTGGAAAGTAAAGGAGGTGGGAGCAGGAGAACGGAGAGGGGGGGGGGGGGGGGGGCGTGTCTGCTACCGTGTCTACTCCTCCCTCTTTCACTATCAGGACTTGGCCAAAGGCACGAGACCCGGTCTGGCCTGGAAGTGGTTGATGATGGCGCTCAGTGAGGACACGTCGCTGAGGGAGGATGGTGGGTTTGATGTCAGATAAAGAGACATGGAGATGGAAAGATGGAGAGAAATCTGCATACCTACCTGCCTACGTACGTACGTATGTACGTATATACCTACCTACCTTGAAATATACTTGCACACATATACATATATACGTATGCATGTACATACGTAGGTACAATAAATCCATACATACGTGCATGCACACATGCATACATGCATACATGCATGCATACTGACTGAAACCAATTTATTGATTAACTCATGGTTGTACTGACAAAACACATGCATACATACATGCATACACACACACAGACACACACACACGCGCGCGCGCACGCGCGCGCACACACACACACACACATACACACGCACACGCACACACACACACACACACACACACCACTACAAACACACAGGTCTTTTGTGCTTTGTTCCTTGGGGGAAGGGGGGGGGGGGGGGGGGCGGCTGCAACTACCGTGCCTGTGCTTTCTTTGTTACGCTTTGCTTCGATCTGTGTGCTTTGTTTTGCCTTGTTTCGTTGATAACGCTCTCCATTGTTCGTTCCGAGAACTCTTCACCTCTTCGTAGAACATCCGTGTGAGCCCCTGGATCTTTGACTCCCTGTTCAGCTTCTCTGTCTGCCGTTCTCGTTTGGCAGTCTTCCAAGCAAAGACTGTGCCCTGAGTGACAGGGGCCACACAAATCCCTGAACGTGCCCACCATCAGTCATGCCCAGCCTGAAGTGACCCAAGTCTTCAGATCTGGCTGGAGGCACGTGGACGTGACGGACAATCTGTGGGGGTCCGCGTGGACATCGGTCTCCTGATACCGACAGAGAAGGAGCGTGACGCGTGCTACCTACTGATCACACTTTCCTAAAGTATTCTGACCCTTCTGACCTTTTCAGAGCCGACGTTGCGAAAATACTGCAGAAGTGTTCGATTTTTGCATCAGCTGATGCAAGCGACCTTTCTGTAAGCAAAGATATCCGGAGAGAGGAGAGAGAGAGAGAGAGAGGGGGGGGGGGGGGGGGGAAAGGAGAGAGAGAGAGAGAGAGAGAGAGAGAGAGAGAGAGAAAGACAGACAGACAGGGACAGGGACAGACAGAAGGGAGACAGGCAGACAGACAGACCAAAGACAGACGGACGGACAGACAAAAGACAGACAAAGTTTAAACTACTGTCGATCTCTTCAAATCTCCGTGGGAATGGTCCGGGGGGGGGTCGGGGCGGGAGAGAGGGGGGGGGGGGGGGGGGGGGGGGGGGGGGGGGGCTTTTAGTGCAAACTGCTCTCCCGCCTTTTGAAATTTCTGTGCGTGTAACTAGCTACCTCTTTTCTGCCGTTCTGGTTGACTCTGCCTTTTGTATGCACATCCGTCTTGACCGTCACCTATCGTGTTTCTGCCTTGTGAATCACTCTGTCTTTTTTTTCTGGAAACTCTTTCAGATTTTCTGTTGCTACTGTTTAGGACAAGCCAGCTTTCTTTTTCAGTCTGGTGTTGAATATCGTTTACACAGTCAAAAAGTGGACAATGGCCAGCCTTTCTACATGTCTGTTTGCCCAAAGGCCTCAGCAGATACTGTTTGCCCAGCAGATACTGTTTGCCCATAGGCCTCAGAAGATACTGTTTGCCTAAAGGCCTCGGCAGATACTGTTTGCCTAAAGGCTTCGGCAGATACTGTTTGCCTAAAGGCCTCAACAGATACTGTTTGCCTAAAGGCCTCAGCAGATACTGTTTGCCTAAAGGCCTCAGCAGATACTGTTTGCCTAAAGGCCTCAGCAGATACTGTTTGCCTAAAGGCCTCAGCAGATACTGTTTGCCTAAAGGCCTCAGCAGATACTGTTTGCCTAAAAGGCCTCAGCAGATACTATTTGCCTAAAGGCCTCAGCAGATACTGTTTGCCTAAAGGCGTCAGCAGATACTGTTTGCTAAAGGCCTCAG
>JADBJO010001403.1:362676-367676 GCA_016801955.1 Conus betulinus | reverse complement strand
TTTGTGCACTGAAGACTTTCTTAAAACATTGCACATGAAAGATATTTACATTGATATGATTTATATTAAAAACACTTTGACGGGGGCCGGAATAGCTCAGTTGGTAGAGCGCCGGACTCATGATCCTGGGGTTGCGGGTTCGAATTTCGGTACAGGGGGATTTTTTTCCCTCGGAGTTAACATTGGTTCTGACTCCATTTCCCACACAGTCCTTCGAATGAGACTATAAACCGAGGTTTCTGTGTGTGGACGCACGCACATCATCTTGCACACTCGTAAAAAATCCCCATCACCAACATTCGGAAGAGAAGGCCAGTTTGGCAGTTGGTATGGATGACACGTTACATACAGCATGCACCTTCCCCGAAGATGGAGTATGGCTGCCTTAATGGCGGGATTAAAAAAATAACGGTCATACACAGAACACTCCACTGCCTGTCTATACAGGCAGTGTCCGCAGGAGTATCAGCCTGCGTACGCAGAAAGAAAGAAAAAAAAAAAAGCGCTTGGACTAATTTTAGATATGGCTAGTCTCAAAGGGAGGTGACTGCAGCGGAAACGGGAATTTGTGTAAGGAAGTTAAAGTGAATCCGCCGGACAGGGACAAACAAATTACGAAGACAAAACACGACGCGTTTCGACCTCTTAGGTTCTTGAGGCAAGCTAAACAACATTCAGGGCAATGAGAACGAAGAACGAGCAATCATTGCTTGCCATCGCTTTAGAAAATGGTCTTCAAAGGAAAATGAGTTAACATCAATAGCAGTCCTTTCTTCCCTTCCCTGCCCATCAAATTGATTCTGCAACGTGTGTGTGTGTGTGTGTGTGTGTGTGTGTGTGTGTGTGTGTGTGTGCGTGCGTGCGCGCGCGCGCCTATGTGTGTGTGTGTTGGGGGGGGGGGGGGGGGGGGGGGGGGGGGGGCTCGTGCGCATGTGTGTGTGAGTGTGTGTGCGCATGCTGATGTGTCTGTTGTGCGACAGTGTGTGTGTGATCATGTGTTGTGTATTGTGTGTGTGTGTGTGTGCGCGCGCGCGCGCGTGCGTGAGCATATGTGTGTGAGTATGCGCGCGCGCGCGCGCGCGCGCACGTGTGTGTGTGTGTGTGTGTGTGTGTGTGTGTGTGTGTGTGTGTGTGTGTGTGTGTGTGCGCGTGCGCGTGGGTGTGTGTCAATATGCACCCTTGTTAGTTGATGCATGGTATTTATTGCAATATTCACCTTCGTATTGGTTTCATTTATGTTTTCTAAAACTTTCATGTATTGTAAGCGCTTGGGGCCTATGATATGAGATTAAGCGCCTAAATGATAATAATAACAAGAAGAAGAGAAGACGAAGAAGAAGAAGAAGAAGAAGAAGAGAAATAGTAGTAGTAGTAGTAGTAGTAGTAGTAGTAGCAGTAGTAGTAGTAGTGGTGGTGGTGGTGGTGGTGGTGGTGTAGTAACATTATTATTATTTTGTCATTTTGTTTTGAAAAAAAAAAAAAAAAAGATGAAATTAATTTCTTGTTTGAATATTCAGTCTAAGGCGAACGTGTTTTGGGGGCGCGGGGGGGGGGGGGGGGGGGGGGGGGGGGGGGGGGGGGGGGGGGGGGGGGGGGGGGGGGGGGGGGAAAAAACGATGACTAGTTAAAGATATTGTAAGCAGTATAATGTTGGGTCATCAGAAAAGAAAGTGAGATTATCATTTATAGTCTGACACTCTTTGTTAATAAAAAAAAAAAAAAAATAGAAATCACAACGACACACCATGTCTGTTTACTGTATTCACATTACATCAGTTGTTCATATATGCGCTATTTTTTTTTTCAGGGAAACATCAATGAATATTACCAGGTACAACGTTAAGTTTTTATTTCCACATTTTTCCATACGTGCATCCTCTTCAGCAAGGGGGGCCTTGACCTAAAACTTATGAAAGTCTGCATATAATCTTTCTCTCTCTCTCTCTCTCTCTCTCTCTCTCTCTCTCTCTCTCTCTCTCTCTCTCTCTCTCTCTCTCTCTCTCTCTCTCTCTCTCTCTCTCCTTTTTAATTTTAATTCCATAGAACGCCGAAACACCCGTAATAATCCCTCACTAATAAGCGCAGAAAACTATTGGATGCGATGTGTTATAGCGTGCAGCATCTGCTCATATGGGCTAGGAATGTTATTTTGTCTGCACGAGAAAAGAGAACTATAATGCTCAACAATTAAGTATTGAGGGGGGGTGGGGGGACAAGTGCAGAAGAAGTGCAGAAAAGAGAACTATCATATAACAGAATGACAGGGGAAATATGTTTGACAGTTTTTCCTCTCTGTCTCTCCGTCCGTCGGTTTGTCTGTCTCTCTGTCTGTCTGTCTGACTGTCTGTCTGACTGTCTGTCTGTCTGTCTGTCTGTCAAACACAAACGGATAAATAGTTACCCGAGAAGAAAAACTATCCGGTCAACCTGAGTACAGACATGGCATTCAGCTGAGAACAGATCATACTGTTAACTGAGAGAGAACAATACAACCAGCTGAGAACAGATCACACTGTTAACTGAGAGAGAACAATACAACCACCTGAGAACAGATCATACTGTTAACTGAGACAAAAATACAACCACCTGAGAACAGATCATACTATTAACTGAAACAGAACAGTACAACCACCTGAGAGAACAGACATGGCATTCAGCTGAGAACAGATCATACTGTTAACTGAGAGAGAGAACAATACAACCACAAGAGCAGAGCACTGACCTACTGTACCATTACCCAAGACCAACCCATAGCAATACATCCCATTGTCTGAGAATGAACGCTAAAACCATCTGAGAACAGAGTCCAGAATTACCCGAAAACAGACCATGGAACTAGTTTTCTTGAAAAAAAAAAAAAACAGACTTTAATAAACCCCGACAACAGACAATAGAACTACCCCCAAAACAGACCATCAAATAGCCTGAGAATAGTTTAAATGGCTACCTGGAAAAAAAAAGACAATACAGCGGTCACAGCTACTTGAAGAGAGGCCAGCCAGTTCACTGACAAGAAGCAAAACAGTTATCGAGAAAAGACAAAACAGTGGCGTAAGAACAAACAATACAATTACTGACAACAGACGATACAGTTACTTGAGAACAGATCATTCAATTGCCTGAGAACAGTCAGCTGAAGTGCCTGGGAAAAAACCCAATGCAATTATAGAAGAACAGACAGTACAGTTACCAGAAAACAGACAATGCAATCATCTGAAAAAAAAAAATTACCTGAGGACAGATACTGCAGTTACTCGTGAACGAGAAATGCAATTACTTACTAAAAAAAAAAATTTACAAAAGAACAGACGATGCAATCATCTGAGAACAAGCAATGTAATTACCCGAGAACAGACAATGCAATAATCTGTGAACACACAGACGAGATGCAGTTCATTCAAAACAGACGATGTAGTTAGCTGAGAACAGACATGCAAATACTTGAGAACAGACCATACAACTACATCTGAAGCATATAACTACCTGAAAATAAACAGTGCTGCTACTCAAGAATAGACCACACAGTCACCCTGCTAGAACAATGCAACACAAAACTCTCTGGGAACAGACAATACAATTACTTGAAAACAGACAATGCACAGACCCGAGAGAACAGGCATACAGGCCGTGTAGAACAGGCCATGCAATTAGTTCGGAAATTTGAAGAAAAAAAAATCACCTGAGCGTAAACAATGTAGATACCCGAGACGAGACCACCCGAGAAAACGGAACACAAGCTATCTGAGAACACACAACGTCACTGTCTCGGAACAGACGGTGCAGTTTTCTGAGAACAGACGATAGAATCAGCTGACTACAGACACATTTATCTTGAGTAGTGAGCATAGAACTACCTGAGAACATACCACTCAGCTACCACAGAAGTGACCTTAGAATTACAACAACAAAAAATCCAATTACTAAGCAACTGACAATACAGATCACGCAAATCCAATTACTAAGCAACAGACAATACAGATCACGCCATCACCTGAGAACAGACCATACGATTACCTGAGAACTGACCATAGAATTACCCGAGAAAACACCAAAGAATTATTTGACAACAGATCATACATAAACAGATCATGCCATTACCGAGAACAGATCGTACAATTACCTATGAACTGACCATACAATGACCGGAAAACTGTCCTCATACTCATCTGAGAACAGACATTTCAAGTACCTGCGAGAGGACGACATAGTTATCTCAGAAAAAGCCAAACAATTATCCGAGAATAGACCGTACAATTACCAGAGAACAGACCGTACAATTACCGGAGAACAGACCGTACAATAACCCGAGAAAGAGAGACTGTAAACATACCGTACCCCGAGAACAGACCGTACAATTACCCGGAGAACAGACCGTACAATTACCAGAGAACACACCGTACAATTACCCGAGAACAGACCGTACAATTACTCGAGAACAGACCGTACAATTACGCGAGAACAGACCGTACAATTACGCGAGAACAGACCGTGCAATTACCAGAGAATAGAGCATAAAATTACCAGAGAACAGACCACAGTACGACGAGGTAACAGACCATGCAGTCACCGGAGAACAAACCATTAGAAATGACCATAGAGTTCCCGGGAACAGGTGATACAATGACTTGAGAACAAGCCATACAGTTAGGTCAGGAAATGGTACCCGAGTATTAACAGACATCCGAGCAGACAACACACTGTTTAAAAAAAAAAAAAAAAAAAAAAAAAAAAAAAAGCATCACACTTGCTCGACAACAACAGACAATGCAATCGTTTCAGAACACACACAACACAATTACATGCGAATAGATCCTGCAATGACCTGAGGACAGAATATACACCTGCCTGAAAACAGATTATGTAGTTTCCTGAGAAGAGATCGTGCGGTAGCCTGAGAACAGTCTAAGCAGTTACCTGGGGACAGACTACAATTTCCTGAGAAAAGATTGTGTGATAGCCTGAGAACAGGCTAAGCAACTACTTCAGAACAGACTATACGA
>JADBJO010001403.1:332676-340176 GCA_016801955.1 Conus betulinus | reverse complement strand
CAGGTAACCAAGGTCCAGTCACAAGCCTGATAAGCTCTGAACAGAACGAAACTGCAGCCGCTGGCTGGTTCTGCTGATCGCTGATCCCATCCGTGGAGGAAACTGAAATGATCCGTTGTGCTCACTGGAGAAAAGGTCACTTTTGTGTCTTCTTCCCTTCACAAGCAGTCCTCTGTTAACTAATGTAATATTTATGTGGTCGCTGTATAGGTTTGAATTAAGCCTTCTATGGAGCTAGAAGACATCTCGACCAGGTTTTGCCAGACAGACAGACAGACAGACAGACAGACAGACAGACAGATAGACAGATAGAGATTTTGCCAGACAGACAGACAGACAGACAGATAGAGAGATAGATAGATAGATAGATAGATAGATAGATAGACAGACAGACAGACAGATAGATAGATACAGACATACATATAAAAGCCATTACTTGCCACCTGCACCCCCACCCCCACCCCCACCCCTCAACCACACATCATTTGTTCCATACATGTATACACATGTCTCCAGGTCCAACGGTTCACCGAGGATGTGTTGCTGGTATGTCTCTCCGCTACTTTCAAAACTGAAAGTTAGACAGCTGTCACAGTCTCGTCCACATCAGTTCTACTCGTTACAAGACAATGAAGACACACGCACAGACAGGACAACCAATGAACAGTCTGCAGCATCACAAGACTTTCTCCTACACTGCGCCAGTCTGACGGATGGCTTCAGTGCTCTCTCCACACAGCAGACTGCCGAGAATCGTACATAGCCCCCCTGCGCACTACTTATCATGTATTGACATGTATTTATTTCTTTTTGTTGTCGAATGCAAGGTCTGAACATGGAGCAATCCAGCAGAAAAGGGTGGACAGAAATAGCGCTGCTGCCAATGTCAGTTACCTTTCTTTTCTGTAAACACTTTTTACCCAGAGCATCTAGACGTGATTTAGAGAACGAGGAGCAGTCGAGCGGAAGAGGATGAACAGATATACCACTTGAAAGAATGCCATTTACATTTTTTTTTAAAGTCATTCATGTTTCAGGTAATTAGACGTGATTTATAAACGATCATGTTTTGTGTATTTAGACGTAATTCATAAACAAGTGTGTATAGGTATTTAGATTAATTTATAAAAGATAATGTTTCAGATGTTTAGACGTAATTTATACACGATTATGTTCCAGATATTTAGACGTAATTCATGAACGATCGCGTTTCAGGTATTAAGACGTACATCATAAATGATTGTGACGTGAGATATTTAGACGTAATTAATAAACGGTCGTGTTTTAGGTATTTAAATGTAATTTATAAACGACGAGTTCGACGCTGCTTCCCTTGAGCTGTTATAAAATACTTGTGAGCCTCCACTGTCCCTCTAAAAGGTCCCTCTAAAAAGGTCCCTCCCCCCCCCCCCCCCCCCCCCCACCGCCCCGCCCTTTTTCTAAACTATGTTTTACTCCACATTCCTACTTCATATTACATCTGCGTTTTCAAAATCACTTTAGGTTTTCTCACTTTTCTCTAAGTTTCATCACTTCTTCCATCTTTTTCTACCTTCCACTTCGTGTTCCTATCTTCTCTATGTTTTATTACCTTTTCTTACCTTCCTCTACCTTTTGCGGCACTTTCCTATCTTTCCGTCTCTCTTCCTACCTGACCTTTCTGTGCGTGGTGCTTCATTTTCCAACCTTATATCTTACCTTCCCCAACGTGTCATAATACTTTTCCCAACTTGTTTGCTGTTGCCTGCCTCATTTCATTTCCGATTTTACTTTTCCCAGCGTTTAGCAAATGTTCCCATCGTTCCCTGTGTTAGTACATTCTCGTACTTTTCCATGTGTCACCACATTTTCCTGTGTTTCTTACCTTTGATTACGTTTTTCTAATCTCCTGATACATTTTCCTACCTTACCCTATCTTTAGCCACATTTTTTTTAAAGATTATGTTTTCGTATGTTTCTACTAAGTTTCCTGCCTACCTTTTTCTCATCCCTTTCCCCGAAATTTTCCCACTTTTCCCAACGTTTTACGACGTTTTCCTATTTTCCCTACGTTTCACTATATTTCCCTAACTATCCCTACTTTTCACAACACTTTCCAGTTTTCATCCACGTTTTACTACATTTTCCTAGTTTCTGCTACCTCTACATTGTGCTGCATTGTGCTACATTGTGCTACATTGTGCTACATCTGCTACATTGTGCTACATCTGCTACATTGTGCTACATTGTGCTACATTTCCCCACTTTTTGCCCATGCCTTACTACATGTTCTAGCTTGTCCTGCATTTGTTTACCATTCCTTCCCTTTCCCAAAGTTTTACTGTATGGCCCAACCTTTCACTCCTTTTTTGCTCCATTTTTTTTTATCTTACCCTTTGTTTTACAACATCTTCGTACCTTTCTCTGCGTTCTACTATATTTCTCTACCGTTCTTACGTTCATTTTTTTTTTTTTTTGTAAATCTTTCCCTGTGTTTTATGACATTTTCTTACAGTGTTCTATATTGTCCTATCTTTCCGTAGGTTTTACTTAATTTTTCTACCTGTCCATACCATGCACTGAAGGTTTCAAACACTCTCGACGTTTTCCTGTATCATCCTACGTTTTCCCTACGTTTTAATACATGTTGCAACCTTTCAATGCGTTTTCATTGCGTATTTTTAACCCTGTCCATACTCGTGAATTCATTTTCCTACCTTTCCCTACATATGTCTACATATTGTGACCTTTCACCACGCTTTACTACATTTTCCCACCTATCCCTATGTTTTACTACATTTTCCCCACTATCCCTATGCTTTACTACATTTTCCCCACCTATCCCTATGCTTTACTACATTTTCCACCTATCCCTATGTTTTACTACATTTTCCCACCTTTCCCTATGTTTTACTACATTGTCCCACCTTTCCCTATGTGACATGGAGGTAAATGGGAGTGGGAGGTATGGTAGTATGTGTATTTTGGTGGAGGACAGCAGTGGTAGATACGTAAGTGCTACTTTGGGGTGTTGATGCTATGCGGGTGGAGGAAAGGAGGAGATGGGTTTTATCAAAAAAAAAAAAAAAGGAAAAGGAAGGGGGAGGGGGACAACATACCAGCACGGATGCACACACACACACACACACACACACACACACACACACACACACACACACACACACACGCACACACACACACACGCGCGCACTCAATTTTTGTTAGAGGAGTTATATAAGTACTACTACCATTAATTCTACAGTTAATGCTGGCAATGGGATTGTAGTAATAGGACAGTGATTATAAGTATAATGTAATGATGCTAGTGACAGTGATAACAACAAAAATGACATCAGTATTGTTGATGATAATGATGGTGATGATGATGACAGTAATGATAATGGTATGATATGATCGTAATAGTAATGATAGTAATAATGATATTAAATCCTGTTCAATGCCGACCACACGCACACACAACACACACACACACACACACACACACACACACACACACACACACACACACACACACACACACACACCAGCACACACACACCAGCATGCGCACATGTGCTTAGACTCACTCACACACACACACACACACCACACACACACACACACACACACACACACACACACACACACACACACACACACACACACGCACACACACACACATGCACACACACACACACGCACCGCGCGCACACACGCGCGCGCACCACCACCACCACCCACCACACGCACGTAATACAATACAACACAATACATTACAATACAATACAAATACAATGGATGTACACTCACCATACAATATACCACCACACACACCACCAGAAACGCATTTAGCCCCCCCCCCCCCCCCTCTCTCTCTCTCTCTCTCTCTCTCTCTCTCTCTCCTGAAGCTGATACGGTAAACATCCTCAGACTGCGTGGGAGCGTGTTCTTCTTTTTTTTTTTTTTTTCTCCTTTTTCCTTTTTCTTTTTTTTTTTTTCTTCTTCTTCTTCTTTATTATCGGGGGGGGGGGGGGGGGGGGGGGGCCAGGGTGCGGAGTTGGGGGGGGGGGGTCGTTTTGTTTTTCACTGTTTTTGGGGCAGGTTCCGGGGCAGAGGGAAGTGAAGTGGGAGGAGGAGGGTATGACGGTGTGTGTGTGTGTGTGTGTGTGCCTTGTCCTCTTGAACGGCATCATGTTTTATTCTCCAACAGGTTCCTTTCTGCCGGCCCCCGGTTCACTGCACAATTAATGAGGAAGAAGAAGACACGAGAACGCTGTAATTGATTTGTTGGCCTCTCTCTCTCTCTCTCACTCTCTCACTCTCTCTCTCTCTCTCTCTCTCTCTCTCTCTCTCTCCTCTCTCTCTCTCTCTCTCTCTCTCTCTCTCTCTCTCTCTCTCTCTCTCTCTCTCTCGCTCTCTCTCTCTCTCTCATTAAACGCTGCACGCAAGACTTTAATTGAAGATAAATCCGAGCCTTACTACAGCTCACGCACGTGCACACACCCAGGAAGCACACGAGCGCCCGATTGAAGTGAGAGACCGACAATGATGCTGACGGGAAAAAAAAAAAAACAATTAATTACTGTTGTAGTTGCTGCTGCTGCTGCTGCTGCTGCTGTTGCAGGTATTATCGTCGCTGTTATCTAGAGGTTGGAATTTCAGGATCGGACGGAGGGGCCGAGGGAGGGGAAGGAGCGGCGTTTCTGGAGCACCCCCTCCCTCCCCCTCCTCCAGCGGCTACTTCCGCCCCCACCCATTTTCCCAGCTGCCAAGGACATTTCTTTCCCTTGGGGAAAGGACACTTACCCCTCCTTCGGAAAACATACACACACGCGCATGCACTCACGAACGCGCACGCACGCACGCACGCACGCACACACACACGCACGCACGCGCGCGCGCACGCACGCACGTGCACGCACACACACACACACACACACACACACACACACACACACACACACACACACACACACACACACACCTTCTTGATCAATACGTCCGCAAGATTGTACACACCTCCACTCTTGCACAGATGCAAGCGCTTGTGCTTGCATGTGTATATCTGAGAGAGAGAGAGAGAGAGAGAGAGAGAGAGAGAGAGAGAGAGAGAGAGAGAGAGAGAGAGAGAGATGAAATAAAAAAACGTACAACATATTCTACACAGCTAGGGAAAAGAAAGGAAAACATTAACTTGCTTTTTTTTTTTTTTATCGGTATGTATGTTTGTTCGTGATTTTCACGCTGAGGTAGGTAGATCAGCAATGAACTATAGGTAGTAAATCTCAGTTATGCCCCTTGCGTGGACAAAGCAGTAAGGCAGAGGCCGGTTGACGAGTGTCAGCTCTGAGGTAACTCCACCCACCGGTAACAAACGGCTGTGTTCACAAGATGGAAGTTGATGGCTCCTATAGGCTGTCCAAGAAAGGTCTAATATTTACACTTTAAAGTCACTTCTTCATCACAACCAACCACCACCACCACCATCACCACCACCCCAGCCCCCTTCCTTTTCCCTGCCATCACCCCCACTCCACCCCCACCCCCCACGTTTCCGCCCCCCCACTTCGTTTTAGTCTTTTCTGTGTTATTTTTTCAGGATGACGATGAATCGTTGTGGAGGTGGGGGGTAGGGGGAGAGGGTTTGCGTCTCTTATGGGATCCAACGAATGACACGACTTACTCCAGACAATGTTTGGGTTATGATGCAAGTAGGGGTGACCACTCTGATTGTTGCCACATTCTTATCTCCCTTGTAACCCTTTTTTTTTTTTCCCCCCAATTCTTCTTTCTTTTCCTTCTTCTCGCCCTCAAGATAAGCTTCAAAGATGTTCCTTGTAGAGTTATCATCTTTCCATGTGTATGCTTCTTATGCCAATGTCTTTTGACGACTTCCAGTCCGGTTTCTTCAGGTCACCACTACCCCCTGAATGGTTTTTTTTTTCCCCTCGTCTTTGCCGAGTCATTTTGATAATAGCGAACATCGGAGAAATCCTTTGCTCGCATTCGTGCCTACCCCCCACCCCCCACCCCCGCCTACCCCCCCCCCCTCCTCTCTCTCTCTCTCTTTCTCTCTCTCTCTCTCTCTCTCTCTCTCTCTCTCTGAATATATATACAGATAGACAGATAGCTAGATAGATACAGATATAGATATGTCATATATATAGATAGATGTACATGTGTCTTAGTTGGGAAAAGAACAGCGCAAGCAGAAAAATACTAGTGATCAGTGACCGAAAATAAACTATTCCTTATGTTATAGATAGATACAATATACCGGCTGTCGTTGGACGAGGGGAAAAAAATAGAAGAAGGTAAAAAAAAAAAAAAAAAAAAAAAAAATGCAAGGAAGAACGAAATACAGAAAGACAATCAACGACCAAGACTATTCTGTAATTAATCCTAACACAGAAAATCCGTTCACTGATTAACAAAGTCACCTCTCATCCATGGCTTCATCTTGATATTTTTTCTTTTTTTTTTTTTTTCTTTTTTTTTTCTTTTTTTCGCGTACGCAGGCTGATACTCCTGCGGACACTCCCTGTGTAGACAGGCATGACTGAATCCCTCTACCCAACAAAAGGAGTAGAGTTTCGTGTGTGACCAATTACCACTGCCTATACGACCCCATCCATAAACACCCGCTTCGTTTCTTATCCTATGTCTCTCTCTCTCTTTTTTCCTCCCCGACCTCCCCCCCCCTAACCCGCCCCCTTTACACACCGCCCCCACACAACACCCCCCCCACCCCGTCCCCACTTCAGGTCCCTGGATTCCTCCCCACCCCGATAGTCCAAACGGTCATCCCCGCGTTTCCTCGAGTCTCGCCATAAGTTTTTTAATTGCTTCGTTCCCCCCCCCCTAGCCCCCCTCCGATTCACCCCCCCCCCCCCCCACCACTCCCCTCACCGTCCTCCTTTACGGAACACCGCGACCGCTTATACACGAAGAGACGACAGACAGGACAGACAGACACCTAGACAGACATCCACAGACCGATAGACCAGACAGGACAGCGGCGACCCCCACTCCACCACACACTGCAGACAGACGTTTCAAAGTTCCCTCAGATTGACACCACGGCCCCAAACGAACAACCATGAAATGAGAGAGATGTAACTCAAAAACTGAAACAAACGCTAAACACCGTGTTTGGAATTCTCATTAGATGAAAGCCAACAAACAGAGAAATGAAAACGCCCACAAATGAAATGCAACGAATCCGGAAAGCAGAGGAAATGCCCCCCTGGCCTACAGCAACCAGTGCCCAGTGGAGACTGACCCTCATCAATAGTTACCCACCAGCCTGAGGGAATTGTGAGGACGCTTTTCCGTGTCTTTAGCTCTTTCAATATATTAACACCTTTCTGAAAATTCTGGAGACCACTCCATCTCAGGTATCAGTGAAACGCTCACACAAGACTGACTTCCTCTATCCCCACTCCCCTCTCAAGAATCCGTTGTAATAAGCCAGCACCAAACGATCCCCACACCCACATCGCACACACCTCCCCCACACAC
>JADBJO010001403.1:245176-327676 GCA_016801955.1 Conus betulinus | reverse complement strand
CACGAACTGTGCCCCTCCCACAACAGTCTCCATGAATGAGAAGACAGATTTTGACACGAACTGTGCCCCTCCCACAACAGTCTCCATGAATGAGAAGACAGATTTTGACACGAACTATGCCCCTCCCACAACAGTCTCCATGAAAGAGAAGACAGACTCTGACACGAACTATGCCCTTCCCCCACAACAGTCCTCGTATATGTGAAGACAGACGGTGAATAGAATATTGTGCGCGTGTTCGATTGATGAAGCAGGAGAGAGAGAATTGGGGGGACGGGGGGGTGAGGGAGGGAAGGAGACAGAGACAGACTGAGAGAGAGAGATTCACGCGCACACACACACACAAATACTCGCTCGCATACGCTACAACCAACCAAAAGGCCCCTAGAAAATCAGGACAAAAGATGGCTGAAGTAAACAGGCATGCACGTGCGCACGCGCGCGCGCACACAAACACATACACAAACTTGCATTCTTCCATGTGTGCTTTATCACATCAGCAACATAACCAGTGGGTCCTTTGGCAACATCGGGATGAACGCAATAGTGTAAATATAGGAAGCTTCTATTCTTTCCCTTCCCCTCCCCCCTCTCTCTCTCTCTCTCTCGTGATCAGGTTTTCTTTTAATGTACAGACCTTTTCTTTCGTCGTCTTCTTCCTTCTTTCTTTTCTTTTTTTTTTCTCTCTGTGTGTGTGCGCGCTTTTTTGTTTTGTGTTGTTTTTGTTCGATTTTTTTGTTTTTGTTTGTTTGTTTTTGTTTGTCCTTTCCTCCTTAACGTTTACAACGAAATAATCATAACCTAAACATAAGAATGCCAACATCACCATGTCTAAGCTGTTTAACAAAAACAAGTTGAGTCGATCATCTCGATGAACAAAATGGTGACCCCAAACGCTGATAGAGTACAGACAAACCAACAAACAGTGATCACCGTATTGGCCTGTTTTCCTTACCGTAATTTTCGTCAAACCGTAAAGCGGGGCTCAAACACTAGTTCAGTCAGAAAGGACCGAAGGAAAAGCCGAGTGGAAAATGGAAGAACAGACAGACAAATGTGGGGTTGATGAAGAAGTTAAGAGGAAGGCTTAATCCTTCACTGAACATTAAAGAAATGAATTCTCGAATTGACGGAGTGGCTCTGCAACCATGGTGCGATTTCATCTGCCTGTCCCCCACCTCCACCCCATCCTTTATCCACTCTGCTCTTAACCCTCCTCCTCACTCACACCCTTCTAGAATCATCTCTGTCTCGGCCGCTTTCCCCTTTGAGAAATAAGATTCAAGTGTAGGTAGTATGGGTAAAAAAAAAAAAAAAAAAAAAAAAAAAAAAAAAAAAAAAAAAAAAAAAAAAACAAGGGAGTCCCCAGCCAAAGAATGTATATGGAAAGGAACTCTTCCTACTCAAAATCGCTGAAGTGAGCGGCAGTTAATCCCTTGAAGAGGAAAGGCAAAGAGAACCGCGAGAAGAAACCCGTTTTAACATGCCGTTTTACACAAGTGTTACTGGATAGAATATCGTTACCAATAACCAGTCCATACCAGTCGTTGCTTAAGAATCAGCACGTGCGTACGCGTGCAGTGTGTGTGTGTGTGTGTGCGCGCGCGCGCGCGTTGCGTGCGTGCGTGCGTGCGTTACAATGACTGTAAGAACTTCATGAGTAGGTAGCCAGGATGGAGGTGGCAGTGGTGTGTGTGTGTGTATATGTGTGTGAGCACACTCGCATTGTCTGTGCATGGCACTGTGTGCATGCATTCCACAAAGATGACCAACGAGAGAGAGACACACAACTTCTATCAAACAGAGTAAACACAGAAGAACATGACAACCGACAGACACAACAACAACAAAGATCATCCAAGACATGACTGAACTCCCAAAACGCACTGAAAACAATTTATTGGGCAAACCACTACAGCAACATCATTCTGAAGTCTCTGTACAATCCAGTGTGTCATTAACAGTTATGTGTACATCCAATCTTCTTTCCTCCATAAACTATACACACATTGTAACAAAATCAGCCAAAGACAACAACTTTGGGACCAAAAAAAAAGACAAGAAAATATAATAATAAGACAAAGGCATGCCACACAGCAGCCATAATTCATACGAATATGCTGATGAATTTTACAATATTACATCGCATTTGTATGTACACATAAGAAGACCACACTAATCAAATATTATGATGTATGTGCAAAAGACATCTTGAACTTGCTCACATCCTCAAAAAAAAAAAAAAAATCATCAACAATGAAGTAAAGACAAGTGTGTTATTTAAAAAAAAAAAAAAAAAAATGCAAAAGCATGATAAGCAAGATTTAAGATGTACTCTCTCCCCCTCTCTCTTTCTCTCTAACACACACACACACAC
Organism: Conus betulinus; assembly: GCA_016801955.1. Taxonomy (NCBI): domain Eukaryota; kingdom Metazoa; phylum Mollusca; class Gastropoda; order Neogastropoda; family Conidae; genus Conus; species Conus betulinus. The sequence goes on along the minus strand of JADBJO010001403.1, from coordinate 325,299 downwards.
ACACACACATTCATGCCAGTGCACACGTGCACAAGCAAGTCTGCATGCGCCATTAACCCAGTGCTACTTTTCTTTTTTACGTGTCATAAAACATAAAGACACTACATGGAAAGTTTCACAACTTGCAATAAATGAATGAATGAATAAATATATTGAAAATAAACATGGAAATAACCACACAAAAATAAACACCACCATAAAAAAATACACAGTGACAGATATCACACACACCTAAACATTATAAATTATTGAAACAACTTTACATGAGCAAGAACATACACCTGAGTGAGAAGCAGTACATAATCATTTGAAAAAAAAAAAAAAAAACTTTAAATTATACCAAACATCAAATACATCATCACCTCAAGAACTACCAACCTCACACAAAAACAGGAACACAAAAATATATATTCTCACTTTTCATTTTTAACAGATTTTTTTTTTTCATGAAGTGAACATACATAAATAGACAAGAGGCTATCTACGCTATCTCATTACACCCAGAAAAAAAAAAAAAAAAAAAAAAAAAAAATCACCAAAAACAATTACAGTTCTGTGTGCTACTTCACATCATTAACTGAACACTAATAAGCGCACACAAGAAAAATTCCCCCCACCTCCACCCCACTCCTCCACACACCCACCCATTTCCTTCTACCACACCCGATTCGTTGTGCCCACCACGAGTTTCTCACGACTTGGGAGCGCTGGGAGTGCATTCCAGAAGACGACAGTTCAAATGCCCTGAGCACGTAGTGTCAAACACTGGCCTTGCCCTGTGCCCTTCTCCATCTGTACAGCCGTTGCTGCCCTCCATGTGTCCTATCCTGTCCCCACCCATCCCTAAGCCATGCCTGCCAGCGTTCCACCCTCTTACTCCCACCATGGCTTACCCACGAGGAAAAACTGCTTTGGGAGGGGTGTAACGCTTATCCAGAGTCTTGATAATAAAGGAGTTACTCCCTCACTGCCTTGTCAGGATGGGCATAGACAAGTTACGAGACTTTGACAGATACGTGTTTCACGCAATACAATATCATTTACTCTATAAACACCGGAAACTGAAGAACTTTCATCATAGAAACACAATAGCTATTCCATGAAAACCAGCAATTCACCTACATCGTGTGCGCACTGCATCAAAATTGTACCAACTCGATGAAAAAATCAGTTAAAAGTTTCAGTTTTGAAGTGAAACCCAGATTTTTAGTTCACCAAGCTTTATACTGAACTTCAAAGATACCTGCTTCACTGGAACTCTCCACATCTCCATAACCTAACAACAAAAAAACCAGGACTGTTGCTTCATTAGGCTTCAAGTTTTCAACATTACAGCCAAGCCCACCAGCCAGAGCCCTTACCAGGATGTCAAATTTGTGCAAGAAAAAGAAGTCACATCATGAGTCAGATTATCGGGGGAAAACCCCCCCACCATATCCTGGGAAAAAAAGCAACAACAAAAAAATGTGATTACGACCTGGCAACTTAACTACTTAGGTTTTACGGCTTATAACACGAAGCGGTGGTGTGTGTAACTGTCAGGGCGTACCTCGAATTTTACACTTCCCAGATTAAGGGAAAAAAAAAAAAAAAAAAAAAAAAAAAATTTCAGCGCCACAAAAAAAATATATTAAAGAAGGTCATACAGGCAGAAACGCGCTGCAGAGCAGACAGTTAAGAGTCCACACTGGACAGTGTTAACAACCAAAACGATGGCATTTTATGAACTGCTATGAAAGGAAAAAAGTTCAGACCAGTTTCCAAAACGGACACTGAAGAATGGTCCTGAGAAATTCAGCTGACAACACTAAAGAAACACAAATTGAACCTTTAATAAAAAAAAAAAATAAAAAATTTTTTTTTTAAAAGGCAGAGCCATAGAGAGGGACAGGAAAGAGTAACTTTCTGGCACAGAACTTCAAGAAGGCAGGGGAGCTACTTGTACTGAAAGAGCCCCAAGAATCCCCACAGGGAATAACAAATCTGAACAAAAATACATTCAAATAATCTGTAAAATTTCAATGTTCAGTTTCAAACAGTTTTTGCTGACTCCAGGGATGAAGAAACAAAGTATGGTGAGACCATGGCACTGACAAATTCACACCTACAACCCACCTAAAATAGTAAAAAAAAAAAAAAAAAAAAAAATTCAAAGTTTTGTCAAAGTTGGAAAGAGTTGTAAAGAATCATTACGCAAAACTATAGAATGGTGCTTTTCTTTAAAAAGAAAACAAAAAAGCTATTTAAAAAAATAAATAAAAAATAAACAAATAAATAAAATATTGTGTTAACAGATTTCCTCCCTGTGTTACAATGTGTTCCAAGAAGGGTAGATAACTGTTCACACACAACAACAAAGACGACTCAAAATGTGAAGAGAACTGCCCTTGCCATCATAAAAATCCTACTCGAGTGATTTTTGTTCTTCATTCTCACAATCTGGGATGATTCTAGCACCATTTTTATGACCCTACTATTCTTATTCTTTACCTCAATCACCATCAGCTATCTTGCATCCAAAATCTGCAGTCTGAGACCTACTAAAAATACATCTGGTAACAATTGATACTACTAAAAATACATCTGGTAACAATTGATAAAGGCCAACAGAGAACTCTGGAAACCAGCAGGAAAGAAAAAGAATAAAACAAAATGGAAGAAATCGTCCTACATTTCCTTTTGATTCACTTTACCTGTGAACCTTACACCTGGCTGAGAGGCGATCAGATCGCCTTTCCCTTCCAAAACTGGCATGAGCCCAACACTTTGACAAAGAAGCTAATTCAAAAACGGTCAGACCCCATTTTTGTCGCTCATGCAGAAAAACATTTTACATCTGCTTTTTTCCCTGACTGACCTCCAACTTTCCTATGGTCTCCTTTGCCATAGAATCCTTGCCATCTGGGAGGTGCCACTGGCACACATTGACCAGCCAGCACCACCATCATATTTTCTAACACCATCAACTGGTTCTGGCGAACCAATGTCCTCAACTGCTCTTCAACAACAGCACAAAAAAATGGACAGGTCAATCATACCAATTTTGCCACTGGAAAAAAAAATCCACCTACTCTTATAGCTGCTTTAACATCAAATGAATAAACAGAAAAATGAATGACCAAAAACATCAACACCAAAAAGGATATCAAATAAACAGCTTTCTTTCATTTCAACTTTTTCATATCACGTCCATGACTGAAGTGACAATATCAGCCCTGGGGAAAAGAGTCAAGAAACAGAAATCATCCTTAAATCGAGGTCCACTGTGACATACAAAAATACAACCACGTTTGTTTTTTTTTCCCCATCCCTACCCCAAGAGAGAAGGGAGATCTTCTACGCAAGAAGTCCCCAAATGGCACGTGACGCCATGTGTTTCTGTCTAGAACTAGATGCACCCACAGGATGTCTGTCCTACAGTCAAAGAACATCATGGCCTGATGAATTTGCCATCTAAACCTTCATCAATTAACTAGCATCTGAGAAAATAAAACTGTGGATTCTGTCTTCTCACTGTCCATTCATTCTGCCCACTAGATGGTAAGAACATCCAAACTTCATCCACAAAACTGTCATAATATATCTCGGTTCCCTTTTTTAGTCAAACGATCTATGTCCTTTGAAAAGAAACTATACTGGCTTTGTACTCCCTGACCGACTGTGACAGAATAAAAGGAAGAACAAATGAAAAGAAAAATAATCATCACAACTGACACAGAAACAAAAACTTGTAAATGCCATGAAATCAATGATATCTACAGCAAAGTAAACAAAAAACTGATATAAACAGCAAAACAGTGATACAGCTATTACTACCACTAACAATAATAACAATCAGTTTTCCTGAACTAGCAACAGCCCATTTCTGACATGTTTTTTTCCCCAGCTGGTTAGGAAAAAGGAGACCAGTCCCTGGGACCTGAAGACACAGCAACGTTGTCAGGAAACAGAAACCAACTCATGCACCGCTTGCAACCTGAGCTGACACTTCACCTCGCTTCAAATGTCTGTACAAGATACAACTTCCAGTGTGTGTCTGTGCGGGTGTGGGTGGGTGACTGTGTTATTGTGTCTTGATGAGCCACACATGTGCAGGTGAACATGCATGCATGTACAGCTGACTGAAATTTCCTTTTTCCGTTAATCAAATTTCAGATTAATTAGGCAAACACTGCTGCTGGGAGCAGGCAATTCATTCATGTTAACTGACATTTTAGTATACCCATTTTCTGATATAACTGTAGTCAACTATAAGCCAACATATGAATGTACCTAAACTTATATGCATGCATATACATGTTCAAATGTCAATCCATATGACAGTACAAGCATGCATGTGGGTATCAGTATTAAATGCAAAAAAGAACCTGAGAATCACGAATACATTAATAGGAACATCAACATTTCCGACCATTTGACTTTCCCTTAAATTAAACGCATCACTTTTTTTTCTCTCAACATGAAAGCAGTCAAGAACTTATAAACTATGTAGCAGCCATTCCCTCAAAAACCAAACAGAATTTTCTGGGGAATTACAGGCTTTTGCACCCATCTCATCTATCGCAACTACACACACAAATGACATGGGTTTATACATCACGGTGTCAACTTCATACACGCACCTCTATACATTTCATTAGTGAGTCTTTCGTTGACAACATACACATTAAACTCATGACATAAAGAGAAATAAAACAATAGACAAGACAGATTTGCAACCCAAAGAAGCCAATGAAAGAATCTCTCTTCCTTTTTTTCCCATCAGCCATCAGCCAGTTAAAAAAAAAAAAAAAAAAAAAAAAAAAAAAAAAAAAAAAAAAAAAATCCCTTCCTCTCTCCCCCCCCTCCCCCCCCCCCTTCTCCTCGCCCTATGTTATTGAATTCAAAAAACAAGAACGAAAAAAGAAAAAAAACAAAGGAAATGGAGAGAGAAATGCTTGAAGTTCGAGAACTACCAATAAATGGACTCGTGTTTCAACACAGCAGGCCAGGAACAGCAAATCCCCATCGCCCTCCCTTCTCACCCCTCGCCCCAAAATTTTGGCTCACCTGTTGGAGAATGCAGTGTACTCAGGTTCGTTTATATTTATAGCCCAGCCAGCCAGGCCCTGCAAGAACCGTCACCCCACAGAGAAAACCAAGACCCCTGTCCTGAAGTAAAAAACAAGAGAGAGCTACCTACACACAACTTGGCACTGCATGAGAAGACCAGGCAAAAGTCGCACACCTCACTTCAACACACAGCCTGCAACTGTACAAGTGGTCAACTTCAAAAACAAAACAATAAGATATTTAAAAAAAAAAAAAAAAAAAAATCCTGCTTAAACCATTTTTAGAACTCTTATCATCTGTGCTACACACACCCCTAGAATGAATTTCAGCACGAAATTGAATGCATTTTATGTTGAACAATTCCAATTAAGACCCACTGTCAAACATTTCTTCACTATTTATTTAATCCCAAGTAAATGCTTGCTAAACTGCCTTGTAAGAGTGAAATGGTGAAGAAACATAAAAAAAAAAAAAAACAAAAAAAAACCCCAGCTGTTATTGGTTTTAAGTAATCCCAATCGAGAGGATATTCTCTCTGAAACCTTAACTGCACAGCGACTGGTGTGGTCTCTCAGACATAGAAGTTCATTTCCCACAACGGAGCACCGACAAATGCATCATCCTACAAAAGTTGACAAATAAAGTAATCTAATAAAGTCCGTTTCCCACAAACGCACTGCCAACAAATGCATCATCTAATAAAGGTAGGCAAAATGAGTCATCTAATAAAGGTAGACAAATGAGTCATCTAATAAAGGTAGACTAATGAAGTAGACAAATAATAATAAAGGTAGACAAATGAATCGTCTAATAAAGGTAGACAAATGAGTCATCAAATGAAGATAGGCAGATGTGTGTCATCTAGTAAAAATATCCGAATCCTGCTTTCTGCATACTTTCCAGTTGTTTAAGTTGTACATTATGAATGCAAAACCTTAATTTGTGCAAAACTTCTATTTTATCTGTTTTCTTTATGCACTGTTTTAATTCATAACATGAAAGCTACACAACTGGTCTCTTGTAAGCTGATAAATTTAAGAAATGCAGAGGGCAGCAGGTGCTCCCTTGACCTGATCACCCTTGGTTTAAAATACTGAATTGGAAAAAAATAAAAGATTAAAATGATCTTAAAGGTGCTAAGAATTTCATCCATCCATTCATCTTGCTTTCAGTCCAGGCAACAGCATATCAGGGCTGTTACTGCAACAAAATTAATTCCATATTTGTGTAGTGATAAAAACAACAAACAAAAAGCTGATTCATAACATGCTAAAAACTGCTTAAAACTGAACCTGTTTTCCACAAAATCTTAAGACTAAACGAAAACATTTGAACAATTTTAGAAAAGGGTCTAAAGAATCACATCCCAGCAAGTGTCGGCAGTGTACTGTACAGTTTTGGTGTCTGCCGTCCTGCAGACGCAGGCAGTGAAACACCACAGAACAGGCAGCTACACTCCCCTCTGTGTACAGGCCCATGACCTCCTCACCAGATCACAGCAACAACAAGACAGCATAATACGCACGAAGGAGAGAGCGGAAATGTATGGACATTCCACAACAACGAGTGAAGCACTGACCACAAAGGCAGAAAAACAGTGGATGACAGTTAGAAAGAGAGAAATGGGGGGGGGGGGGGGGGGGTAAAAAAAAAAAAAAAAAAAAGGACGAAGGCAAAATCAAAGAGAGACACAGAAAGGCTGACAATTTCCAGAGGGCAAAGTTGCAAACTGTACTGAAGGAACACACGTCATCCCCATGAAGTTCAACTGTCATACACAAAATCATGATCAATTCAATAAGAGGGCAACACAGACAGGTGTACAAAGACAACATCCCAAAGAAGACTCTCTCCTTATTTCCAACAGCTCAAAGACGAACAAAAAAAGTGACATTGTACAGCCAAACTGAACCATCAGATTATGTCAAGAAATCAATATATATACATGGCCGCGGTTCAGAATACCAAATTGGACTAAAGCACATTACAGGTAAAAAAAGATTGCTCTTGACAAAAGAGTTCAAATCTCTGCTCAAATGTTTGTTCACTAGCGAATGCATGATTCTTGTCAAAAAAAGGAAAAATCACTTTATAGTCTTCTCTCTAAAAAGAATGTCATAAAAAGTTTCTGCCTTAAAACTTGTTCACCTGTAAAAAATACAAGATTAAGGCAACTCAAACTGATCTTCAAATTCAGTACACACAGGATCTGTAATTCTGAACCTCAAGCACACAATAGTTTTCTTTTTCTCTAATGCCTGATAAATTTATCCATTTTCGTGCAAACACAAAAATAAACACAGTGTGACACGCCCTTAATCAGTTGATGCAAATACACATAAAGTATGAACAGTGACATCAACACCAAAAATGAAACACGCAACATGAAATGAAATAGAATTATATTAACTAGACAAACAGAGAGAAAGACATTTGTGCAAGTCCATAGCAACCATTTGCCATCATAAAGCATATTTCATGCATACACACATGTATACACACATTCATCTAGCATCAAACAATCAATCTCTCTCTCTCTCTCTCTCTCCCCCCCCTCTCTCGTAGACGTTACGATTTTCATTTATAAACTAATAACATCTATTTACAATATGTACACGCTTCAAGCCAAATTGTCATTATACAGAGGTATTTTTCACACACCGGTCGTACAACCCTGAAATTAAAAACATGGTTTAGTAATATACTTCCAATGAAAAAAGAGAAGAGATTAACATGATGGGAGAAGGGAGAGGGACAGGTGCAGGAAAGTGCTTAGGGACGTATGACTGGGATGCGGGATGGAACGGGAGGGGGCAAGAGAGGGCTGAGAAAGGGTTGAGGGGGATAGAGAAAATAAAGTGAGGATATTAACATAGCATATGATATTATCACCTTGAGCTAGCTCACGCTCTCTCTCTCTCTGTCTCCGTCTCTCTCTCTCTTTCTCTCTCTCTCTCTCTCACACACACACATACACACTGGAAAACATCTTCCACACAAATTCACTCTACAAATGCAAAATGCAGATAATTCTGCAACTGGCCATAAAACATTGACATTGACCAATCCTATCAATTCACTGAGTGGCAAATAAAGAAAAAATAGACCGGTCCTTTCTTCTCCAAAACTGCCATAACTAGTATTACCAGATACCTGATCAGAGCTTTCATGAGCACCTTTTTTTTTACTTTTTTTTTCTTTTTTTTTTAAATGAACCTGTCTGTCTCTCTAACATCCGAAACTGAAAGAATGCAATAAATTTTTAGTTAAAAAAAATCAGGATTACCTTGTCCACATCAGTACATAAACGACATCTATTGCAGTAAAGAAGAACAGCTGTTAATTTTCATCTATTGCAGTAAAGAAGAACAGCTGTTAATTTTTCCAAAGTCCACTTCAACAACTGCATAAACTTACATCATTTTCTGAAAGTTCAGATTCTACTTCCAGCTGACTTCCCTTTTCATAAAGGCTGGAAATGATGTCGACAATTCCTGGTGGAAAAAAACTTTCTTTTTTTTTCCCCTACTTTTTTGTTTACTATTTGTTCTTCTCACACACACACCATGACAAGATGGGAATTTCTGCTGGTGTTAGTACTGATACTGTTAAATACAGTCACCTCCACTAAGCAAGTATTTACTTGGTAAGTTTAAGCTTGCGCTGGATTTAACCGGGATATGAATGGAACTTTCATATCAAAGGATTAACAATCTTACTCATGATCAAAGCAGCATTGTATGTATATAAGAAGCAAACCACACAGCCAGCCTCCACAATATCAAACCTTCAATACGGAATTGTTTAGTCTTAAATCTAGCTCAGATCCATGCTACAGTCACGATACTTGCTAGACCTTTTCTTTATTCCACTGTTCTTGAAGATTTATTTAGGGGGAAAAAAGTCTTCATCACATTAAAAGAAAAATCCTGAACCATCATCAGCTCAAACCTTCAAAGGGTAAAAATGAAGATCTATTTCCTCCTTTCCAGTCTTGCCATTCCCACCTGCCCTAATCAATACTGTATTGATAATCAATGTCAATGTTACCTGTCTGCACCAACTCCAGAGGAAGCGACTGGAAGATCGATAGCTCATTATCAACCCCTGTCCAGCCGACAGAATTTTCTGTCTGTATGCTGACAACAACCTTAACCAAACCCACAAAATCACATGTGCAATTTTCTTTTGCTCTTAGTCTTCAATCCGTTTCAACTAGACTCATTAAAGCGTGTGTCATCAAACAAATTCAATGCGAGTTGTTAACGATTTCATCATCATCTACATAAGCTTGCTAAAGATGCTCTTCCTCTTCATGTGAATGGTACAGGTCTGCCAGTCTAGGCTGCTTTGCATACATTTCTCTTCATGTGATGTCATCAGCTGTATCAGAATCTTCATCCCCATTGTCTACATCATGCCATTCCCCGTCCAGTCTAAAGGAACATGAAAAGGCATCACAAGCAGGAATCTGATTAAACATGACAGCAAGCTTCAGATTACGAGTCTGATTCAAAAAACATTCTCAGATCTGCTTAACTGATTTCATACATGGGAAAGTTATAGCTTTTCAGATTATCACAAAAAGAATGCCTCAAAGGAAAGTAACTGTCATTATCAATCAGCTATATTTCCTGGCATGAAGGATGAGTCAGAGCGTTTGGTCAGCACATACACTGAACACTGGCACAGCACAGTAACCTGAACTGGGTGCTCTTATGTTGTAGAAGTTGATACTGCTGACATAGAACAAAGCCCCAATCAGAGATTTTAAACTTGTCCCCTCCTTTCACATTTCATCCTAAGTAATTAAAACAAAAACAAAAAAAAATTCTGAATGACGCAGTTTGTTGCATACATCTTTTTTGGAAGTGACCTAAAATACTGTCATTTCACGGATACCCATTCCTTCAATTTCCTTTTTTTTTTTTTTTTTTGCTTAAAAAACCAACAAAAAAGGAAAAAAATGTGATGACAGAAGGCTGATGCAACCAAAGGAATTGACACACCTCAGCAGACAAATCAAGGACTGGGCTTAGTTCTAATCCAGATGACAACGCACCAAATGCACACACACCTTGTTAGGACTTTCATACGGACCTATAGAGATCTCTAAAGGACCTTTTTTCCCAAATCTGCCATCGCAATCCCACATCTGCTTTGTACTGTTCTCATTTTTGTGGTGCACATCAGATTTCTGATCAGTTTTTATGTTCAGACTTGTTGACAGATGATGTTCTGCGAAAAAAAAAATTGTCCAATCTTATCCAGACTGTTCACCTCATTCAGTTATGTAGTCATATCAAGCTTCTGTTGTGCTGTTCTTGACTACACACCCCTTCCCTACAGATGTTTTGTTTTCATCTGCCGTCATACAGCAGAGGCTGGTATAGGGATAGCTACCTGATCTTGCAGGAACGATGGTAAAATCAGGTGCTTCAAACAAAAATCACTTTCAAAGCTTGTACATCAGCACATACAGGCACATGTTCATACTCTCTTGCCGGCTCTTTCAATGTTTTAGAGCATGTTGTCGAAGAAGCAAATACAGCCAGATGTGATTTTACATGTGAAAGTTAGCTGTTGCTGCACTTTGGTCAAGCCCCCCAAGTGCCACAGATAACACTATGGTTACATTCTGAAGAGCAAGTAACTGTCAAAAATGTAATTTTCTTTTCATTTTGAAGGGGGGGGGGGGGGGGGGGGGGGGGGGGGGGGGGTGGGGTTGTAGGAAATGAAATGAATCGACAGTAAAACGATTAACAACAGCACACACACAGGACACACACATGCGCATGTGTGCGCACCCTAGCATGTGCACAGAAAAACTTTATGAGTTCAAGACACACTAAAAATTCTGAGCTAAATTGTGCATCAGAAATCTGTCCGTGCATTCTGAGAAACATGGTACATATTAAAGGTTTGGATGGTATAACTAACAAGCACATCTAACAATTTCATGGTCAAAATCATAGTCACCAATGCTTGAATTATCGACGAGCCAATGTAACTGTCGCGGCCGAGTCATCCTTCATTTAATCCAAGCAGAGAAAAAACAAACTAAACCTCTACCTTATCAATCATCATTGCCGCCAACCTCATCCTACGTTACTGTAAAACATCAATTCAACAAACATCCTCAACTTTCACACACACACACAAAAGCAAATCCACAGACAAAACCCAAAAAATAAAGCACGAAAACTTCTCGGAAAATGCCCCGGTATAAGAAATGCTTCAATCAGTGTGTAAATGCTACTGTAGCCGACTATAAGACAAAAATTCATACACACACACACACACAGAGAAGCAAACATACATATGCATTCACCCACACATACACAAATGATACATATTCTCTCTCTCTCTCTCTCTCTCTCTCTCTCTCTCTCTCTCACACACACACACACACACACACACACATCACGCTGTTCAAGTATATGTGCCCGCATTACAAAACTTCGATTCGGAGCAATCCATACTGCTCTTGTCTTGTCAGATCAAGTCCTTTGAGGCAGAATGTTGTTTACAACATAAAACACTAGCTTCAACCTTTTGCACCACCTCACAAATGTGTGTAATGACATCCAATCCATCCTTCTGCCCCCGCCCCCACTCGACCCATTCCACATAACAGCTCCTTTCCATTAACAGATTTTCAATAGCAACTGTGCAGTTAGAATGCATCTAAAGTGTTCAGGACATGAAACTGAAACCCACGGGGGAGAAGACAACATGACTGATTTTTCATTGATTCAACACAGACGGAAGGAGGTTTTCTCATTACAGTGTGGTAAAAGAGAGGGTGGAGAGGGATGTCCAGGAGGTTGCGTTTAGAATTTACCTACAAAATCCAATACAAGTCAAAAGAGAACATCAGCTTCATCAACGCCATATCTCAAAATCTGAAGAGAGAAAACAGCATGCTTCCTGTTCTGCATGTCATAATCAGGACAAGAATGCAAAATATAAGATAATCTTAGTTTCATGTTGCTCATGGATTTTCTTTAAAATGAAATTACAAATGTGGAGCCATTAATGTTACCCCCCCCCCCCCCCCCCCCCTTCAATAAAGTCAGTGGCCTTGTTCTGATGTCAGATACCACTTGCTGCTAACTGATCACAGACATGAGCTGAGGTACACATACTCTAATAAAAAAAAAAAAAAATTCTTTTTAACTTGCATGTGTGACAAATTTTAATTATTTGAAAAAATAAAATAAAAGTCTGGCACTGGCACAAAGAAAACTGCACGCAAAATAGCCGTAAAATCGTTAGAAGAGCTTGAGCCTTGTTAACCGTTGAGACTGGAATAGTGGAAGCAATGACTGACATCAGGTCACCAACATTGCAGGCATGCCGTCCACTCTTGCTAGCACTCTGTACGCTCCGTCCTCCCATCATGCTCCTTTGCTCTCTCTCTCTCTCCCTCAGAAAGTAATCTGACATGAACATCTTCATTTCAGTCCTGAACACATGGACAACAGAAACCTTGCCATGTACACATTTCACCTTATTATTCTCACTGTAAAAACCACTTACTTATTATTTGTACTCAGTAAAACATCATTTTAACAGTTTTACTTCTGCCTTTAACCAGTCATGTAACACTCAAAAAGTGTGACGTTTCATCAAACCTGCACTCATGGTGGGTTTTTACAATAGCTGACAATGTCAAGAGAGCCCAAGGACATTACACTGAACGTGAAATTCGGCAGAGTTCAGTCAGTGAAGAATACAGCCGCAGTTGAGGCATTGTCCCAGATAGGTCGAGTCCAAACGTCCTTACACTGCATGCATGCATGGGGGGGGGAAGAAGGGTGCAGGAGCTCTGCTTCTTCTCCGTGGAGAGCCACAGGGAGACTAGGAGGTAGAGACGTGTCCTAACTGACCAACCAACCAATTGTCAATCAACTTGTGGTTTGCTACAACAAATCAGCATCAATATTACAGAGAAGAAAAAAAACAACAAAAAAACAGAGAGACAAAAGGGAAAGAGACAAAGAAGAAGCTGCTTGGGTTCTTGCAAAGTGGTAAAATTCAACAAAATGTCTGCCATGATCATCAACAAGCTTTCTTTTCCACCTCAGGTGACGTCAACGCTGCAAGGCATAGCGAGCAGGCACAATCAACGACCGTTTCTCCACGTTAAAGACAGGGAAGCAAGCGGCACCGTCAGTGCCGAACCAAGTATTTTTTCTTCCTCTGCATGTGGTGTGCGTGCCTGCAGCATTGCCGCCAGACAACAGGCCAAAACTTAACTGCTGCTGCCAGCACAAAACAAAGTGATGCAACAACAAACAACAGTTCACATGATGATGATGAAAACAAGTCCTACAAATTTACAATTTTTGATGAGGATACACAATTTCTGACATGAACCAACAAGAAGTCTAAATAAAGAAAAGGTTTAAAAAAAAATTTGCTTCTGATCACATGATTAAAAGTTTTAGCGTGCTAGAAATTTTCTCTTATCTTCTTTTTTTTTTTCTTTTTCTCAAAATATGTACTGATGTTAAGAAAACAGTGCTAAATTTATCCGATCCACAGAGACTGTACACAGACCCGCAGCCCCCCCCCCCCCCCCCCCCATTTTTTCATTTCTCAGAAATAAATAGGCCATCACAATATATCAAGACTCACTGGAGATCCTCTACAATCTGTCAGATATTTATAACAAAATAGAAAAGAGAAAACAGAATCTGACCATTCTGAGTATGGGAAAGCTTTTTCAAATAATTTTACCACGAAAAGATCTGTCAAAGCGCAGACTTCTTACAGGGATAAATGCTAATAATGAACACCTACAAGATCCATCAGATGATCTACAAGATTCATCAGATGATCTATCTGGCGTTGATTATTCAAAGACTTCCAACATCCATACAGAAACAACTGGATTTTCCTTTGGGAGGATGAAGTTCTCCCAGACTGGCTCCAACTAAGCAATCAATGCCTTCAGTATGGGATGAGCAGACTGTGTCCTGCACATTATGGATCAAAACGGGCACCACTGAACACCACTGAGGTGACTCAGAAGCAGTGACAGGCCTTCTCTGGTGGGTGGCCCTATGACGACTTCCTGGAGACCAATGACGGCCGAAAAGCAACACAACCATGCCAAGTCAAACTATGTTATCAGAAAACCCAAAAGAGAACCATGAGAGCAATGCCACTCTGACCACAAGACAATGAGAGGGAAACAAAACTTGATAAATGAAAAAAAAAGATTAAAACCATCCAATCCAGACAGATCTAACAAGAATAAAAACCCTCGACAGCCAATAAAAAGAGAGGTGGCAAGGGCGACGACACCAGAGAGCTGCGCACAATGTTTTGGCAAGTTTGTAACAGTAGAGAAGAATTCCAGCCCCCACTCTCTCAAGGGGTCACTGTGGACCCTGTCTGCTGTCTAACGCTTTTCAACAGCCCACACTTTCAAATTGTACACATGCAGTGATAACTTCCCTTCCTCCTTCCGTCCCAAACAGCGCCACCTTGTGGATGCTGGAAAAAAAACAAATAGCTGACACCAGTCAGAGGAACAGACCAGTACTTTTCCCTTGTTGGCTGGGTGAATGGGTGAAATTGTGCCTTCACAGTTCTCGTTTCATCTGCAGGCAGATCCATCACCGACACTACATATGCTTGTCCCACAAAACTAGCCCTGAGTTGATTCTGTTTGCTGTCTCCCTTAAAACCAGGGAGGGGTTGAAGCACTGGTTACGTGGAGGCTTCTGTCTCAACTTTCTGTGAAAAGTACAACTGGCCCTGCAGCAGTCCACTCGAGGAATTAAAGCTTGTTCTTTATGGGTACTCCCGTAATATGTTGCTTACGTCCGTTTTAGTTGATAAATTTGATCACATTCTTCAACACTTCTGTCACATGTGTGTGCCATTATTGCAGTTTCATCCCCAACGATTCGGCTTTTTTTTCCCCCCTCTTTTTTTTTTTTTTTTTTTTTTTTTTTCCATTCTTTGTAAAAGAAATCCCAGAGGTAATCTTTCATTTGTTTAACCAACACTTGTTCTGATTGTTAGCCATGTCAACCTCACATCCAGTCGACAAGCAGCTGCATGTTTTGAATTACATTAAAAAAAAAAAAAAAAAAAAAAAAAAACTGAACTGAACTGAACCGCAGAGTTCTTTAAAAACAAAACTGCACAGGCCATGGACAGCTGACTGTGCATGAAGAGCACGTGATGATCCAGTTGCACACCTGAGTGATGGAGAAAACAGAAGGGACGTTTCAACAGCTGCTGATGTCTTTGGGAGTATATTTCCGAGGACGTTGATGACGACACAAATGAGTCGCTGGACACGGGAGCGATGTGCAGAACAGGAGGTGGGGGGGACATTGAGGTAGGTAGGTGCGGGGGAGCAGGGCACTCCTCTGTCACAATGCTACCACCGTGCAGGGCACGGGATAGAGTGGAGATGCGTTCTTTGCACACAACCGGCCGACAGACGGGCCTCCGCGTCCTGGTCCCAGCATTCCTCCACCGTGCACACCAGACTGGCCATACCCTGTCACACAGAGGGAAACAGGACACATCATTATCCGTCTGAGCAAGTCCACCCCGTGGGACTGTAAAACACTTGACACTGTTAACATGGCCAAGGGATAAGCGCAGCGTTTGCTGCTTCAATTTTCCTTTTTCCCCTTTTTTTTTTTTTTGCTTTTCTTCTAATCCAAATAGCAGAACTAATACAAACATAAAGAAAAAAAAGAGAAGAAAATGTATTCAAACTGGGCATACTCAGACAATACAGATGACTACAGTAACAACACAGACAAGCATCTTGAATAGTAACTTTGTTCATATTCTTAGATAACTTCCTGGCAGACTATTCTGCCAAAAGAATTCCTTTCAGGTTTTTTCCCAATGTAAATGACAATACCTTAGAAAATGAACAGCCACAAAACAAGGGGTGTCTTTTTAAGTAATGATCAATGTGGATGGGAACGATGAACATGAGGCAACTGGGTTCCATTCACGTCAGAGATGAGATTGAGGGCTGCATTGTCTTCTTTCATCCCTAACATGTCCCAGCACAGCCAGGTCCTACAGAGCAACACTGAGCACTACATCACAAATGCATTCACAAGGTGGATGGGTGACTGCAGTCTTTCCCCTTGGGCCCACAGCACACTCAGACATGCCTACCCCGAAGTCACATGACCTAAAAATCAAAACAAACTGAAACGTTCATGATTCTGTGGATTATACTTTTTTTTTTTTTTTTTTTTTTTTTTTTTGGCTGTTCCAACCTCTGCATCACCTCAGAGGCAGTGCACCCACGCCGCTCATTCCGACACCCTGTCCACAGCTACAGCCCGGTCGGCCCCCCCCGCAGCCTCGGCACCGGCAAATCCACAGGGAATGTCAAGTCGTCAAGGCAACCCACCGAGGAGACACTGCACTGCTGCCGAGTCACTTCGGTGGTGTTCAGTGGCGCCTGTTCTGATCTAACATACGCAGGACACCACCTACTAAGCCCCCTACTGACGACAATAATTGCTTAGTCGCGGAGCCGGCGTGAGTGAGCTCTCCCCCCCCCCCGGAGGGCGCCACCACACGTCCGTCCAACGACAGCCCCCATGGACCCGCCGATACCGGTGACCCCGACGGAACCCAAACCAAGGCCACAGACGTGGAGAGGACATCGAAACTGAGGTCACCATGAGAGCAGGGCATGAAGGGCCACAGAACTTGAGACATTTTTTTTTTCAATGCTGATCGATGAGAATGAGGATGATTATGATGATGCTAAGCTACGGATTTCCATTTCGGTCTGAGACTACATGACAGCAGGAAATTGAGCAACACTCTCTCAGAAACGCATCCATTAAGTGGATGAAACTCGACTGTGTGGTCCCAGTCTTCCCAACTGAGCCCGTAGCAAACTCAACTCTGGGTAGGAGCAGTCGGGGCAGAAAAACCCACATGACTCTGATGGGATTCGAACCCATGACCTCCCAGCCGGAGTCTGCGACACTAACCACTTCGCCACGGCGGCTGGTGGATTATACATTTTTGTGCATGATGCTAAGCAGATGCACATGTATGCACTGTCATTCATTCACATCACCACCACCACCATGACCAACGGAAAAATCAAAGAATGCGCCTTTGCAGATTGTGTACGAATGAAAGCTTTCCTCTTTCTGTTCTTGTTTGTTAACTTAAACAGCACTAATAATCATCACATCATTTACTGATAGTCTGGCAGTTTTTCTTTCTTCTCTTCAGTCTAACACATTCTCATCTCATGCTTGCCATGCTAAGCTATCTGTTAGGTCTTTTTCTTAGCTTCAGCTGAATCAGCCTCCTCCTGAGTCATTTAAGCACCAGTGCTCATAAGCACAGGATTTTAGCGACACCTTCCGTCTACTTTTACGTTTGTCCATCTGTGAAAAAGGTGCTCCCGCATGTTTTCAGGGAGAATTTTTGTTTTTGTTTTAAATGAATTAAGTCTCTTGACAAGCGCACGCCCCCCCGCTAGCGCCTGACCAGAAATCACACAGCCAAAAGACTGAGCGCCTGCCAGCGCCCGGTAAAACACGTGGCAACAATGGCGTCGCCATGTTTCTCGTAGAAAAGGAAGTCTCGCAAGAACGTGACTTTCTTCTTCCTGTGGCCATTTACTTCCGTTTGCAAAAATCCGCGAGTCGATGCATGCTGTGGTTCTCGAGTTATGAATTTTTTAAGTTTTGAGGTCGAAATGCTGTTTTTCACCATGGCAAACCTTGATTTCTGCCGTTCTATATAAACGAGATTTAGCGATGGAGATACATTGTTTTGTAGGATTTACGGCATAAGACTTAGTGAAAGTGCTGGGTAATGAAGCTTACAGTGACCTAGATTTCAACTGGGATGAGGTTCCAGGTATGATGAACAACGATTCGGAAGAAAGTTCTGAAGAAGAAGAATTTTTTTTTCCCCGAGTAAATGGCTCATGTGACATTCTTCAAATTTACGATACAGCAACACATATATTCGTAAGAATTTTTAAAATTGTTTTCATTTCATTATTTCCTTTCCTCTCTTTTAAATTATTTTTTTAATTGGGTAACCATGTTCAAATTACGGAGTTACTTACCTTGCCGATGGTTTTCGGCGTAACTACTGAAGAGGGTTAATATGTATACTGAAGAGGGTTAATATGTTATGGAATCAGTTTCCTGATAATTGATTTATTGTACAAACCTATGACTGATAGTTGATATGTAAGAATTTTGAAGCTAATGACTGAGATACTCCTTTTCATTTATCTTTTTTCAGTGTGTGTGTGTGTGTGTGGGGGGGGGGGGGGGGGGGGGGGGGGGGGGGGCAGGAAAGGAGGGAGAAGGGTGTCTTTTCTTCTTCTCTCCTTTTTGTTTGTTTGTCTGTTTCTAAGAATATTTCATATGTTGTACAAGTATTCTTCAAATACAGAGTGGGTTATTCTCATCCTTGTTCCTTTACTTAGCACACCCATTTGTTTTTTTTCTGTTTCTTTTTTTTTTCTCTGTGAATGTTTTCATGTTGAATTGTTTTCACTTTATTATAAAAAAAAAAAGCCCAAAGTCCTGACTTGGAACATTTACAAGAGAAAGGGGATCAGAAACTGGGATTTCGGGCAATCTGTCTCAGATCTAATCAGCTTTACATCTATGCAAAATTGTATTTAAGAAGTTGAACACTAACTCTCTCGACAAGCATACGCCCACTAGCGCCCGATCGGAAACCACACTGCTGAAAGGCTGAGCGCCTGCCAGTGCCCGGTAAAACATGTGGCAACAATGGGCGCCGCCATGTTTCTCGTAGAAAAGGAAGTCTCACGAGAACATGACTTCATTTTTCCTGTAGCGATTCACTTCCGTTTGCAAAAATCCGCGAGTCGATACGTGCTGTATTTTCTCGAGTTACGAATTTGTTTAAGTTTTCATGCTCAAAATCCTGTTTTCCACCATGGCTACTCTGCCGTTCTATAATGTGATTTAGTGAAGAAGATACTGAGATTTGTAGGATTTACGGCATAAGACTTAAAGAAAGTGCTGGGTAATGAAGCTTCGAGTTACCTAGATTTCAGCCTAGATGAGGTTCCAGATATGATGAACAACAATTCAGAAGAAAGTTCTGAGGAAGAAGATTTTTTGCCCCCCCCCCCCCCCCCCCCCCCCCCCCCCCCCCGAGTAGTGGCTCATGTGACATTCTTTAAACTTATGATATAGCAACATATATATATTTGTAGGAATATTTAAAACTATTTTCATTTCATTATTTCCTTTCCTCTCTTTTAAATTAATTTTCAAATTGGGTAACCATGTTCAAATTACGGAGTTACTTCTCTTGCCGTAGGTTTTCAGCGTAAACAAGCACAGGTAAGTGCATACTAAGAGGGTTAACCGTTTTTCCTCTTTATTTTACATCATCCTTGAGTGCATGTGAACAATATTCAAAGGATGGCATTTCATACAGCACCCATCCCTGGTGACACAACTGTGTTCTCAAAAGGACGGCAGAACAAGAAACTAAAGACACAGTTCCTTCTGTACTTTCAGGTAAAGACACACAATTTTCCTCAGAAACCATCTGTTTCTTAAATGAAAGGAGATGGTTTCACCTTCTCCTGATTTCATCTTTTACAACAGCCTATTCAGAAAAAAAAAAAAAAACAGCATGCCACTTTTTTTCCTTTTTAAAATTTAAGCCCTTTTCCCTGTCCATGATTCTGTAGCACTGAAACAACTTCAAATCCTATGAGAGGGGAAAAGACTTAACAGCTTTCTTTTTCTGTCCCGCGCGAGACACTTAAATAAAAGGGCAAAACATACAAGGCTCACACATTTTTAATCCAACATTTTTGTTGCTGTAGTCTGAGCAGAGGCATGTACCAAACTCGTGTACTAGTTAACTAGGGAAAATTAAATAACCAGAAAGTGATGACATTATTTTTGCACAATTTTGTATGCCCTGTCATTGTTTCTAATATTGCCTGACTACTTGCATACAAGCTTTCATGCCGTATCTACATTATCTACAGGAAATAAACCTGGTCAATGGTTTTAAAAGAACTGCTGGGAATTCACCAATTCAATCATCTCAAGAGCGCAGATACATTACATTTTTCATGACAACCACTAATTATGAAACCGACAGCCCCATTTGTAATGGCCGCTCAACAATGCCGAACACACTGCTGCCAGACCGGCTATGCACAGATGACACTCAATTTGCCTAGTGCAGCGCAATTAGCTGGCTGGTAGGGAGCGCCTGCAGAAAACACCCCTTTCCCTGACCTGCATTCACGGCTTGGCCTCTACAGCTGTGGGCAAGCTGTAAACTCCCCTGCCTCTCAAAACCAAGTAACTTGCTCTGAACAGCCACGAGTTAGGAGTGAGAGAGGCGGCTGACCTGGTGCAGCTTCCAGTGTTCGTAGATGGGGGGACGGAGTTTGCGGGTGACCACATAGTCCTGCATGGTCTCCATGGTGGGGTGCTGCCCTATCTCCACCACCGACTCAAAGGGCAGCTGGTACTCTCCAACTGGACCTGTACACATGACATGATCTTACATACATACATACTCACACTCAGCTAAGCAAACCTGCACATCAGACCTGTTTATCCTGAAAGTGAAGCAGCTTCTGGTGTACATTTCACAAAAAATGTGTCTATTTTCTACAAAATGTGTGTACACATTTTCCAAATATTTTTAAAAAGCAGGATGAGGGGAGGGGGGACTGGAGGAGGAAGGGGGGGGGGGGGGGGGGCATTTTCGTCTCTATCATCACACAACAGAGGGTAGTGGGATAACTGATCCCAAGTACCTAGAACAGAAATATTCTTTTCCCAATACAAATTATTCCAAACCTGATTCATCTCTGCGCATTGGAACAAATTCATGCTCTCTCACCAGTTTTTTCACTGGATTGGGGGCAAGGAGGGAGAGGGAAAGAGGGTTGTATGTCTGGGCCCGTAGTTCCTGCACTTGTTTCAACATATCGGCATGTTGTTAAGTACCCAGACAAAACCAGAAGCAACTTCATGCACAATACTTATTGCTCTTTGGCCATAGCACACCAACATCACCGTTATATATCAAAAGTGTGCTTACCGCTCAAGAACCTCATCTCTAGATTAAATTTTCAACGCATTTCTTTTCCAGTTCATTTTATTCATCACATTTTCGCAAAATTTGTGCACAAAATATGACAAAATCATATAGGTAAAAAAGTCTGGCACAAACACAGAGGCAAGCCACCCCATCTACACCCTCCCCCGTCCCTATATAATAATGGTCTACTTTGGAAACAGGCTGTAATTTCTGTAACTTGAAGTAAGACAATAAGTATCTCCTTTGCACTTTCTTTCTTTCTTTCTCTTTTCCTTTTTTTTTTTTTGTTTTACTCTGTTTTTTTTTTCTGCTGCTGTTGCCATAAAATGACATACATACCCACAGAGGCAATCTACTGCTCTCACCTCTGAAATCCATCAAATATAGACATGAACTGTACGACTGTCTTCTGACACCTACGCAAATTTTTTCTTTCCACTGAGTCAACGCCCATCTTGTATCAAATGTGGCAAGACAGTGATAGCTTGTTCTTCATTTTCGTTGTCCTTAGTGTTGTTTATCTTGCCTAAAGAAGACCAAAGAGGTCGAAACGTGTCATCTTTTGTCCCATGATTGGTTTGTTCATGTTTGGCGGATTTATTACTTACATTTACTTAGAGTTTCTTTCCACATTATTTTCTTCTGAAACCCATCTGATAGTGTGTGGGGGTTTTCTTTGTTTTTTCGTCTATTGCTTTTTCTTCTTTAGTTCCCAAAAAGTCCTCTGAAACCCATTTCATTCTGTACCACTGTCCACTGAAACGCTTAGATGATTTTCCCTCTGTACATCTGTCACCTGAAAATTGCAAGATATGGACAATCTTCACTCCATAGAACTGTTCACTGAAGCCAGATACAGACAGTTTTCATACCATACAAATGTCAATTGAAACCCAGGAGACGCAGACCTTTTCATGGGCAATTTTCATTCCACACAAATGTCAATTGAAACCCATCAGATACGGACTTTTTCATTCAAACTGTCAGCTGAAACCCTTCATATATCGAAGTTTCTCATTCTATAAAACTGACAATTGGAACACATCAGATGTGGGTGATTTTTATTTAATTAATCATCAAACAATTGTGTGATGATGCTCATCAGATGTGGATGTTTTACAGTTCACAAAACTGTCCACTGAAACCCATCAGATGTGGACATTTTTCTGTCCATAAAAACATCAACTAAAATCCATAAGTTTTGGATGTTTTTCAGTCTAACAGTTGTCCACTGAAACCATCGGAGGTGGAGGTTTTTCATTCTGTGCTCGTCTTGGTGGCATCAGTCCTGCAGATTGGGAAGCTTGGCACCTGACCACTCAATATGGACCCTGGCAGCCACAACTTAAGGAGCACACACACACACACACACACACACACACACACACACACACACACACTCTCTCTCTCTCTCTCTCTCTCCATACTGCAGGATGAGAACGAAGACATCGGCATATCCAGTCTGCTCCACAAGCTGTTGATTGCTTCACTTCCACCACCAACTGTTGAAGACTTGCCTCTTCTAAATTAGCCTCTTCAAATAAACAATGAAATGCTTCCGAATGAAGGCAAGACTCTGGGAGGCAGGTCAGACCAGAGGCCGAGGAGAAGCAACCAAGAGAGTTTGACTTCATGATTGCTTGCCGCAAGCGGCTTTGCATGTGAATCTAACACTGAAGACCAGCCGTCTACAACACTATTGATGACGATTTCAATGGATACAGTACATAATAATATTACTGCACTGAAAACCCTCTCCACTGGACATTCCATGGACACAGAAGCCTACCACAAGTAAAACAGGTTTGCATGACCAGACCATGCCATCTTCTTGTTACTTGGTAAGGTGCAGGGTGTTGCACTGCCAAGGTTGATAATCTAAATCTAAATACACTCTTGCTAGAAAGAGGCGAGGAATCAGTGAGGCCGTGGTGCTTAGCTATACCACTGTTCTCCAGTTTCCTTTGACCTCAGCAAGAACCAACTCCCACCCAAAGAAAAGACTTGAAAGCTTATAATTATTCAAGATACACAAACTCAAATGGAACCTAATGGGCATGATGGATGATTGCTCTCATTGGACAAAGTGATTTTTTTTTTTCCCAATCATACCCAAAACAGAATAATAAACTTTAATATAGCTGGCATGAGAGACAAAAACCACAGACTACTGTATCATCATCTTTCATCATCTTAAAATCTGTAGATTATTGAGAAAAACGAATCCTCAACTGAAAGTTGTCAAACATTTATATTTTTCATTCTATACTTTTCTACAACGAATGCCTCTGTTACACAGATTGTTCATTCACATGTTTTTGCGACAGCATGTGTTCTGCACAGCCTTTATCTGCATGCCCTGGCATACTGATTTAGCTGAAAACTTTCATCTGTCCTGTTTCTTCACCACAAAGCATTCCGGGCATTACCGCACTGAACAGTGACAAAAGCAAGTCTTCATGACCAGACCATGCCATCCTCTCACACTTCTCCATCAGCCAAAATGGCTGTTGCCAGTGCCAGTTTTGGATTTCTTTTTCTGTTTCATTCTGTGATTATGCTGGGACTTCAAGGTTCTCTCACGACTGTTTTCTTCTAACTCGTCTACAGAATTACGCAAATCTAAATTCATGAATTTTGTTTCTTCTTTTTCTTTCTTCTTTTCCTTAATCTTGATCTCCACCTGATTTATGTTTAAACAGTGATTCGTTAACAACTTACACCTTTTGTTTTTTGCTTTTTTCCTGCATACACAGGCTGATACTCCTGCAGACACTGCCTGTATAGACAGGCAAGGATTAATTCCATGTACCCAACAAAGGGAGCTGAGTTTTGTGTGTATGACCACTTTTTTTATCCCGCCATTACACAGCTTTATTTTTCTGTCCCATGCGAGACACTTAGTGAAAGGGCTGAACAAACAAGGCTCACACATTTCTGATCCAACATTTTTATTGTTGTAGTCCAAGCAGAGGCATGTATCAAACTTGTGTTCTAGTTAACTAAGGAAAATTAAATTCCCAGAAAGTGATGACGTCATTTTTGCACAATTGTCTGTGTGTTGTCATTGTTTGTATATCGCCTGACCACTTGTGTACAAGCTTTCATGCCGTATAATAATAATAATAATAATAATAATAATGAATACTTATATAGCGCCTATTCTCGGCTAGAGCCCAAGCTCTAAGCACTTTACAATCAACACTCGTTTACACAACGGGCTGCCTACCTGGGTAGTGCCGACTGAAGAGCTGCCAGCTGGCGCTTCATTCAGTCGTTTCCCGTGTCATCCTGTCAATATCGTTCAATATCGTTCACTCAGTTTCCTTACTTCCTTCATTCTTTCCATTTCTCACGCAGGTGCATGCTATGTGTAACGTGTCATCCATACCAACGGCCAAACTGGCCTTCTCTTCCGTAAGTTGGTGATGGGGGGATTTTACGTGTGTGCAAGATATTATGCGTGCGTTCACACACGGAACCTCGGTTTATAGTCTCATTCGAAGGACTGTATGGGAAATGAAGTCAGAGCCAATGTTAACTCCGAGGAAAAAATCCCCCTGTACCGAAACGCCCCAGCGGAGATTCGAACCTGCAACCCCAGGATCACCAAGATTACGAGTCAGGGGCTCTACCAACTGAGCTATTCCGGCTCTACATTATCAACAGGAAAACAAACCTAGTCGAGTTTGGTATCAAAAGAATTGTCAGGAAATCGCCTATTCAGTCATTTCAAGAGCACAGATATATTACATTTTTCATGACAACCACTAATGATCAAACTAACAGCCCCACTTGTAACGGCTGCTCAGCAATGCCGAACACACTGTTGCCAGACAAGCTTTACACTGATGACATCAGTTTGCCGAGTACAGCACGTTTAGCTGGCTGGTGGGGAGCAGCCTGCAGAAAACACCCCTTTCCCTGACCTGCATTCACGGCTTGGTCTCTGCAGCTGTGGGCGAGCTGTAAACTCCCCTGCCTCTCAAAACTAAGTACCTTGCTCTGAACAGCCGAGATTAACACTCTTGACAAGCGCGCGCCCGCTAGCGCCAAACCGGAAATTACACAGCCAAAAGGCTGAGCGCCTGCCAGCGCCCGGTAAAAATACGTGGCAACAATGGATGCCGCCATGTTTCTCGTAGAAAAGGAAGCCTCACGAGAACGTGACTTCCTTCTTCCTGTGGCCATTTACTTCCGTTTGCAAAAAAAAAACGTGAGTTGATGCGTGCTGTGGTTCTCGAGTTACAAATTTTTTTAAGTTTTGAGTCAAAATGCTGTTTTTCACCATGGCTAACCTTGATTTCTGCCGTTCTATAATGAGATTTAGTGATGGAGATACTGTGTTTTGTAGGATTTACGGCATAAGACTTAGTGAAAGTTGCTGGGTAATGAAGATTACAGTGACCTATATTTCGACTGGGATGAGGTTCCAGGTATGATGAACAACGATTCAGAAGAAAGTTCTGAAGAAAAAGATTTTTTTTTTTTCCCGAGTAAAATGGCTCATGTGACATTCTTCAAACTTACGATATAGCAACATATATATTTGTAGGAATTTTTTTAATTATTTTCATTTCATTATTTCCTTTCCTCTCTTTTAAATTATTTTTTTAAATGGGTAACCATGTTCAAATTACGGAGTTACTTATCTTGCCGATGGTTTTCGGCGTAACTAAGCTCAGATAAGTGCATACTGAAGAGGGAACATGGAGTCAAAACCAATCTTAACTCTGTGAGGAAAAAAAATCCTGTACCGAAACAGCCTGGCCGCGATTCAAACCCACAACCCCAGGATCACCAAGATTACGAGTCCAGCGCTCTACCACTGAGCTATTCCCACCCCCATTTTTAACTGTTGATCTACACTTCGTTCAGACAGTGATTCTTTAAAAAGTTTAGTCTCTCTCTCTTTTTTTTTACCTTTCAATTTCTCTAGGATTTCTTCATCACGTTTCTCTCCCTTTCCATTAAAATGCTGACTCACCTTCAGCAGCATTGCAGCGAGTCATGAGTTCCCAGAGTACCAGAGCACAAGCGTACATGTCGATGCGGAGGAAAGCATCACGGTTGAAGCAGATGGCCCCTTCCAGCACTTCTGGGGCCATGTAGCGACGCGTACCCACACTGACCATCCCCATGACAACAAACATCTGACACTTTTAGTATGTGTCCACTGGTATTTGATTCAAGCAAGTTCAACTAAACAACTTAAGTTTATTGTTTTTCAATGTTCCTAACTGTACAAATCTATATTCCATCTCACCCTGAATAATCAGTTTTATTACAATGCTTCCAAGACCTCTAAACCACAAAGTGCATCATATTAGTGTGGCACTCGAACGCAATGCCACAAGTCAGTACTTTCATTCACACTTCACTTCACACATGACATTATGAGACAGATTAAGAAAATGGGGGGAATCTTGCAAGTTATCACGCTGTTTTGAGGTTCTTTTAAAATATGAATCTCCATTAAAAAGTATAGATCTCCACTCACACATAAATTCCCTTTGCTCCATCATACACACAAACACATCTCTTCTACAAAGCATATAGCTAGGAGGAACATTCGTAAAGAGAACCCATGAACATTAAACAAACTTACACTTAGTCCCATTCACTGGGGGGAACAGAAAAGCAATCAGTAAATTCCTACTCCATACTCCTTCACATCGACAAAATACACACCAGTCCATGCGTCTCTCCAGGGTCCTTGCCAGGTTCAAACTTGAGTGCCAATCCGAAGTCTGCTATGCAGGCAGTGAGATCCGATTTCAACAACACGTTCTTTGACTTGAAGTCCCTGTGAGCAACCGCTGGCTTGGTTCCCTGTTATATCACACATCAAGGGAAGTAATTATGACAATAACAAGAAAATGACAAACAGCAGGTCAATATTTACCCTGGAAGACAAGAACTTCTCCTCCTGCAGTTCTCAGACACCATAAGCTTTCCTGGTAAAGTCATGTATGCACCTTGCAATGACACCCAGTCCAAGACCATCTTCCAGGGGCACATGAACCACTGAACATGTAAGATGCAAACTGAAGAAGTCCTGGATCATGTGGATGGACAATGAGGGGATACAGACTGACCACGGTAGCTCTATCTAGATTCCCATGACTGAGAAGACGGGAGCTGAACAGATGAATGTCATGCATCAGGCCCTCAATTCTCCTAAACTGAATTCAAAGCGCTACATGCACCCAGTGATCATGCTAGGAATTTTGCAAATGGTCCCAAAAGTCACTAGCTTTGCACAGTCACTCAGCAACTGATGTCAGAAAAACTAACGCATGACAACTTGTATATAGGTGCACTGAATCTAGGCTCCAGGACAAGCTTACATTTTCACTAGACCCATTAAACTTGATGGACCTAACAGAAACACACACAAGTACATTTTCCACACTGTCAGAGTGTGGTTCTGCTAATTTCCTGAGGAGTAAAATATTGACTTTTGCAGGTTCTCTCAAGCAAAACTGCCCACAAGCATAATGTTTAGTTAGATCTTTAAAATGGAATGTAGCTTCCTTAACATTAGTAACCGTGAGATTCAGTATGTCAAATATATGCAAAAATGTACACAACACAGAACCTTCAGTTCCAGGTGAAGCAGAAAGAAGTTGTCCAAAATACCCTTCCTATAAATATTTTTGGATAAGGAATCTTTGAACAAGCTGTGCAGATAACATGCCTCATGCGAAATTGTTTTCAGTCGGGCCAACCATTCCTACTGTTTGTGCACAGCTAAAAAAAAAAAAACAAAGTGGAATAGTGAACTGCTCGAGAATGGAAATCATGGACAGATTAACACCTTCATGAAAAAAGAAAAGGTTCATGTGAATAATTATGTAAAGGTGCCATAACACAAATCACAAGTTCAATGTATCAAGCTGCTTTGTTCAGTCAATACTGCCATTACTAATCTACCATCTTATTCATGATGAAAAAGATATGCCAATAACTCAAGCCAGGTGCCTCCCAACTTTGTGAAAACACTGAAAAATGATAACATAAAATACAAAGTTAGAAAGTTAAAGTAATGTTGCTTATAGCCCAGCTGACCCCAAATGGCTATATCGGGGCTGTCACACTTGCTCTTTAAAATATACCCACCCCCGAAATTTTGTTAAAAATCTTTCCACTATAAAATCTCAGATCCGATGAAAATGTTGATCTCTTTCAAGAATTCAAAGATTGCATCAGGTGGGACATCTCTGAACAAGGTTTTCATGAATCTGCTGTAAAATGTTTGTGTCTCATAACATGCAAGTCCAAACACTCTAAAAGAATATGTTTCACTGAGTGGTACATGACATGGAATGCACCACGGAGCTTCTTCACTCTTTAAAAGGTACGAATGAGTAAAATATGAATGGCCAGTGTGCAGCTAGCATTGAACCGTTTCTTCTTTGCGACCACCAGAGGTAGATGAGACGAACTCTTTCTGGTTTGCACAGATCTGAGTTTGTTATCTGTCTGTGTATTCCAATCCTCCTGCCAGGGGTCTCTGACATAATCATTAACTTTTGGTTTAGACCTGTGCAGGGATTGACATGTTAGACAATTTCCCTGTGATGGAATTCTTGGCCAAACGATCAGCCATTTCATTCCCTCCTATGCCAACATGACGGGAGAACCTAAGCCAGAACTATGTTGTGACCTTCTGCTTTCAACGTGGTAAAAAGTTACCAAAAAAAAGTGTAAAAGTTCGGGATGATGGTGGTTACAGCCAGCTATGTCCTCCAAAGCTGATCGTGAATCAGACAAAATCAGAAAGTCCTTGTTTGTGGACTGAAAGATTATCTTCAATGCTAGAACCAGGGCTGTAAGTTCAGCAAACAGAAGTACCTGACAGAATATGTTCCAATGATATTTGAGAAGGAGCACAAGGGCAATAGGCTGCACAGGCCACTCCATCTTCAGACTTGGTACCATCAGTAAATATTTTCTGAAAGAATGGGAATTCAGTACACAGATCGGCAAACAATGCCTTGTATGCCAGAGAACTGGTGGATTCTTTACGAAAAGCAGCAAGATCAGAACGGATTTCTGGTGTGGAAAAGGTCCATGGAGGCTCATCTGGAAACTTGGAGAAGTCAGACACAACTCCTAGATCAAGACCTGCTTTTTTTCCGCATGAAGTTGCATACGAAGTCCAAACGGAAGAACACAGTTAGAATTGTTTTCAAATTTATTTGAAAAATTGAGGGTTAAAAAACACAGTCTTTGGCAAGATTTTCTGGTTCTGAGAAACAGTCGGTCTGAGATAGTAGTTCAAGGATAGTTTCAGCCTGCGGTTGGATAACGTGGGTTCACCTGCCTCTGTGTACAGGCTGTACACAGGGGTGGTGTGGAATGAAGTTGTCCATTTTTTTTGCAAATCAATGTACAGAAACTGGATAATAAAACTAAAAAAACTATTTTAAAGATTACATTTACGCTAGATTCATCATCATTTCTTTTTCAAACAAATTCACTCTCCATGAGTATTAATTATAAACTTCTATCTGACATAGACAGCTGCCTTTAAAAATTCAAAATGAAAAATCTTCCATTACCCCGAATATTTTTTGTTTACTTTCTTTTTGTGGGCCTTTGAAACAAAGATGGGGAAGGGGAGGTCAACGGAAGACACTGGGGAACACTGACTAAGAACAAAAAAAAAAAAACCCTGTGCTTATATTTTACCAGTGGTCCCAGACAACATACCACATCATTCCACCTTGTATGTAACATTTATAGGGAAAATAGTAAACTGGGGAAAAAAAAACCTAACACTTATGGACTTGCTTGACAGTCTCTCTTAATGAGAGAAGACATCTATTCATTTGGGGTTTTTTCCCCAGCTTCTTTTTTCTTTTCTTTTTTTCTTTAACTTCTCTGTTCACCAAACACATTACAGAGCTGATTTTAAAGGGAAAAAAGTTTAAATCAATTAAACTGAAAAAGTTGAAACAGTGTTTATAAAAATACAAATGTAAGAGACCCAAAAGCTGATGTGTAGTGTGCTGCAGTTGTCCCTGAGGACCCAAAGTAGACTCTCCTTATATCTTAGTGTTTCTAATAAAGTTTGATTTTTTTTTTTTTTTTCGCGTATGCGGGCTGATACTCCTTCAGACACTCCCTGTACAGACAGGCAAGGATTAATCCCATCTCCCCAAGAAGGGAGTGGAATTTTGTGTGTATGACCATTTTCATCCCGCCATTAACCGTTCCCTGCCTGGAACATGTAACGCACGTCCTGAAAACTGAAAATCGCTATGCCCGGGACGTGTGTGTCATGCCGTAACTTCGTCACGGAAAGCTGAAAAATCTACTTGGGAGACGACCGTCTAAAATGTTCTCACTTCTTCTACTGGTGTCGAGGAAGGGCCCCTTTCCCTTCACGCGAGCAGCCAGCTGACCATATGTTATGCAAATTGCGAGTTGAGAGGTTACAGCTGATAAGCATATTCAGATGGCAGCTCAACCTAGCACTTCGTCGACGCCTCCCATTTTCAAGCGTTACACTGCCCTTGATGCTTTAGATGACGCACTAAAATATCAAGATAGTGATGAAGACGACCTTTGAGGATTGGATCCTGATACTAGCGATGAGGAGGAGACAGATGGGAATCAGCACCATTCACTTTTATCGAGACACGTGCTGGTGATGACGTGGCTTCTTTCTTAGTTGCACATGACAGCAGTGAATACAACGCCGCGAGCGAGGGTGACGAAGCGGAAATAGCCGAACCCGTGCCATCAACGAGCATTGCACGCCCTCCTATCGTGACCAGAGAGGGTAGTGGACATGGTAGGGGCTAGGACGATGGCGAGGGTCCTGTGGAAGCGGCCAGGGGGCGTGACATGGGGCGTGGTCAGTCCCAGTCTTGGTGGTGTTTTCATTGGGAATATTAGTCAAAAATCAACTGTGCCAATTTTAGGCTGCACAGAGCTCCAGTCTTCAGTTCCTTCATGACCAGAAGAAACCGGATTCAGGCAAGTGGCTCTGTTCTTCTTTTCTTTTTTTTTTTTTATTTTTGTTTTTTTTTTTTTTTTCATTTTGTTTGTTACTATAGATTCTTCATTCTTCCACTATTTATTTTCTGTATTTCTCTTCTTTCACATATTTCCTACTGAAATCACATAATTATGGCAAATAATGACTGAATGGATTGGTGGGACTCTGTGTGTGTGTGTGTGTGTGTGTGTGTGTGTGTGCATGCGCACGTGTGCCTAAGCATTGTTTATTTCTGTATGCAAGTTTTCCATATAAGTTTGTTCATTTTGTAAAGCACAGAGGCAGTCATCCACAGCAGTTTTTTTTTTTTTTTTTTCGCGCCATTGTGGTGTTTTTACATTCATCTGTGTGTGATACTGTTAGTGCGTGTTTGTGCATATGTGTACAGTGTGTGTGTGTGTGTGTGTGTGTGTGTGTGGGGTATGTGTGTGTGTGTGTGTGTGTGTGTGTGTGTGTGTGTGTGTGTGTGTGTGTGTGTGTATTGTGTGTGTGTGTGTGTGTGTGTGTGTGTGTGTGTGTGTGTGTGTGTGTGTGTGTGTGTGTGTGTGCCCAATTGTGGGTCTGCTTACTGTGTGGTGTGTGTGTGTGTGTGTGCGTGCATGCGTGTTTGTGTATGTGTAAATTGTGTTTGCGTGTGTGTGTGTGTGTGTGTGTGTGTGTGTGTGTGTGCCCAGTTGTGGGTCTGCTTACTGTGTGGTGTGGTGTGTGTGTGTGTGTGTGTGTGTGTGTGTGTGTGTGTGTGTGTGTGTGCGTGCGTGTGTGTGCCCAATTGTGGGTCTGTTTACTTATCTTGAAACTTTTATTCTGTATTTCAGACTCTTCTTCAGTTTCTACAGTATTTTCTCTGTGTGTGTTTTTTTCTTTTCAACAGACAGTTGTATATTTTTTTCTCCAGACTTTTTTTTCCCGTGGTTGTCATTTTGAACATTTACCAATAAGTATTATACTATAACAATTTGGACCACACTGTATACTTACTGTGATGCTGACTAAACACTAAAAGAACTTCTTGTCAGTGTTTTACAGGTTTGATGTGTTGTAACATGTGTATATGTGCAGAAACTGTTCTTTTTTGTAAAACCACCATTGGTACATCCCTCCCTGTCCATCCCCTAATGGCCAACAAAACTAGATCATATCATATAGCATCATAGCTTGGGGTAAAAGGAAAGAGAAGCCATAAAATCTAAGTCGTATGTCAGCAAATAGATAAGCAGTCATTGAGGTATTGAACCTACCCCAAATAGTAAAATTATGCCCCTTTCTAGTAGAATTGGGGTACCCCCAGTAACATACAGATTGTTACACAAAGGGACAATTACTGACAACAATATGAATCCCAGGTGTTTGTAATGTTGTTGAGCAAACACCAAAAGGTATTTTTTTGCTGTGTTTAGTGGGCTTTTATGTGATGAATTGTTGTAAAACTCTCAAACTGAAAACAAAAAAAAAAACAGTTTTATCATATGTTATTAAAGTGAACCATCATTATCACCCCCAAATCAAATTAGAATGAAATGAAATTGTAGACAATGGTATAAGGAAGTAATCCACAAAAAAAAAACCAAATAAATCAACAATGGATGTGTAATATAGATGTTAGTGAACATACCGTGAAAAGCATGATTATGCCCCTTTTTACCTAAAAAATAGTACCCCCAATTATGAGCAGATATCATCAAGAACAAGATTCCTTGGGATTTATATGACTGTGACGTGTTAGTAATGATGTTGAATAATTAGTCACACCATTTTTTCATTGTTTTCACTGATTTTATATGGTGCAATTTGTCTTTGTATACTTGAAAAGTGTTCTTTTTGTAAAAGCACCATTCACTATATCCCTGTCCATCCCCTAATGGCAAACAATACAACATTATTGTTATACAGCAGCTCATAGCTTGGGGTATAAGGAAAGAGAAGCCATAAAATCTAAGTCATATGTCAACAAATAAAAAAACAGGGATTGAGGTACTGAACCTAACCCGAACAGTAAAATTATGCCCCTTTCTAGTAGAATTGGGGTACCCCAGTAACATACTGATTGTTACACAGAGGGACATTTATTGACAACAATATGAATCCCAGGTGCTTGTAATGTTGTTGAGCAAACACCAAAAGGTATATCTGCTGTGTTTAGTGGGCTTTTATGTGGTGAATTGTTGTAAAAACTCTCAAACTGAAAACAAAACAAAAACTGTTTTATCATGTGTTATTAGTGTGAACCATCATTATTACCCCAAAATAAAGTTAAAATGATGTGAAATTGTAGACAAGGGTATAAGGAAGTAATCCACAAAAAATCTAACAAAAAAACTCAATAAAAATGGATGAGTAATATAGATGTAAGTGAACATACTGTGAAAAGCATGATTATGCCCCTTTTTACCTAAAAAACAGTACCCCCAATTATGAGCAGATTATCATCAAGAACAAGATTCCTTGGGATTTATATGACTGTGATGTGTTAGTGCTGATGTTGGATAAACAGCAAGACCACTTTTACAGTGTTTTGATTCATTCTATTTGGTGCAGTGTGTTTGTGTATACTCGAAAACTGTTATTTTTTGTAAAAGTTTTTATAATTATGTCAATTTCTGATATACTTATTATCAACATAATCAAGTCATTTTGACTAGACATTGTAGACAAATGCATAACAACAAAACATGCAAAAAATCAGAGAGATCTGTCAAGAAATAAGTGAGCAGTAACCATTTTATTGAACCTACCCAGAAAAGCTAAATTTTACCACGGCATACAGATTTTCAAATGTGCTATTATACTGTGGCAGTGAAGGGGTTAAGGCAGCCATAATCCAACTTCGGGGAAGGAACATGATATGCGTAACGTGTCATCCATACTACAGGTAAAGGGACAAAAGTCTGTCCCCTCTAACGGCAAACAGATTTGAAGCGGCTGTTTCCACTAGATTATCTAGCCAATTTTTCAGTGCTGGTGACATGTTTGTGTACCGAAAAACACTGGTGTCATTTTCATAAGTCTTTCTCTTTTGTGTTAAGTAAATAAAATCATTGAACTATCATTTGGTGCTCGCGGTCTGCTGTTAGATCTGGCATGGCATTGGCATACAAACAGCTCACAGAGGAGACAAAGAAATACATTATGTCGTTGATAGACCAGGGGCTTTGGGAGTTTGAGGGGGCAAATGTGTGAAACAGGTCCACCATCGGGGAAGTTTACAAGCCCTAATGTGACAGAAACACAGTAGAAAACAAACCTAGGAATGGTAGGCCCAGAGTGTTCACAAACAGGTGCGTGTCTGCACTGTCAAAGATCATAAAACCGGACAGATCTGCCACTGTTTCTTAAATTTCAGCCGAGTTCCGTGTATCAACCTCCGCTGAAGTCAACCAAAAGACAAATCAAGCGAAATCTGCATGGATCTGGCTCTGCAAAGCATCCCCCAGTGAAGAAAACTAGTCATCAAGGAAGTGAACAGAGAAAGAAGCAGCTGCAGTACTGTAGGAGTAAACTTCACTGGACTGTGAACGATCAGTGGAAGAATGTTATTCTCAGAGACAAAATGACCATTGTGATCAAACCCATTGGATGTGTAAAACTATGGAGGAAAGTCGAAGAGAAGTGGTCAGTGCTTTCTCTGTGCAGCATCCATCTTGACCCGAACACTACATTGAAACTGATGGTATGGGGATGCATTTTCATTAACAGTTTGACCAATGGAGTTCATGGAAAGCAGTATGAAGTCAGAAGTACACTGATGTGCTGGAAAACAACTTTCTGCCGTTTGTTGCCAACCACTACCCAAACAAATGTTGGTACCTGCCAGATGACAATGCTTCTATTCACTGCTCGGCTCACATCGAGATCTGGAAGCAACAGCACAGAGTTCCTGTGTTTTTCTGGCCCCCTCAAAGTCCAGATCTAAATCCAACCGAGAACGTGTGCCAATTCATCAAGAATCACGTGAGGAAACACATTCGCTGCATCAGTATTGTCACAGATCTGCGCTGTGCACTCACCACTTGCTGGAATCAACTGACGGTTGCCTACCTCCACTCCCTCTATGACTCTCTCCCAAGACGCTGTCAGCATGTTTTGAGTCGGAAAGGCCAGATTACCAAGTACTTACAATTTCTGTTCAGCCTAAAGGTAAGAATAATACATTTTCAGCAACATGTAGTCAACGCTGGAAGTGCCGAGAGGAGACAGACTTTTGTCCCATAAGTGTTACAGCCAAACTGGCCTTCTCTTCCGAAAGTTGGTGATGGGATTTTACGTGTGTGCAAAATATTATAAAATGCGTTCGCACACGGAACCTCAATTTATAATCTCATCGAAGGACTGTATGGGAAGTGGAGTCAGAATCCATGTTAACTCCAAAGGGAAAAACACCCTGTACTGAAACGGCCCAGCTGAGACTTGGACCCACAACCCCGAGATCACCAAGATTACGAATCTGGCGCTCTACCACCGAGCTATTCCAGCCCCCAAAAGTTTGAACTGATCCACCACAGTTTGCTAGTGTAGTAAGGTTATGAGAGTTCAGCCAGGAGAAACAAAACAAAACAAAAACCTGATCCACCAATAATTCTGGCCGCTTTTTGTTTTTGTGCAACGTGTTTGTTTGTTCTGGTAGGGCAGCACCCCCCCCCCCCCCCCCAAACTGTCAAAAGCTTTACATTAAGATGATCGCAGTATATATTTTAATGCATAATGAATCATTTGTATGAATACCCAACGATTTCTCTCCACTGACATGCGCTGTACTTTGAAGTCTGGTCACATGACATGTATCAACATGCATGGTAGCCATGTCAATCTTCTGACAAGCATGATCTCTGCATCGTCAAGTTCATCTTTAAGGTGTATGTCTAGCTATACGCACTTTCAATCTTGTTTCACGTGGTTTTCCACCAAGTTGCTACACATCGAAATCTTGTTTTGTCAAGTAATTCATCCTTAGTCAAACTATGGACTGACTAATCTTTTCTAAATGGAAATCACTTTACCTATTTGAGGCTCATACGTACCTTCAATGATAACGATAGTATTTGAAAGATTTTACAACAAAAAATTACTGAATTACAGTTAAATTCACCAATAAATGTCTTTCCAGAACATTCACTCTGTATCTAAATATGAGTCAAAATGTAGTAGTAGGCCTCCATCGGTCATAGCTGACCATGGATAGAGTATATCCAACCTAAGATTCAGCTGTCTGTCCCGGCTGTCTGCTCGACCCGAGCAGCATCGCCTGTGGCTCTTGAGATCTATGCACGAATGGCAGTCTCTGTCGCGACGGTCACATGTGTATGTTGACACTGGTTCGTTGGCTATCATTACCTTTCTGCGGGCTCACTTTTTCTGCTTCAGCAGCTGTCAGTTTGTCTTTGCCAATCAGCAGCTGTTTCTTTAGAGTGTTTCTCCAGCTGTTGCAGTCTGCTGCGAGTCCTCCCAGAAGTGTTGATCTCAAGCAAAAAAGGATGAGCATAAACTCTGGCCTAAAGTAAAAAACTGCCTCGTTTATATCAAGGCAAAAAGGAGATGGACAAGAGGTACATCTTCACCACAGTGTGTGTGTGTGTGTGTGTGGGGGGGGGGGGGGGGGGGGGGTAGGTGGAGGGGGCGCTTGTTTAGTGCAGCTGTGCAAAAGCACATTTTTGCTGAATTCCATCACAATTTCAAGTCCAGTATCCAGTCATCTTTTTGTGTTATTTTTTTCCCCCTCAGTAGTTAGACGACAAATCTTCTTGTATGTGATGCCTTCAGTGTAACAAAATTATTGAAGTTTGGGGTTTTTTTTTTCCTTCACCACAAAAGTTTATTATTTAGTGTGCAGACCATATAGAATGACTTTATTTTGTTCCTTAAGGACTCATTACTTTGTTTCGACTTGGAAACTCACTATGTGCTCCTAATTCATGACATTCTGTGGGTACAGTGAATTTAGGGAATTGTTTTTTAACACCGAGAACACCGAAGTATAGTGAGTCTGTTCGTTTTTTTTTTTCCCCCTCGTGTACTAGTTCACTATATATGGGAAAAAATGGCTGGTTTGGATGGAGTGATGTCTTAGAATTGTTTTCATTACTTTTATAGAACAGATGAGTTAAAAGCAAATTTCTGATTGAGGTTTCATGGCAAGGGTGCAAGTGTTGCAGAGTTACCTCCCTTGGCATGGTATTCTCATAGTCATTGTAGCACAAAGTCATGCGGTAGGCAGAGGGTTAACACTATCCCTGTGTATGTGCGCAGCATGAATTTCCCCCCTCCGCACACAGCCACTCACGCTAAAAACCCCTGCCTGCATAGCAATTTTGGCATTTTTGGAATTTATTTTATGTGACAGTGTTATGTTTGGTCCGTGTAAACATCATGTTTGGTATGTCTGAAAAGAAGAAATCAAGGACTTTTAGATGAATGTACTTTCAAAACTCTCAGAGATCCTGTGTTGAGAGAACACACGGTTTAAATGAAGTAACCAAATACACAGAAATAAATACAAGTGCAGAATTTGATGATCAATGTTTAGTGATGGCATGCAGACAAACTGATACAAAAAGCACTCCCTAAATACAGTTATTGTTATGATACTTTTCGCTATCAGTTATTATCCATTTTTTAAACAATTTCACAGAATTTGGGCTAGAGAGGTTTCGCGCGAGTTCTGCGCCTGTGTGTGTTACTGAATCAGTCGAATTGGTTGCTTTGCCATTGTAATCAAGAACATCTTCAAATAGACATCCCTCATCTTCCCTATCATCTCCACTGTCGATTGACTCTCCTTCGTTATCGGAATCGCCTTGAATACACTGAAACAGTAACGGCGCTGAGCTGGCAGTTTTACTAGACTCTAGCAGATGAAAGGCCGGCGCCAGAAATGCTGTCAGTTCCAAGTCGAAAAAAACCCAGCAAGGGGTTCTTTGTCTCAGCCGCAGATAGCGGAAGGTGAACTCTGCTTGAACTTAAGAACTAGGGCATGTCAGGCTACCAGGAACCCTCTACTAACTTTTGGCGGGAGTTTACTTCTCTTAGACCGTTACAGTTTGAATAGTAGAATTTTTCTAAATAAGAACGCGCGCACAAGCGCATTCCGTAGGCAACAGAGCTTTCAGTCAGCGCACAGCACTGTGCGTTCTGTAGACAACAGAGCTTTAAGCAGCATACAGAGGCATGTGTTCCGTAAGCAAAAAGTTAATATAACATCTCAGATAAATTTTTCAAAGCATGAAATGAACTTTAAAACTAAACTTTTCAATTTTCTTTACACACCCACCCCTCCCACATGCCCACCACATTTTACTGAGAAATCAATATGCAATCTGAATGCTGACTCCTCGCTTCTTGCATACCTGTAACGCACTGCCAATGAAGTTTATGTAAGGGTAGATGCACCTTTTCAGTCGGTGCAGCTGTCTCCATCATCCCTACTGATTGAACATCATCTGGGTTGCATAATAGTCCACAGCTGTCTCAAACTGACCTGTCACTTTTATCCAGCCTGAATCATATGCACGACATGCATGATTGGAGACACCTTTTTTTTCTCCTTAAACTTGTTTCTTCCATTCCTTAGAGAAAAGAGAATTTATGAAAAATGTAAGTGTATTAGTATGTTTCTATTACACATATTTAACAAAATGAAAAGATGGCAAAGAACATGTAAAAAAACAAAAAGTAACAAATAACAGAGTTTATTATTTATAGACAGATATTGTGACAGAACAAAGCAATTAACACACAAAACCTATCTATGTTTTACTTACAATTTACAAAATGTTTTGTCAATTGAAATTTCTGCAACC
This sequence comes from Conus betulinus, assembly GCA_016801955.1. Lineage (NCBI taxonomy): Eukaryota > Metazoa > Mollusca > Gastropoda > Neogastropoda > Conidae > Conus > Conus betulinus. The sequence goes on along the minus strand of JADBJO010001403.1, from coordinate 286,341 downwards.
TAGTCAATTCTTAGATGCTGTTTTTTTGTTGATCTAATATTCTTACCATTCCATATATGAATTTAAGATAGTAACTTTGCAATGATCCGATATCTTCCTCATAATCAGAATCCAGCTTCAAATGCCAGATCTGGTTACCTTTATAATGGACAACCTGGAATTTTCTACAGAAGAACCTAACCATGTAAAACCACTATCATCACCACCACTACAATCACCATCATCATGATCATCACCACCCTCCCGGCCATGATTATCAAGATACAAACTTACCATCAACTGAGTGGCAGGAATTTCATCATGCAGAAAGGCCAGCCCACGAGCCATGGTCTCTGCAATCTTGCACACAGCTGGGCCCAGCTGATAATGTGGCTTTTCAGGTAGTCATTCAAAGACCCATTTTCATGAAACTCCGTGAGCAGCCAAAGTTCAATACCAACAGACAGCTTCTCTCCTCGCTTTTCACTAGCAATAAACCTACACACACACACACACACACACACACACACACACACACACACACACACACACACACACAGAGTTGATTAGAGACAAAAATGAGTATGAGTTCAATGCTATGAAATAAAGATGTACCCAGGGATAATATGGTGTCCTCTCACTTAGGAACAGCAAAGCCAGAAATTAGGTGTTAGGGGTATCCACTCAGCGTTGTGCACGCTCTTAGTCCTGTTCAGGTAGTGCTAGGCTGTTCATGTAACATCATTATCTTTGTGCTTTATTTATCACTGCAAAATAATCAATAGAAGATATATATCAATTTTCAAAATCAAACTATATAATCAAAATACAGGTCACACACTCTTTCAAATAAAGCAGAGAAGTAACTTACTTTCATTACCTAAGAGTGCCAAACAAGATTTCATCGCAGGGCCAGCTGAGCATACGACAATCAATGAATACGAGAGATACTGTGCTTAGCTTGAAAACATTTTTTTTGCTCTAGATCATCAGATGCACCGTCATTAAAACAAATCCAAATAAACAGATCTATACCATACAACATGCAAAGGCATTTCTATTTTTTCTAACCATACATGGCAAGAAAGTAACAATTTTTTCTTATGCAGCTATGTATGATATAGGATGAGAAATTAACACTTTTGCGAAAGTCCTCTGCAACAAAAACTAAAATTTATGTAAATCCACATGCAGTCACCAGTCTAAACTAATACTTTCCCACATAAACCTGGAAACAGTTCTAACCTTATCAATAAGGAATAACTCACTTGAGGAGGTTGTCATGAGACATCTGAGGCAAGTTGTAGATCTCCTGTTCACACATCCAGGACTGCTTGTCTTGCAGCGGGAAGATCTTGACTGCCACAAACTCATTGAGAAGCTGTGCCTTCCAGACACAGCCGAAGCGCCCCCTTGCCCTCAGTTCCCAGAAGCTCCACCTTATCCAGGTTGAAAGAGGACTGAGATGGGGTCACCACGTAGCCTGGCTCCACAGTTGGCAGCTGCTGGTGTCCACTGTACATATGCTGTCGATGTCTCTGTAGAGAACAGGATTGATGACAATTGATGCAGTGCTCTCTCTGAGACCATCAGTGATAGGATATTTTTTTAGATTATGATGAACACATTTTATGCATACTGTAAACTGAACAAACACCACTCTGTTGTACTACTGCCTATAAAGCGCACACACACACACACACACACACACACACACACACACACACACACACACGAACACACATACACACACACACGTGAGACACACACACATACACACACACACTGACTGACTGAAACCATTTTACTATCAATATCATATTAACATAGTGTTGTACTGACATTCAAAAAACCTTATTAAATAACTGAGAAAACGAAAATGATACAATAACATCTGAATGACAAAAGAATCATAAAGGAAAATTAACAGGGAAACATTAAACATGTACAAGTAATAATAAAACAACAAAACACACACACACACACACACACACGCACACACAGTCACACACGCGCACACACACACACACACACACACACACACACACACACACACACACACACAGTGTGTACACACATCTAGGTACATACACACATCTAAAGTGAGATCTTGATTACAGAACTTTACACAAACACAAGCAATAACTAAATCAACCATAAACTGTGACATAACTTTTAGACACTAGCACAGTCACATTTTCATCCATGCAGAAGCCCCAAAAGAGCCAACACAAGCTGCTCACCTTCCACATAAAGAACAGTGCAACAATGATCACAGCTCCCCCACAAATGGGAACTAGAGAATACAAAATCACAGTCTTCACTTGCGACTCGCTGTCCTTGCGCACCGGAGTCAACGGCGTCGTGAAGTCATCTTGTGGACTTGGACTCACCACCACATTCTGAAAATGGATGTTGCTGTTGCACATGTCACCCTCACAGCAGCAGAAGTAGATGTCTCGTGAAGGGGGTCGCTGGTTCAGACACCGACTCTCTCCATAACACCTGTTCTCATTCATCCAACAGCCTTTCATAACGAACTTGAAGCCATCTGAGTTGTTCTGCCAGGTGGCAAAGCAGAGGCTCCTGGAGGTAGAGCTGGCAGGTGTCTGGCAGGTCTCAATACCTGTCACATCTTTACATACTTTAGTTGTTGGTTTGCACACACGGTCAAATTTCTCACACTGCTTTGTTCCAATAAATTCAGGCTCTGTCAGATCCCTTGTTCTTGCCGCAGATGAAAGATCTTGTTCAGGAAAACTAGCAACTGAAAAAAAAGACAAAAAAAAAAGAATTGTCACTATCAAGGGATAAGGCTCTGAAGCAGCAACAATTTCAAGCCATCAAGGGTTCTAGCTCTATAATCAAGACATAGTTGGTTAGAAAAGATCAGAAACACTGTACTTGAAAATGATTGCCTACATATAGTTCCCATTACCTTTGTGTAGGTATGGGGAGGGGAGAGAGAGAGAGAGAGAGAGAGAGAGAGAGAGAGAGAGAGAGAGAGAGAGAGAGAGAGTGTGTGTGTGTGTGTGTGTGTGTGTGTGTGTGTGTGTGTGTGTGTGTGTGTGTATGTGTGTGTGTGTGTGTGTATGTGTGTGTGTGTGTATACATGTGTGTGTGTGTGTGTGTGTGTGTGTGTGTGTGTGTGTGTGTGTGTGTGTGTGTGTGATAATGAATGAGAAAATGAGTTCACATTACATCTGTCTAGAAAACATCAACACTAACATTCAATGACTGAATGAGAACTCTTGAAATTTAAATTATACACAACTTGCATCAAAGCTTGATTAAAGTATAACAGACATTGTGACAGACAGTCATGCTGGTCTGTCGAAATTAAATATATATTCATGAAATGTATTATTTGTGGTAATGCCAGAGTGTGGTATTAAACTGGCAATGCTTTTTTAAACTTGACTCAATGACTGTTAAGTTTCAGTAAGTTATTACAAATACCAATCAGGATAATGGATCCAGATTTTCAAGTTGTGTGAAAATCAAATAAGGCATGACATGATGTGCTTAACCTCCCTGTTTTGTGAGAAATCCAAGATTTGGAAGCTACAAATGGAATTCCATCCGGTCCATACTGTTTCCAATATATATAGGATCTGTCAAAAAAAATCTTCCATCCCATTTCATATATATTTTTTTTTTACTCCTTGGTTAAATATTGGGGCTCATAATTCATATACCATGTACTATGTATAAGACCACACAGACGCTGAAATAATGACTGGCAAAAGCATGCTCCCACATGGTCATTCAACTTGAACTTGTACTTGAACGATACGATGTTTGAGGTCTTGTAGAATGATGATGACCTGTTCATCGATCCGTGTATGTTTTACGGCTTGTGTGCTAAAAATTTTCAGCCACTAACCTTCAAAAAGATGTCATTCTGAAAGGCAGGTTTTGCAAGCATTAGACTCACAGTCACAATTTTACTTGCATGCTCCAGTCTAAATTCTAATGTATCAGTGTCTAGTATTCAAGTGTTTTCTACTCAGTGCACTGAACAGTAAGTAGTAAGACCTGAAAGCCAAGCACTCAAGTAGTGTATGAATAGTATTTATAAGAAAGCCGCCCTGCCTTCAGACTGCAAGTGCAAAAGAAGTAATGAAGTAGTCACGGTAGGTTCCAGTCTTCCATTGCTTTCATTTCGAATGTTTTTAATAACCAAAGACCTTCTCCTACCATTTATGCTGTAAATTTTACACAGTGATAAGCCACAAGCCACTAGATCTGCAGAACGACACTATACTTTCTTCTTGCCTTCTTCAGTTCTCCCTCCCCGCCTCATTCTCCCTCCGTCTCTGCTGACTCTCAAGTCAGTGCCCACCACTGCACAGCGAGTACGGGAACGGTTTGGATGCAACACACCGAAAAGATACACTAGAGTGCACACCACGGTCGACAAAATACAGACCGTTTTCTGCGCAATTTCAAAGTGTACAACTTACACATATACGAGGGTAAATGTAGAAGAATAAGCCAAAGAAACAATCCGTTGCGAAGACCTCGAATCTGTGTCATTTTCAATCAATCGATGTCTTCTTGCAGATTACAATCCTGGTAAATGAAAAGATCACGAGGTAGTTTCAGCAGTTCTGCAAGTCAGTAGGTGCGACATAAATATAAATGGAAGTTGTAGATTCCTGCACTGTTCAATTAGCATGCTGATGTCCACGTTCACAAGCAAAACCTCAAAACATTGAAGAAGCTCGATTACTCTTTCATTGATAACTCGCAAAATGGCTGTGTTGTGGGCTTAGTTGTACACATTCTGACTCCCCCGGATGAGAAATACCGTGATCACAAGCAACGGCGCATTTGATTGGCCAGACCATTGGAGTCTTCTGCATAAATCATGAATCTCTAATAAACTTCTGCCAGCTGACGTACAATATCCCCGTTCATCTATTATTTCACTCAATGATTTGTACTTTCTGGTGCGTAACAAATTTACTTGAATATTTTAACTCGACGAAGCAATTTAAACATTATAAAATGTACCATACACAAAATTGCTACCCTAAAAACAAGTCGAGTGAGGGGCGGTTTGATCCAAGTCTATAACAGGTTTATTTAATCATATTGACAACATTCCTATTTCAAAATTCTTTACTGCATCAAGAGTTGATACTACCAGAAATAGTGTGGATAAAATCTATCATGAATATTGTCGTGCTAACCTTAGGACATTTTCTTTTAGTAACAGAGTAACAAATCTTTGGAATAAACTAACCCTTAATATCAAACGTGCACAAAATACTAATCTTTTCAAAAGTTCTATCGATAATAGTACATTATTGAAGACTGTTTATTCTGATTATGGCCAAAAAATGAAGACTTGAGAGAGTTTAAGACCTGACCTTATAAAGACAACAGAACACATGGAAGGGACATGTAAAGCCAGTTCTGGCTAAAATTGCAAAAACAATTGTCCGTATGAACCTGAACCTGAAATTAAAAAACAGAAACAAGTAGAAAAATCACACAACATGACGAAACTTACTAGAACTCTTCTGCTTTTATTGCACTATTTCAATTGTTACTGCTACTACTTAGCTGAGTATGCGAATTCAAGAGAACTGCTACTAATTCTACTAAGTTAAATATTTGTATCATTACCACTGCTGCTTCTAGGCTACTACTACGTCTGGTATGCATATATAGCCAGCTTGGTTTAGCATGTTCAGATACAGTCTTTCAGCTCTATAATAAAGATCTCTATTACTGGCAAGCTGATATGAATTATTTCTGATCAATACAAAGTCAGTTTATGCAGTCGGGCTATTACACACACACACACACACACACACACACACACACACACACACACACACACACACGCATGCACACGCACACGCACACACGCACACACACACACACACACACAATGATAATGACAAGAACGTGAGTAATGATTCATAGTTATGATTCATAAAAACACACAAGTAAACACACACACACACACACACACACACACACACACACACACGCTCATTAAATGTCTCTGTCCGCGCGCGCAAGCACACACACACACACACACACACACACACACACACACACACACACACGCGCGCGCGCGCGCGCGCGCGCACACACACACACACACACACACACACACACACATACCCCACCCCTTCCTTATTTTTTTTTCCTTTTTCTTTTTTTTTTTTTTTTTGTTTTGTTTTGTTTTGTTTTCACCTCCGTTTAACACCACCAATGGTGAAAAGACGTTAAATTGAAGACACACACACACACACACACACACACACACACACACACACACACACACACACACACACACACAACACACATACACGCGCGCGCGCGCGCGCGCGCGAAAACCCGGTTGACAGAAACTGAGTCAAGAAATCAGTATCAGAGTCTTTAATTTTTCACACTTTACACTGCAGTTGACAAAGCATATACACCAGCAGCACCAGTATCATCTTGAACATTTGTTATTGTTGTGGCCGCTGCTGCATTCTTTTTTTTTTTTTTTTTTTTAACGAACTCACTATCAGAGAAAAAACAAAGATATCTGAGCCTCTATCAAAGACATTGGAAGGCCAATGGTGTTGGAATGAACGGTTCAGCTTCAATTTAGCTGAGGAGGCCAGGGTTTCGGCCAGATTGAGGTCAGCCCAGAAGATTCCGTTGGAGACCACCTGAATCGTGTGGTAGACTAAACAATAGTTTACTTCAAGACATTGGATGCTCATTCTGTGACACAAAACTTCATTTCGTGGTTCGTGGTACCACTTACAGTGAAACGTGTTCTTTTATGGGGTTGGGACATACATGACGTGAGACATGAACACTTTACAGCAGGCTCCATGAAAACCTTCTTCGGAGATGTCCCACCTGATGTGATCTTTGAATTTCTGAAAGAGATTAATATCTTTCATGTGATCAAGTTTTTCCGGAGGAGAGATTTTTAACCAAATTTCTGGGTGTCTTTTTGGAAGGTGTGTTTTAAAGAGTTGTATGAAATACACAGACACAGACACACACACACACATATATATATATATATATATGTGTGTGTGTGTGTGTGTGTGTGTGTGTGTGTGTGTGTGTATACATACATACATACATGCATACATGCATACATACATACATACATGCATATACATATATGTATATTATGACTAGTGAGTTGACTTCAGCGCGGTGACAGCTAATATGGCCCTTTGCGGTCGGCTGGGCTATAATCTACATTACCTTACCTTACCTCACTAACCTTGCCATATTCTCGGCTTCTTTTAGCTGCTATGACAAGCCAGATCTAGGTTGTTGTTGTTGTTGTTGCTGTTGTTGTTTGTAATTTTTGTTGTTATTCTCAAGCCTGTTGCGTGTAGCTATGCTCTGAAATCTGAAATCTGCCGATGCCCGAGAAGAATCTGTCTCGGGTGTGTTAAGACCTTTCTCCAGTGGGTCTTTGCATGAGGTGGGTCTCCGCCAAATTATGTCTCATTGCGCGCACAGTGCATGACTGCTAGGGATCGACGGGTCGGGGTCACATGAAAGAAGAGTACCGTATACTCACTTGTGCGATCTCAGGTTTAGCCGCAGACTTTCCATGGGATCATTAGATAGGACCACGAATATATAATTCATCGTAGTCTTTCTTGGAGAGAGAGAGAGAGAGAGAGAGAGAGAGAGAGAGAGAGAGAGAGAGAGAGAGAGAGTCCTCTCCACTACACAGCAATATCCAGACATGTTTTGTAAGAGCTCAAAAGCAGTCCGAAAGGAGCTATTAATGTCAGGTCTCCACACACACACACACACGCACACGCGCGCGCGCGCGCACACACACACACACACACACACGCGCGCGCGCGCGCGCAGAGAGAGAGAGAGAGAGAGAGAGAGAGAGAGAGATGGATGGATGGATAGATGAATGGATAAATACACGGAAAGATAGAGAGATAGACTATAGATTGACTGATAGTTAGACAGGCCAATATAGGGCCCCACTTGTAATTCAGTAGCCACAGTTTGTCATATAATATCAGATTGCAAGACAGAAATTGTCAAGCGGTTTGATGCACTATTGTGATATGCTTTGCTTACACCAAATATCATTATTACCCCTCACCTTTTATGGAATAAAATTGAGTTTTCAAAAGGTTGTCCAGTGGAAACACTTTCAAAACCCTGTCACAGCTCCTCTAATACTGGGCACACGTTTATTATAGCCACTATAGCTTTTTTATTTTTTAATTTTCTAACTACAAAAAAGCAGCTAAAGAACAAGTAGGGTAACTCTTGCTCCCTTGAGGAAATGCAGAACAAACAAGATGTCTCCTTGTTTGTTCTGGGTACTCTCCCCTGTCATTTCTGATAGGCGACTGGGTGTCGTAAACAGAGTTCGTTTGGACTTAAGGGCGTGTATTCCTTTCATCAAGGGAGTAAGAGTGTGACCCTACTTGTTCTTTATTTTTTGTTTACTGTTCCCTGCCTCATTTCTGATTTCCTTTCATACAAAAAAGCATTCAGGACACAACAGTACTTATAAAATGTAACAAAAAACACGAATACGTAAATAAATTGTGAAAAGCACACAGTTCATTGAAATATACTCGTGTTCACACAACTTAGAATAAGAAACGGCTTGGAAATGTCTTCGATGATCAAAACAAAATTAAACCCCATAGCAGTAAACGTTTTCTTTGGTGGGCTCCACCACAATAAACAACAAACAAACAAGAAAAAGTACATGAATGAATGTATATGAATGAACGAATACATAAATATACTGATTAATAATATATATAAACAAGAAAATAAAGGCATATATCTGCCGAGAGAAACTATATTGCATTCATTTGATCAGAACACTGAATCAGTTTAGTTCTAAGTCAGTCGACAGTAGTAAATGTTCGTTACTTTTTTTTCCTTTTTTTTTCATTCTTTTCCTCAGTAATACAACATAATTACGATGTTAGGACGAAAGACACAGGAGAATAATAAATAAATAAAATGAGACTGCATGTGGTTAGGGAACAACTCGTTGGATGTCCTTGCAGTCAAGGCATCTATTGAAGGTGTCTGTACTATCTGTCGAGGGAGAGAAGAGCTCGAGACCCGCGCGTGCTGCGTTGGTCTGATCGGCAATGAAACATGATGCTGAACTGCTGATCGTGGGCCCTTCTGGATGCTGTCTGGAGAGGCAGCGGGTGCCGACACTGAACCTCCTCCCGTCAATTGATGGAGCATTTGCGCAGCACAGGCAGGCGGGGCTATATGCCTTCTTTTCTGCAGTGCTGGCCGTTTCAATGGCTATGTTACCACGTTGTTGATGCTGGGGGTTCTTGTGTAACTGCTTTTGACTAAGTATGCCGCTCTTAACAGTTCACATAGCTCCTGTGTCTCTTTCTGAGTTTATGACATATATGTCTTTAACTCTTAAAGAAATAATCTTCGAGAACAATATTCGATCCTATTTAAGGTCATTACCAGTAACATGCACAAGCCAAATTTACTCAGGTCCACGAACAAGGTTTTGAAACTTAAATTTGCCGGAAAACGAAACCAAAAACCTTTGTCCTCAACTGGTGGGATGGACCAACAGATGGACGAGATCGATGTATATCTCGCTCGAACCCCGTTACTATCAATATGGAGGAAGATTGGGGTGGGGGTGGGTGGGGGTGTGGGGGTGGGGGGGGAGTGTGTGTGTGTGTGATCCTCACGAGGCTTACAGTTTTTCCTGTATCGAGCAGTTATTCGGTCAAAAACGACAAATGAATCATTCCTTGTGTGGGACCACGCAGACCAGTTTAAGGCCAATAAAGAAATATTTCGCTGTCCCAATGTATGGGAAAATGCTGGAGATGTCTTACGTAAACAAGCACTATTTGAAATAACTTCACATAGGTTTATCAGTCACAGTGAAGCTGCCTTTAGTTTAAGACATAGCGTGAAATAACACTGGCTGCATACTGAAACTGAAATCCTCAACAGATACAACCTGTGACAAATATGAAAATTTTGTCAAAAACGCACTTGTTGAATATTTCCACTCGTCGGAGTCCGTCTGTTCAGATTTGATGAGTGTTCCCCCCTTTGCATTGGCTGAAAAACAAATCGTAGCTCTCCGGCGAAGCAAACGCTATTGGTGGAGAGGCCCAGCTTGAGGTCTGCTGGCATATCCTCCCAAGACAAGATAAAACTATTTAATGCATGTTTTTACTCATCTTCATTTATTCAGATAGACTCAGAATCGTTTGGGAAAAAAAAAGGTCTGCCAAATAATGTGGATGATGTCTATCAAGGTTAATCATAGGCCCAGACAACGTTCACTGATCCGAATACTCAATACTGTTACACAGATAAAGAAAGATTTAAACGCCACCATCCTGCATACTCTGCTTCGATGTAGGTTTATCATGTAGGCCTACATTTAAGATATGGATAGGCCGTCTGTATAATCAAATTAACGGTGACGTTTTAACTCTGTTCATTGACGCACTTCCTGTGACGACAGAGTTTCAATTAGAAAACGTCTCCTGAGAGTGACGTACACCAGGCTGACGGGGTTAGGATGATGTGACCAACTGGAAGGATAGGACTCCTCTCTCTCTCTCTCTCTCTCTCTCTCTCTCTCTCAGTCTCAGTCGTCAGTCTGTACAATAAGTCCAAGGATGTTCCTTTTCCATGGGTTGCTTTAGGCCTAATTGTTTAGTGTCCCTACATAGGAAGACTGTGGACCGAGGATGTAAGAAAGCACGCGGTAACGCTTCCATTATTCTTTTCAAAATGACTCCTCTCTCTCTCTCTCTCTCTCTCTCTGTACTAGTCGTGCGCAGAGTCTACATAGAACACACACACACACACACACACATACAGCGTGGGTAGATGAGTCGTCCAGTATGTAGACCAGTACAACGTGAGTGTTCACCGAGTCTTTAGTGTTTTACAAAGTTGATCCAACTCATCCGTCTACAGTTTTCCTCTTCTTCATGTGTACACCAAGGTGTAGGTGTTCGAAGCTGGCAAATTTAGATGGATAGAATGGTTTTATTTCGAATGCACAAAGGCAGGCGGAAAATGCTATGCCGGATAAGAACGTTAAATAAAGTGAGTGGTCTGCGACCAGTATGTTGCTGGTGGTATTATCAGCTGAGTTACTTAAAACTGGTAACAAGACAGCGAAGGGGTTGTTGTGGGTTTGGTGAAGGTTCTGGTTGAAACGTTAGTGCAATCAAAAGGTGTGCGTGGACTAGACTGCTGTGGTGCGTTCTTTGCAACTGTGGCCTACAACTTGTGCATAGTTTAGCGCACATCTAGCGCCCTCTGTGTGGGCCCGATCCGCGAAGCCCTCCGCGAAGCATTGCATTTGGTTTCGTCATCAACTAATTTTAGACTGCGCGGGCTGACCTAGTGTGACAGATACAAAGGGGGCGTGGCTTAGAGCTCGGCGAAGGCATTTCACCACCATTTGCAAGCCCAAAATAGCGACTTAGCATGGTTGACCCTAAATAGGAGTCGGTTTATTACAACGAGAACACTCGAGATATCGTCAGTTCAACGTTTTAGGCTCCGCCGAGGTAGCATAATCACACGCACACACACACACTACATCGTTCGGTGTGAGCTGGACACTTCCAAAGTGACAACCACAGTCACTTTTTATTTTGTGTCAAAGTTTGGTATGGTGGTGGCGAATTTCGCAGCTCATCGGGTTTTCATCACTGTTTTCTTTGATTTTATTTATTCTGCAAACCTTCACCATATCCAGACTTGAACTGTTGAGCGATCGACTTCTCACAATGATCCGATTCAAGCTGAAGAACATGAAACCGCCGTCGGTAAGTGAATGTATTGAACACTTGACAAAATCAGCAGCAACTAAGAATTAAGAATGACTTGTCAGCTTTCGCTGCCCCGTTACTATGGATTTTTGTCAACTTGGTTTTTGTCTCAAGACTATCCAGTTTGCGGACTTGTGTGCGCTCGTGTAATGTGACGTCACCGCTTTTTGTGCTTCATGGTGACGGGGTTGGATGTAATTGTTGACAAGCTTTGGATGTAATTGTTGACAAGCTTTCGAGTAGCTAGAGCACGACACTTGCACCCTCTCTCTCTCTCTCTCTCTCTCTCTCTCTCTCTCTCTCTCTCAGAGAAAGGGTATGCCTACTAATTATGTGTTAAAGTCACTCTCTTTTCTCACAGACATTGTACTTGTTTTGTATGACCAATGCACTTTGCATATGACCCAACACATTAGTGAGAAAAGAGCAGAGGAACCATCACACACCATGCTTTAGGCAGTTAACACAGTTTGTCTTATTCAGCAGAGTACACTTAATGTTGTGAAACTATGCATTCTAGTGTAACAGTATTCTTTCTGTCTATAATTCACATCATCAATCAATGAAATGAAACTGTCATATTGAGGTAACTGGGAGGTGACAAAATCAGTTCCCTGTTCAAGTCTTCTGTTTTCAGTTTACAGCTGATGCTGCTGAGACATAGATCAAGAGCTTATCTAGGGAAAAAATTTCATTGTTTTACTGTAACTAGGGTTTTGATATTCATCTTCAGTGTGACTGGCACTGTCTGAAGTTTTGAAACATGTTTGTTCACATTGAAGGATTTGCAGTACTGTGCTGATGATAGTCTTCACACTTTCAATTGGAAGGATATGATAATCAGGACTTTATTTCTTGTTTTGTGGTGCTCAGAAAATTAAGATGGTCTATTTAGAATGGTTAAAACAAGAAAAAAAAAAAAAAAAAAAGAACGCAAACAAATAATGTTTGACCAGATTTAGCTGCATAAAAACTGTATTCATCTCTAAATCATATATTGAATAATCAGGCAGGTGGAATCAAATCACAGAAAATCTGTGCTGGTTAACATCGTATACATTTTACATGTTGGTCTGCTTCCTGCAGTCTGTTGAACATACGGCTGCAAGATTTTTTCTGTCGTCCATTTTGGGTCATTTTTTTCTGAGGTTACTCCAGATAAGGCCATTTCCCTTCTGTATTTGTCCATTGATCTGTTATGAACATCTAAGAATTGTCTTCAAGTCCTCAAGTTTGAAATCCTTGATTCAGTTGCTGATCCAGTGCAATCACAGAGTGAAATTAAGTTAACGTTGAAGTAATTAGAGTCAATAAAAATGCATAATCAATGGCTGTGTTTGGTGACAGGGGAAGCTGGTGAGAGCGAGGTGTTTCTCAGCCAGACAGTGACTGGACAGCCGTCGACCTCAACCTTGAAACTGGCAGACTGCAGCTTCCTCGATGACCCCTTTGACACTGACCTCAGCATGTTGATGGTGGAAGATGCGGAAGGTGGCTTTGTGGACACACTGGGGGATGCCAGCATGGACAGTTTTACTGACCTGAATGGGATTTTGATGGAGGTGCGTACCTGTGCATACTTCATTACAATGCACGATTCTGATAAAAGGCTGGAACAGCTTTAAGAATAGTAATATACATTCATGAATTCATATGAAAAAATAATATCACACTACAATACGAACAATTTGAGTTGGAAGGACAGATTTTATGGCATGATATGCAGAGATGTCAGTTATGAAAATAACTAATTATTCAGTTGGCATATTACCTAATGGTTCTATTAGTTATGTCTGCTTTAGCGGCGACAGTTCTGGTATGGCCCCTCATGGTTGGCTAGGCTGTAAGCAACAGAAGTTGATTTGTTGCAGAATCTGTCACGGTTGAACCTTTTTTTTTTCTTTATTGGTAGTGCTGTTTGTGAGAAGAGATGGTGTATGTGTGTGTGTGTCAGAGGAGAGAGACGAGAGGGGGGGGGGGGGGGGGGGGGGGGGGGGGGGGGGGGGGGGGGGGGGGGGGGGGGGGGGGGGACAGAGAGAGAGAAACAGACAGACAGACAGACAGTTGTACATGTGCATGGGGGGGGGGGGGGGGGGGGGGGGGGGGTATAAGTAGCTGCTTTGAGGAGCAATGAGCAATGCAGACTACATCAAAGAGCATGCTTTCTCTCAAGGGAAATAATTTGTATGTTATATTAAACTTTTGTGTATGTGATTGCATTTGCTTCCCTTGGCTAGTCAATATCACATCCCTATGTTTGCCCTTTCTCATCCCTCTCATTCCTGACTGTAAACATGCAAAAATAAAGTAAGAAAGAAATTAGATGTAGCAGAAAAAAAAAACTACAAATGAAAAGGAAAGAAAATGTTTTGCGCATGGATTTTGATAAAATCCTTCCATTTCTCTGTACCCCTGTCCCTAAAACATGAATGCATTTAGCACGCACTCGCTTGCGCGCGCACACACGCACACATTCACACACACACATTCACACACACACACACAAACACACAGATGTTTCTGACTAATAGGTTGAACAACACTAATCTCCGTGTTTCAGCCAAACTTTTTGGGGCAGCTGGAGAACAAGGACAAGCAGAGGACAACCCAACGCTGACCTTTCTCAACCTCCAGCCTGCCTCGATATCCCAGCAGCCCTCCCTGAAACGCTCCTTCGCAGACATGGATGAGTCCTCTTCTGACCTTGCAAAGCTTTCCGCCAGCGTTGGCCTGACAAGGTCCCGAATGCCCAGTCAGGACCATGACTACTCCACAAAGCGTGCAAGACGCTCACCCACACCTGCACAGGCACCTGTTGAAAGTGCCGCAGAGCCTCCTTTCCTTGTTCCGGATGTTTCCCCAGTTTCAAGCCCATCTCCGGACACCACTTCTTCCTCTGGGATTTCAGTGAATAAGCAGAAGCAGCGGAGGGACAAGAACAATATGGCCTCCAAGCGATCCCGGGAAATCCGCAAGCAGAAGTTTGTGAACATGGAGAAGGAAGCGGTGCGGCTCAGCAAAGAGAACGCTCAGCTGGAGCGGCGTGTGCTGGAACTGGAGAAACTGGCGCAGGACATGAAGCAGGTCCTGGTTACCAAGATGAAAATCAAGACCTGAAAGGCAAGATGGGACACTGTGGGAATCAGGGAGCAGAGTGTTCCAAAGAGGTGGAATGCATGTGGGCGATGCGAGTAACGCTTCGTCCTAACCTGCCCTTCATGGTCGAAAAAGACTTGCTGACCGTTGTAAGACTCCTGAGCATCATCAGTGTCTTGTGAAGGATGTGGAGATTGTGGCTCAGATAACCTAGTTCAGATCTAAATATGATTATGAGAAAGGAGTACATGAAATCATTATTAATGGTCAGCTGGTTTGTATGTGTGTGTGTGTGTGTGTGTGTGTGTGTGTGTGTGTGTGTGCGTGTGTGTGTGTGTGTGTGTGTGTGTGTGTGTGTGCACATGTGTATGTGTGCGTGTGCTTGAACTAGTGTTTGAGACCATGACTGCAGTCTGCAATGGAGCTGTTCAGCCTGAAGGTGAAGAGAAGATAAAAATGGAGATCTTGCTAGAAGGGAGTGGGAAACTCACATTTTCCATGATAGACAATGAAGAAGCCATTGTCTTAAAACCATCACCATTTGCCGCACCCACCTTACCCTCCCCTCTCCTCCCCCATCCGCTCTCTACCTGTTCTCCCCATCCACCCGTGTGTCTTCTCATCACCCATCCCTCAGCCCTACCCTCTTCCCCCCCCCCTCCTCCAATCTTCTGGACCAAATCACTTGAAAAGATTACCAGTGTTGCATGTTAATGTTCCCAGCTAATTTTAGTTATTTTCCTGTCTGTTTTCTTCCTTATAACTATCACATCTTTTGTAATATTGCCATATATGAAACTGTGGTATAATAGTGACATATAACATTCTACATTCAAATCTTTGTAATACTGCCATATGAAACTGTGGTACACCAGCAACATAAAATTTCTACATTCAGCCAGTGTTTTTTTTTAGTAACCAAACGTTTTTTTTGGGGTACATGAGTTTTCTGACATGTAATAATAATTCTTTGTTGTAGTTTGTGAACTTGTCTGGGTCCTTAATCATGTTGGAGGAAAGATGTTACATGTGATTTAAAGAAAACAAAACAAAGAAGATGTTTATATATATATATATATATATATATATATATATATATATACATATATCACCAGATTTTGAAATTACTATATTGAAATGGTGTGTACAAAATTAAGTCCATAAGAATCAACTGACTATCTGATTTCTTGTTGTTAAGTTATCTAAATTATTGTGCAGATATTTTTGTATATTGTTCTTTTTGAATGTGAAAATTTTAACACAAGTCATTCACACACACATACACACATACACATACACACACGCATGTGCATGCACACACACACACACACACACACACACACACACACTCACACGCACACACACACACACACACACACACACACACACACACACTACCACCACCACAATCACCACCAGCACCAGCATTTATGTGTATGTGATGCAATATTGTTTTCATACATAGACACACACATTCACTCACATACCAAGCTCTTACATAAGTGCATGTAATGTAAGGTGGTATACATGCACTGCCACACAAAGAGATCTGCAAAATCAACTATGGTGAAGCATACAAATGGGAAAGCTTCACTCTAAATTCAGTTTCATGAAAACTGTACATACATATCTATATTTGTTTTTGAATATTGTATGTACGCAGTCCAGTTTCACTGAGTTCATTTCTTGTGAATTCCATTACTATTCAGTCTGGATTAAAAAAAAAAAAAAAAAAAGAAAGAAAAAAAAGGTTCACATTCGTTTTATAAATTTCAACAGCTTCAGAAGTAATTCATGCAAGGATCATGCCCAACACATCATGTAAATTGTGACAAGATTTGTTTTTCTCCTGCTGTGATTGGAAGAATGAGGGCTTTCATATACATGTGTGTACATGTATGTGTTTGTTATTTGTAATAAATGCATCGATATGGGTCCAGCATCTTGCGTGTGTGGTGATCAGTTTTCCTCTCACCAGAAGGAAGAGTCTGAACATGCAATGACATCTTCCAGTGCAGAAAAAAAAGAAAACAAACAAAAAAAAAAAAACAGAACAAATCAAAACATCTTACTTACCCACAGTTACTGTTAACAATATACATGCTTGTGTACATCGCTACATCAGTGATATATTCACTTATTCAGTAAGGTGCCAGTTCAAAGCAATTCAGTACATGCATTTACATACAATACATAGATTACATCACACACTAATATCACAATACTCTCTCTGGGTAGTATTGCATAGCCTATGCATGTCTAGGACTGACAAAGGCACAAAGACATAGATCGCATCACACACTAATATCACAATACTCTCTGGATAGTATTGCATAGCCTATGCATGTCTAGGACTGACAAAGGCACAAAGCCTAAGCATAGATCACATCACACACTATATATCACACACTAATATCACAATCTCTCTGGGTAGTATTATTGCATAGCCTATGCACAAAGATCTAGATTACTGACACACTAATATCACAAAGGCATCGCATAGATGCATGCACATCACACACTAGTATCACAATACTTTCTTGGTAGTATCGCATATCATATGCATGTATAGGACTGACAAAGGCACAAAGACATAGATTACATCACACACTAATATCACAATACTTTCTTGGTATATCGCATATCCTATGCATGTATAGACTGACAAAGGCACAAATACATCTAGATCACATCACACACTAATATCACAATACTTTCTTGGTAGTATCGCATATCATATGCATGTATAGGACTGAAAGGCAAACATAGGCACAAAGACATCTAGATCACAAAGGCACAAAGACATCTAGATCACACACACACTAATATCACAATACTTTCTTGGTAGTATCGCATATCATATGCATGTATAGGACTGACAAAGGCACAAAGACATAGATCACATCACACACTAATATCACAATACTTTCTTGGTATATCACATATCATATGCATGTATAGGACTGACAAAGGCACAAAGACATAGATCACATCACACACTAACATCACAATACTTTCTTTGTAGTATCGCATATACCTATGCATGCATAGGACTGACAAAGGCAGACAGACACAGGGAGAAGGAGACATACCAAGAAACGACACATGTAGATACATCACACACTAACATCACATACTTTCTTGAGAGGGGGAGAGAGGGGTTGAATTTTGCAAACCTAAAATCGTTGAAGTGTACATTGTTTTTGCAATATCAAAATGAAATAGTATTAACAAAAGAGTAGCACAAAAATCACTTCATACGTCATGAGTAAAAGGACTGACTGACCCATGGACTCTCTCTCTCTCTCTCTCTCTCTCTCTCTCTCTCTCTCTCTCTCTCTCTCTCTCTCTCTCTCTCTCTTTTGTTCTTTCTCATTTTCTGTGCCACCACAGTGGGATTACTTTAATGCCTTCCATTCCAATCCCGTATGCGCAGTCACACCTCAGCAACAGTCCACAGGAGACAATAATTATCAAGTTGTTGAGAAGCAACTCACCAGAGGAGACACAGCAATGCCGCTGAGTCATTTCAACAGGGTTGAGTGATGTCTGTAATAATGAAACATACACAAGACACTATCTATCAGGCCACGTGCTTACGACAACAGTTGCTTCATCACGAAACCAGCATGAGTTAGTGTTCCAGTACGGTGGATACCATCACATCCACCCTGTGCTGTTCCCATGAAAGTGTCGACACCACCAACTTTTTTTTTTTTTTTTTTTTTCTTGCTGTCCCAACCTCTGCGCCACCTCAGAGGCAGTGCACCCACGCCGCTCATTCCGACACCCCCCACAACCACACCACAGCCCAGCCGGTCCCGCCACAGCCCCGGCACCGGCAATCCACAGGGAGCAGTCAATATCAAGTCGTCAAGAGGCAACCCACCGGAGGAGACACTGCACTGCTGCCGAGTCACTTCAGTGGTGTTCAGTGGCGCCTGTTCTGATCTAACATACGCAGACACCACCTACTAAGCCCCCTACTGACGACATAATTGCTTAGTCGCGGAGCCGGCGTGAGTGAGCTCTCCCTCCGGAGGGCGCCACCACGTCGCTCCACGACAGTCCCCCATGGACTCGCCGATAGCGGTGACCCGGACGGAACCAAACCAAGGCCACAGACGTGGAGAGGACATCGAAATTGAGGTCACCATGAGAGCAGGGCATGAAGGGCCACAGAACTTGAGACTTTTTTTTTTTTTTTTTTTTTTGATGCTGATCGATGAGAATGAGGATGATGATTAAGATGATGCTACGGATTTTCCATTTCGGTCTGAGACTACATGACAGGGCTGTACTCTACGCTTCCTTTCATAATATATCCCGCGTCAACCAGGCCCGAGAGATACAGACACCTGCAGTGTTGGTCAGAAAATTTGAGCAACACTCTCAGAAACGCATCCATTAAGTGGATGAAACTCGACTGTGTGGTCCCAGTCTTCCCAACTGAGCCCGCAGCAAACTCAACTCTGGGTAGGAGCCGGTCGGGGCAGAAAAACCCACATGACTTCTGATGGGATTCGAACCCACGACCTCCCAGCCGGGAGTCCGCGACGCTAACCTTTTCGCCACGGCGGCTGGTACCACCAACTTTTGAAATGAACTCACCATGTGTACAGATGTTGACAGGTAATGATGACTGAGGTCACCACGAGAGTAGGTCATGAAGGGCCACGGACTTTGAGACTTTTTTTTTTTTTTTAAATGCTGATCAATGAGGATGAGCGATGAAGGTGATGCTCTCCATACTGGTCAGAGACGACATGACCGAGCTGTTCTCTATACGTTCAGTCCCGAGAGATCCAGAAACCTGCAGGGTTGGCCAGGACAGTTGAGCAACACTCAGGGACAGGTCCCTTTAGTGCATGAAGCTCGGCCGTATTGTTCCAGTCTTTTCTTTTGAGCCAGTAGCATACTCAGTGGCACACTCAGTTGTGGCTAATAGCCGGCCAGGGTCCTAGTATTCGACAACTGAATGCCTCTAGTGGGAATCAAAGGCCTGCGAGTTCACGACTCTATCTGCTGCACCATGGCGGCTGTGAAATGTGAAACTAATTAATCATGTCCATATTGATATATATTCTTTATTCTTTGTGTGTGTGCATGCGTGCGTGCGTGCATGTGTGCGTGTGTGCCTGCACGCGCGCGCGCGCGTGTGTGTGTGTGTGTGTGTGTATGTGCGTGTGCGTGCATGCATGTGTGTGTGTGTGTGTGTGTGTGTGTGTGTGTGTGTGTGTGTGTGTGTGTGTGTGTGTGTGTATCTAAGATACTAAACTGACTTTCCAACAAAGACTTTCACATCTAAATAAAACCGTGGAACCTCCCCCTACCCCCCCCCCCCCCCCCCCCCCCCCCCCCCCCCCCCCCCATTTGAGATACAAACGAGAAAAGCAAATTACTGAAATGACGACTGATTGAAATAACAGTAATTACAAACTTGCACCACACATTACAACAAATATTTTCAACCATCCTTTATTTAACAGCAATCTTTGAAGAAAAAAAAAAAGAAAAAAAGAAAAGCCCGCATAACCAGCTTTGGCGGCTACAATGAGACACTCTTTGGCAAAATGACACAATGTAGAATGAACTTATTAATGCTCGGCTTTCCTTAGTATCATGCTGAAACGCACTCTCCGAGAAAATAGAACAGCATCAGCTGCATGATAAAACAAGAACAAAACAAAACAAACAAAAAACAAACAAACAAACAAAACTGTAACTTTGTTTCATTAGTAAATGGTAAAAGGAATCAATATGAGGAAAGTATCATCCTTGTTAGTAAAACAAACAAACACAAAACAAAACAAAACAGCCTCCTTATCTTGGCCTATACGGCACAGAGAAGATATACTTTCAGGGAAGAAAGATTTCATGCAATCCTGTCTGAGTGAAACAATGTCAGTGTGTGTGTGTGTGTGTGTGTGTGTGTGTGTGTGTGTGTGTGTGTGTGTGTGTGTGTGTGTGACAGCTGTTCCATATTCATCGTAACGCAGATAGACAGACAGACAGATACATAGATAGATAGAGTCTCCACGGTGAATCGAAATAATGCACACCTAAAAACTAGAACATTTTTTTTTTTAAAAAAAAGATTAGCTTTAAAACTGGTGTTTACAGCGCGTTTTTTTTTTTTAACTTACGTATACAGCGCGTTTTTTTTTTTTTTAAACTTATGTATACAGCGCGTTTTTTTTTTTTTTTTTTTTTTTTTTAAATTACGTATACAGCGCGTTTTCTCTCCCCCCAGTGGGATGAGGATCAAATTTAATCTCGCAACTCAGTAGGCCTATACGACTATTGAAAGTTTAACATTACAAACAAACAAACAAAAAAGTTCAAGACACCCTAGATACAGTAGGTCAGAATTTCTCTGCAAGGGCTGCCTGATTTTTTTTTTTTTCAATTTGTGAAAAACAATATGAACGGATAATGTCGTCGTCTACATTTAGGAAAGATTGTGAAAATAGATTTGGTGTAGGCCTACCAACGCGCAACAGATTAGTAAGTAACGTGAAGAAAGGTTACTCATTTGAGTTGATGAAAACTCTGGATTCACAGAAGAAAACTGTCGAGACTACTATTAGGAAAAAATAATGAGGAAAAAAAATGAATGTACCACTAAGTGGATGTCTACGGAAGAGGGTATCAAAGACTTGACCCTATTGTTTCAGTAGAAGGCCTAAATTGTACTCAAGAACAGGTTTTCATTTACAGGGTGTCGTCGGACCGTTCCGACACCCATGTCACGATTTGATGTGTAATCAAATTGCTGGTACCCATGTATAGGCTGAAAGACTCAGACGGTACTTTTTGTTTTCAAATTCAGAGAATTAGAGTCAGAAAGTGGCGGAGCTGCGTTGATGAAATACATGAATGGTTTGGGTGCAGTCTAGTGTATGAATGTGTTCTGCGCGACTTTGAGAACATCAATGAAAGGGGAAACCACTGTCGAGTATATTCTGCTGTGTGTAGTTTTTAAGTATACCCTCCCTTGCAAATTGCAGTTCAGCCTTTGAATAATAGATGTTCTGATTGATCCCCGACTCATTGTTACACATCCTATCTGTAGACCTTGATTGTTTAAAGTAAGAAAGCGTGAACATCTCCTTAGAAAAATATCATCACGGACTATACGTTTGTACTGATTTCATCTCGTTGCTTCTACCTGCATCTGTATATCCAGTTGATTTTAGCTGTGTCCTCATATTATTGTTGTTTTTTTTGTTGTTTTTTTCCTCATCTTTTAGTTCTTGTTTTTGTTTTATTTTTGTTTTTGTTTTGTCCTGCAACTTCCTTTTTTTCACTTTTTTTTCTTTTTTTTTTATTTTAGGGGTGGTAGTGGTGGAGGGAGGCCTCCATCCTATTTTTTTTTTTTTTTTCTTCTCTCTCTCTCTCTCTCTCTCTCCTCTCTCTCTCTCTCTCTCTCTCTCCTCTCTCCTTCTCTCTCTCCTCTCTCTTTGCTTGTCTATTTTCTAAGCATCTAAGCCCATGCCGATCTGTCAGTTCCATTACTGACGGACAATCTAATGCGAACTGTAGTATTTTGACGCTTGATACAGAACGTCTGGGATCTTTCATGTACTGGTGTATGGTGTGATGACGCTTTCACTCTGTGGGAACACACACACAACAACAACAACAGCAACGACAACAACAACAAACGACAACAGCAACAGCTAATCGCCAAACACACACACACACACACACACACACACACACACACACACACACACACACACACACACACACACCATAGATGGAATAACTATAGTAAACACAAGTTAAAAGCGGCGGTACCAACGCAAAATTAATGTATTTATAGCAATGAATCTTGTGGCCACGTATTGTATTGTTAAATTATAACTGAACTGGGGAAGGGGGGGGGGGGGGGGGGTAGATTGGAAGCTACACTCTGTTATCATAACCTTAATCCTCACTTCTAATATATCATTAGTCGAATTTCTTTTCCCCTTTCTCTTTTCAATCTCGATTTATTTACATATCCTTCATGTTTTATTTTAAAAAATTCATATCACTGTGTCTACTCGTACTCCCTCACCCTCTCTCAACCCCACCTCCATCCTCCGGATTCCTACTAGCTGAAGGTGATAGAAAAACATTTCATCCAAATGAGAGGCAATGGGCAGAAGGACAAAGAGCTGTTCTTGGACGTAGAACACAATTTCATTGCCATATACCGAATTCCTTCAAGTTTGGTTAATATGCATAGATTTAGAATACAGAAGATGGGGGTGTAACTGGTGGTGGATGGAGGGGGGGGTGGGGGTGGGGAGAGTGGATAGAAACAAAGAAGTTATGGACTGGGTAAAGCAGGCTTAACCTACTATTTTAAAAAAAAAGCTGTGTGTGATTTTTCTTTCTAATCATTATGTGAAGTTTGATTAGGACAAGTTCTAAAATACGTACAACCATTTCAGTCACCGGTTTGACAGGTGAACTGTATCACCAGCTCCATTAATGGGCTCATGGTTGCAATTGCTAGGGGAAATAATACAGTCAATAATACAGTAATTGATAAGCAGCAGTTATTTCCCTTGTTGCTCACATCCCTCTCTGTTCAGCAAATTATACAATCTTACTTTCAATGGAAAAAGTTTGTTTTTTTTTTCTTGTGCTTTTCAGTGGTGCCAAAGGTCTGTTTCAAGCAGGCTGTATACCTCCCCATAGCATTTGCCCTCCCCGATTAGATGC
The DNA here is from genome assembly GCA_016801955.1 of Conus betulinus. Taxonomy (NCBI): domain Eukaryota; kingdom Metazoa; phylum Mollusca; class Gastropoda; order Neogastropoda; family Conidae; genus Conus; species Conus betulinus. Next base: position 262,714 of record JADBJO010001403.1, on the reverse strand, counting down.
TGATCCGCCCAACTTCCCGTGTGAACATGTTGCTTGTCCCCTTTCTCTCCTTTCAGACCTCCCTCCCTCTGTCCCTCACACTTTAATCCCCTCCCCCCCCCCCGTGCAGGTGTGTGCACCCTCATTCTAAGAAACTTTCAATGAAGATTAATCAGATTTTTCACAATAAGCAGCAGAATCATAAAGGCCCTACATTTCAGCTCCATGCTGTGTGACTGGTTGTACCCGAGTCAGTTTCAGTGACAGTTGCCTGCTTAGCTCTACTTTCAAGATTCTTGCGTGAGAAGAAACTTTATTTTGCCTGAAAATAACATACATATAGATTCACTATAGGCAGAGAAAGACAGATGGACAGATAACACACCAGGAATAAGGGGTGAAAGAGAGAGAGAGAGAGAGAGAGAGAGAGAGAGAGAGAGAGAGAGAGAGAGAGAGAGAGAGAGAGAGAGAGAGAGAGAGAGATGTAAAGAGGTAAAAGAGGTACCCGGTTTTTTTTCAGAGCAGCAGCTTCCATCTGAAGGATTTTTAAAGAGTGGTTATCATATCTTTGTAAGTGTTTTAGAGGATATGAGGGTAAGCCAAAAGGTACAACTGCTGATTTTTTTTTTTTTTTTTTTTTTTTTTTTTTTTTTTTTTAAACATATCTTATACACCAATATATAATTCATAGCAGTCTGCCCAAAAGATGAATGGTTTCTGTATATACAAGCATTGTCATCATTAGCACATTGTGCAGAGTAAATAGGGAGGGGGAAGAGGGTCCACCTGTCCTGCCTTCGATATACTCCATTAGTATTTTTAAAGTGATTCTGGAAAGGAACTAAGCTCCCTTTTCATATTGGAATAAGAATTAGGAGAACAATTTTTTTTAAAAATACAATCTGTTTTGACGGACTTTTTCACAATCTTTATCCCCCACAGCTAGTGGTGGTCTGGTTTCGCCCCCCCCCCCCCCCCCCCCCCCCTCCTCCTCCTCCTTCTTTCTTTCTTTCCTTTTCCCCCCTGCACTCCCCCCCCGCTCCTCCTCCTTCTTTCTTCTTTCCCCTGCACTCATCTTTCCCCCTTCCAAGTGTTATCTGGCACTGTTCCGAAACTATTTCCTTAAGAAGAAGTGGTCCTCAGACAGTGTGTGATAGGGCCTGAGCGGGAAAAACAACAACAGCCATTGCCAAACTCTGAAAGTATCAATCCCAATGACTTCTTTCTACTGTGCGAACGCCTTAGTCTACACGGCCAGTCCAGCCCTTGAGATGAATAGTGCCGTTTTCCCCTCCAGCTCTTGTAGATTGCCGCGGAGCTTCGTCATTAGAGCTGTCTCTGTTGGCCACACCTCTCTCCTTGGCTGTGTATACCCCAGCGACGAAAGCTTCCTCTTTGGCATCTGAAGTTGTTTCGGCTGTTACGTAGAGTAAACAAACCACTTGCTGCCATGTGTTTCTAGCCAAGCAAACTCCTTACGCAAAGATATTTTGAGGACTTTACGTTTAACTTAAAAAAAAAAAGTTAAATGTCACAATAAATCATGATTTGTTGACATGGTCATGTTTTGTTGACACGGTTAATCATTTAATAGACATGAAAAATCTCTCTCTCTCTCTCTCTCCTGTGTGTGTGTGTGTGTGTGTGTGTGTGTGTGTGTGTGTGTGTGTGTGTGTGTGTGTGTGTGTGTGTGTGTGCACGCAGTGTGCATGCACGAGTGAAAGAATGCCAAAGCGATTTCCAAGAAATAAGTTCATGAAATATCAATCAATGAGAGATGCGAAGCAAACCTCTTCACCACATGCAGTCCGCTGTATTCTTCACAGGAAGGCATATTTCACACGGAAGCTTGCAGAATGGGGCCAAGTTTCAATTTCTGGCATCATCCAGTCAAAATGGATGCACACTTGTCGCTTTCCTACCAAGAATTTGAATTTAAAAAAAAAAACAAAAAAAAAACTGCATTCGACGATTTCGTTGTATGTATGACGCTCAAGACACTGAAAGGGAAGCCCTGAGAGAGAGAGGAGAGAGAGAGAGAGAGAGAGAGAGAGAGAGAGAGAGAGAGAGAGAGAGAGAGAGAGAGAGAGAGAGAGAGAGAGAGAGAGGAGAGAGAGAGAGAGAGAGAGAGAGAGAGAGAGAGAGAGAGAGAGAGGAGAGAAGGGGAAAGGAAGGGAAGGAGAGAGAGAGGAGGAGAGAGAGGAGAGGGAGGAGAGAGAGAGGGAGAAAAGAGGGGACTGGGGAGAGGGAGAGAGAGAGAGAGAGAGAGAGAGAGAGAGAGAGAGAGAGAGAGAGAGAGAGAGAGAGAGAGAGACAGACAGACAGACACAGACAGACAGACAGATCGACAGAGAGACCTACAGACAGACAGACAAGAGAAAAAGGGGGTGAGAGGGGTTGTAACAACAGATATCAAATGAGACTAAACTAAGAGACTGAGAATGACACAGAAAGGCCGCCGACTGCATTTACACGGGTGGCCTTAAATTCTTTCAGAGCCATCATGAAGGGCATTTTCACTCTCAGCTCATTCTTCCAATGGGTGTTAGATCAAGAATCGCAGTAACAAGGGGTGGGCCCCTTTTTTCAGAGACATCATAAAGGGCATTTTCACTCTCAGCTCATACTTTCAATGGGTGTTACACATCAAGAATCAAACTTTCAAAGGGTGCGAGATCAAGAATTGTAGTTCTAAGGGGTGGGTTCATTCTTCTGGAAACATTATGAAGAACATCTTTGCCCTCACCTCATGCTTTCAAGGGGGTATTGGATCAAGCGTTGGGGTGGACTCATTCTTTTGGAAACATGAAGAGCATCTTTACCCTCACCTCATACTTTCAAAGGGTACTGGATCAAGATTTGGGGTGGGCTCATTCTTTTGGAGACATCATGAAAGACATTCTTACCCTCACCTCATTCTTTCAAAGGGTACTGGATCAAGATTTGGGGTGGGCTCATTCTTTTGGAGACATCATGAAAGACATCTTTACCCTCACCTCATACTTTCAAAGGGTACTGGATCAAGATTTGGGGTGGGCTAATTCTTTTGGGAGACATCATGAAAGACATCTTTACCCTCACCTCATACTTTCAAAGGGTATTGGATCAAGATTTGGGTGGGCTAATTCTTTTGGAGACATCCTGAAAGACATCTTTACCCTCACCTCATACTTTCAAAGGGTATTGGATCAAGATTTGGGTGGGCTAATTCTTTTGGAGACATCATGAAAGACATCCCTCACCTTACTTTCAAAGGGTATTGGACATTTGGGGTGGGCTAATTCTTTTGGAGACATTACGAAGAGCATCTTTACCCTCACCTCGTACTTTCAAAGGGTCAAGATTTGCGAAGTTTTTAATTTCCCTTGCTCTGCTTTCGTGTCAGCCTTTAAAGCTAGACTGGAGGTAGATCTTCAAGTGCACATCCAGTTCTCTATCATTTCCTAAACACACGCACGCACGCGCGCGCGCACGCACGCACGCACGCACGCACGCACGCACACACGCGCGCACGCGCGCGCACACACACACACACACACACACACACACACACACACACACACACACAGGGAGAGAGAAAGATGAGTAGGGAGAAGCAGAGATAAAAACTGACCAAAAAATGAATACAACTCAGACATCTAATGCTAATATAATCCTGGAAGAGAAACATACAGTTTTCACTGCATTGTGATTTACTGTACAAATGCTGCAGAGGTCGATTTCTTCATGGCAATGAAAGACCAGTCTTCGAAAGTTTTGGAACCCTTAGCCAGCAAAAGGGAAACAACCCAGTCCTAGACTTCTGTGGCTCAGGTTTCCTCATTTTCTTTGTAGAAGAATCTCAATAATGGGTGAAATAGGGGCCGAAATAGCTCAGTCGGTAGAGCGCCGGACTCGTAATCCTGGGGTTGCGGGTTCGAATCTCCGTTGGGCCGTTTCGGTACAGGGGGAATCCTTCCTCTTCGTGATAGTGGAGCCTCAAGCCATAAATCATTAGAGTGTCACCATTTTCTGACAAGCGCAAGCATTAAACGTTAATTAGAAGAAGCCACCTCACTAAATGTAAGCTCTTACAAAGGCCCAATGGTCCAATCAAATATTGCTATATAAACATCTGACTTCAGGAAAAACAGCTTGAAGATCCATTGTGAGTCTCCTTTTAAGGCACTGTGACAGATGATGATTGAGGACAAAAGAAACTCAAGCGGCTTGCTCATTTCTAGTGCCTCCCTATCACACCCCTCCACCACACAAGCTTCCATGATGAACTAGTGAATATATACAGTAAAGGCTTGCAATAATGGGTGAAATAGGGGCCGGAATAGCTCAGCTGGTACACCGGACTCGTAATCTTGGGGTTGCGGGTTCGAATCTCCGCTGGGCCGTTTCAGTACAGGGGGATTTTCCCCTCGGAGTTAACATTGTTTCTGACTCCATTTTCCATACAGTTCTTCGATTGAGACTATAAACCGAGGTTCTGTGTGTGAACGCACGGATAACATCTTGCACACACGTAATTTTGTAACCCTATCACCAACTTTCGGAAGAGAAGGCCAGTTTGGCCGTTGGTATGGATGACACGTTACACATAGAACGCACCTTCCCCGAAGTTGGAGTATGGCTGCCTTGATGGCTGGATAAAAAAAAAAAAAAAAAAAAAAACGGCCATACACACAAACGTGTCAGAGTAATCGACTTGATGATTATGGACACTCTACGGAAAGAAAGAAAGAAAGAAATTCATGGAATCAATTTTTTTCAAGGATATTTTCAAGTAATAAAGCATGACATACGCAAATCTGCCGATGACTCAGAAAGTCTAGCTTTGCAATGGGAACAGCACCGCACAATACAACACAATACGAAACAGCTCCTCAGAACTCTAACACACAATGCGTGTGCCTATGGTCCACGAAGTGTCCCAAGTTGCTCCTCACAAACCCTCGTCAAGTCTCAACAAGCCACAAAACAGTCGAAGCGTCATTGTCACTCAGTTTTGGCAGATTTACACTAATTTATGACAACTCAGAAGCAAGAATCCAGGGATCGACCAGCTAGCACAAGGCACCAGCCAACACAATGAAAGAATAGAGAAACAAACAGAAATAAAATTACGGACTGACTGATTGAATGATTTATTACGCGGTTTACTAAAGTATTGAACGCGGGAGTAAAATAATGACGACGATGAAAATACTCTTGCTTTTGCTTTTGCTGGAGCAGCTAAGGAAGAAGAAGAAGAAGAAGAAGAAGAAGAAGAAGAAGAAGAAGAAGGACTAAAATCAATACGAGTACAGAAGAAGGTCATAACCAGAACGGGGAGAAACTGATAAAGTGAAGAAAAATCATGAGCGCAGGATAGTTTCTTTCTTGTTGACCCAGCGATTGAATCAATGAATTCACCCCCTCCCCACTCCCTTTCCTGCACCCCCTTCCCCAACCCCCTCAGCCTTGTGCGCCCCTTCTTTGCCATCCACTATTTATCTTACCAGTTTCTGACTGTTTCTTTCTGAAGTGGAACTAAGAGTGGCGCAGAAGATCTGCCACTTTTTGAAGGCATTGTCTAACTCATCCGTTGATGTTGACCAGCTCGGCACGTGCACTCCTGAACAGTCTGTTTATGTAGTAGTAATGCAATTAGCTGACGTCAACCAGCTAATGATGTGCACCCACAAATCAGTCCTTTTTTATGACGTCTTCTTCCTATGCAAGATAGTTTACTATCTTTGTCCTGAATGGTGCGGTCTTTGCTTCGTTCGGTCAATTCTTTTGCAATATTGAAAGCTTTCTTTGGGTCATTGTCGTCTAAGTTTTCTTCAATGTCCTCATTTAAAAAAAAAATATTTGCGTGATCAGATGACGTTGACCTGCTCGGCGCGTGCCTCTCATTAACCAGGTCATTTCCTGTTTGTGCAATCAATTGTCATTCCCTGGGTTCCTCATGCTAGATCCACTTCGAGGGTCCGTGTCTCACTTGCATTCAGGGAGACACAATAGGCCATTTACCAGTGCGTGCAGAGGCCTGGTCTTGTGCTGAATGGAGACGCTATTGATCGTCCACACAGGTTTCAGTCAGGGCAGTCTTTATGCTGTCTTCGCTGTCCGTGAGAGGATTTCCACTTCAGTTTGCACTCATCGCAAATATATAGTTCTGTCCGTGTACATTTATATCAGCTGTGATGGGGTCGTTGTGGCTGGCTATCAGCTGGCTCTCTTGGCGCTGATTTCCACGCCACGCCTTGTTGATGCTCACGTAGTCTTTCAACAAACTTGGCGTTCTTATTCACCTCCTGCTAGACTTGGCGAAGGTTTATGAAGGTACTTCATCCAGTGCTGACTATGTCGATATGATTTTCAAGTGCATCAGTCCTGACACGTTCCAAAAATATGATAAAAGTTGGGAGGCCTTGATGAACTCCGACAGAAGTCTGTAATCACTCTCCAGTGGCACCTTGTGTGAGTGCCGCACTAGTCGCTTCAGAGAATAGTTGCTGGATGGTGTTGATTGGCTTTTTCCCGATGTTAACTAATTTCTTTGTGGACCAGAGTGATTCCTGCCTGCCAGATTCTGTTGAATGCCTTCTTGAAGTTTATGAAGATGCGGTAAACTCATCCCAGAGTTTTTCGCAAAGTGTATGCAGATTAAAGATCTGTTCGATGAAATTCATTCCTTCCTTTGTATAATCCATCCTGTTCGTCAGCAATAGTGATATCTACTTGCAGCCGTAAACTGTTCAGACTGATTCTGAGTATCCCTTTGCTGGCATGGCTGATCAACCATTAATAGTTCTCTTGGTAATGGAGATATCCTTTCTTGAAAACGGTGTCAATAAGTACTTGAGTCTAGAGTAGAGTATGGGCCACTTGTCGATAGACCAGATACTGGTGCAGACATAAGTTTCTGCCTCTCCACCATATTTCAGGAATCTGCAGGTATATTGTCGATGCCTGCAGCCTTATCACAATTCAGCAACTTCATCGTACCTACGACTTTTTCACAGAATATTGGAAAGTCATCTTCATTCGAAAAATGCGTTATATAAGCAAACTTGGATCTCCATCATGTTTCCACTGCTTGGAGGACGCCACAACCAGTTTCAACCACGTGATGACTAAAACAGCGTTTTGGGCATTAGGAATCAGCCCATGGAAATCCAAGCTATAGATCACAAGCAACATCTTGCGAATATGTGACGCTAAAGGAGCTTAAAAGCATAGAAAAATACTGAGAAAGGGGTGGAATTCAGCGCTATAAACAAAAAAGTCAAAAAATGCAGAGTGCAAAGGGGAGGCAGATCGAACAACGGCGTGAGAAAAACAGGCCTAGGACAACCTTAGAGACCATAATGAGACATAGAAGGCGTTTAAGCTTATAAAAAGACTGGTAGACAAAAGTGTCCAAAGCTGACCAGACTATAATCAACATGGCTATCATTATCAAGTGAAGATGATCCTTACTCTCAGAGCTGCCAATACTGACATCATTTTCAGTGACCTTCCTGTTTATCGCACATCAAGGCCATATTCCCGGTGGTCACTATCAACGTCACGCGATTTTTAAGTAATTCAGTTTTATATGTTGATTGTAAGAATTACGTTTTGGACCTTTAGACATGACCTTGGGTTATGGTCACCAGGGCTAAAACCTTTGTCTATGCTTGTCTTTGTCGTCAGGTGTTTTGACTGGATGGACCGGGGTCAAAATGTGTACAGAGAACTATCCAGATCCTGTGCAAAGGTGGCAAGGTGTCCTGACGACATGAGGTCCCCCGGAGGCATAACTTTTCCAGTCGAAAAATCGATTGTAAGCGGAAAGTTAGACTGCATCATGATTTCCTCTAACCCCCCCCCCCCCCCCCCTTCCACACACACACACACACACTCTCTCTCTCTCTCTCTCTCTCTCTCTCTCTCTCACACACACACACACACACACACACACACACACACACACACACACACACACACACACATTTTTCTTTCTTTTTCCCCGCACTACGCGTATTGAAGCAACCAAACGATCTGTAGATAGTCCACACGAACTGTGGAAGTAATTTCAGAGTTTGACCATTCTGTTATTCTTTAACTATGGGGTAAAAGTGGGATATTGTTTTCTTCACAATCGATGTAATTTTCAACAAGAATATGCTCCGCACTTATCATTCTCATGTGTATAAGTAATTATCCTGCTTCTTGCATTTTTTTTCACGTCAGAGTAGTAAAGAAACACAGAGCAGTATATGACTCTTTAGAGGGCCCTGGTGGCCAAATGGGGAAAGAATTGTTTTTCTTGACCCAAGGGTCCTTGGTTCATTTCCAGGTAGAGATTTGTTTCGGATTCAGTATGGGGGCACTCTTTCAGCCCCATCCAAATCCTTGGATGGTTCTGTGCCATGTGTAGACGCATGCATTAACAACAAAAAAAACAACGATGACGAGCACGACAACGACAAAAATCACTACAAAACAACACGAACAGCAACAACCAAAAACCGTCGTAGGCAAACTGAATTCCATTTCATTCTGGGTAAAAGAGAAGACCGTGGCGTGCAGGACAGAGATTACACAAGCTCACCTCCAACCCCCACCCGTACGCTCTGCTATCCATTCAAAAAAAAAAAAAAAAGGACTAAAGAGAAAAGAAAGGATCTAGTTGCAAAGGCAGGCGACAGCAGGTGGATATCTAAACAAATTCTAAATGTAATCAATGGTGCACCGCAAAATAAAAATTTAAAAAAAAAAAAAAAAAAAAAAAAAAAAAAAAACTCCCACAAACGTAGACAAACGAATCACAAGACATGGGTTGTTGTGAAGTGAAGAAAAACACACTCTTGTATATAACAGGTACGAAGTGTTGTTTGAAGAAGGCAAAAAAACACTGAAAAAAAAGAGTTTGCCACGGTCAGTTTCAATGCGCATTCTTTCGCGAGGAAAGACATTTGGTAGAAGAAAAATTGCTTCTGACTCACTGTCCAATGGAACAATGGTGCCAAAAATAGTCAAAATGACAATTCTTGCGTCAATTTTCTCAGCACTTGGCCTCCACAATACGATAACTAATTATTATTCACATAACCAACAAGTCGTTGGTGGTGCTGCGACAGACCCACGAACAACAATGTTGCGGCAATGAATGTCATCATGATATGTGCATGGCTGAAAGGGAAGTCCACAGTGGCGACCATGACTGCTGTCTACGTATTCTGGTGCATCCTGGATATTTCCGTATTTCCGGAACATACCGAACACCGACGAATGAGTCATAGTGCTTCAGCAGTACAGCGATGAATTCAACATCGGATGCCGTAAGTCCAAACCACAACGGTGCCTGGCATATGAATTACCATTTTCGTCATCCATCTTAATGTGTTGTCGTTCTGGTGGTCCGGGGAAGTGTTAGAGAGGTGTCCTTCCTCCACTCACCTGGGAGGATTATCCCTGTCTGCTATATCACGTGACATGTTTGTGGACGTTCAGTGTGAATGTAGCTCATGGACAAGGGATAACAGGATCTGCAACGAGCGTGCTTGGCCTGCGTGCGTATTCGCATGAAAAGGATTCAGTCTCCAGTTTAGTTTTTGTCATTATAGCCCGGCCGATCACACCAGAGAATCTTTTCAGGGCTGTCGGACTCATACAGGGAAAAACGCCAGCCCCCGAGAGCTCAGATGATCAAAGAGATGCTATGCTGAAAAAGAAGCAAAAAGCGAAAGGTAGTTCATGACATGGTAACTAAATCACCGACCCCCTTTCGGAAGATATAAATTGGGCTCTGTGCCGTGAACGCCAGGCCATTCTCTTGATTTCTCACTCCTAGACTGGAACAAATCATTTCAAATTCACGAAAAAAAACTAAACGTCACAAAATGACTTTTAAAAAAGAAAGAAGCCCATCTTTAGAAGTAAATGGACGCCGCAAAATGAACAGCTAGTGTCCACTCTACACAGTGCATGCTTACATTTTCCACTATCTAGTTACCAGAGAACAACAACAACAACACAACAACAACAAAAAGATGGCATTTCACACATTGTGACCAGAAAAAAAAAAAAAAGTGTAAAAGAGTTTCCTGAACAAAGGCAGGTGAATGGGTCACAATAGTATTCAAAAAAAAAAAAAAAAAAAAAAAAAAAAGGCGACAGCAAAGAAAGACCAGCATTCAAAACAGACAATGCCGAACAGAATGACTGAAAACCGGAAAACCGAATGAAGGTACCGTCAGTAGGAGGTTCAGTAGGTGTGGTCCTGAACGTTGGACCAAAGCGCACACCACTGAACGCCACCGAGGTGACTCGGCAGCAGTGCAGTGTCTCCTCCGGTGGGTTACCTTGTTGACGACTTGACGCTGACTACTCTGTGGATTGCCAATGCCAGCTGTGGCTGCAAACCAAGGTCCGGAGTGAGTGGGCGTGTGTGTGATGTTATCACAGTACCACGGAAGACGAGACTGAAAAAAAAAAAAAAAAAACCCGTAAAAAGACAGGGAAAAAGATGAAAAGGAAAAGAAGGTAAGAGAAACTACTAACACACACAGCTTCCAGAAGGCGGGGGAGCCGTTTGTGCTGAAATAGCCCCTGCCATCCCAACGGGAATGTCAGCCACTAGCATTTCTGCACATAAGCCACGATCATTTCTGCACATAAGCGCTGCACATAAGCCACGATCATTTCTGCACATAAGCCACGAGCATTTCTGCACATAAGCCACTGGTAGGCCTGTACATAAGCAACCGGCGCGTCTGCACATAAAACCACTATCATGTCTGCATTCACGCCATTAGCAGATCTGCACATAAGCCGCTAGTAGATCTGCACATAAAACCGCTAGTACATCTGCACATAATCCGCTAGTAAATCTGCACGTAAGCGCCGCTAGTAGATCTGCACATACGCTGCTGGTTGATCTGCACATAGATCTGCACATAAGCTGCTGGCAGATCTGCACTAGCAGGTGTTACCAAGCGTCAAGCAGGTCTGTGCCTTAGAGATCAATCTTAAACGTACAAAACACGAGACTGAAGCAACTCCTCTTTTCGTGGTGAACAGTACTTTTTCTGTCATGTAGACAACTGAAATAAAGATGTTGTCGTGAAGAAGGAGAACTTTTGGGCATAGAATGTAGCCATACGTCAAGAGCGCGCAGTCTCGTCACTCAACGCTGGTTTATTGCGTGGGCCAAAAAAAAACACAACAAAAAAAAAAAAAACAAAAAAAACGGTCTCCCCGCTCGTACTGAAATACTTTTGAGAGGTTTATGACCGGGGCACTCAACGCTGCTGCAGGACAATGGCTTGTATTTGCAACCATTATCTGGAAAGGACGCACACTGTTTAAAACAAGGCAACATTCGTTATAGTCACATTCAGTGGTCTTTAGACGTCTAGCACTTCTTTCCAAGAGAAAGACGAAGCTAGAGACGAAAGTGAAAAAGGTATTCTTTCTTATTTCGTGAGTGTTACATGTGAAGGTTATCGGAACAGACTGGAACACGTCCTGAGCTTGCTGTTCGTGGTTTCGGATGGATTTTGAACCGTGATGATAACACAAAAACTCTGCTGCTGCACGTGACCCTTTGTCTCTTGGCTTCTGTCGGCTTCCTTGTCGATGCTGAAATTTTCGGTAAGGTGTCTTAATGGAACATGTTTATTTCCTGCTGCTGTCTTTGAATCATCCTTTTTTTCACGTTTCGTTTTGGGGGAATGTTCGAATCTACGGTGGGAGGGGAGGGGGTGAGGGAGGGTAAATTCAAACTTACCGTAAACACATTCGAACATCTACACATCCAAGAAACGGTGTTTGATTATCTTTCTGTGTATTTAAATCGACTTTACGGAAGACTTTATCTCTCTCTCTCTCTCTCTCTCTCTCTCTCTCTCTCTCTCTCTCTCTCTCTCTCTCTCTCTCTCTCTCTTCATCATTCTTTTCTTTCGTTCCTCTTACTTTCCTTTTCTCTCTCGTTTTCTTTGTCACAAACAGAGCAAAAGTATCACAACACCAAACATAAGCAAACAAATAAATCCACACGTTCAGTCTCAAATGCCAAAACATTAAAAGCCACAAGAGAATGTTCATCGTATAGAACACAAAGACTTGCATTGTGAATGAGAGACATCGAAACAAGAAATTAAAAAAAAAAAAAAAAAAAAACGTGGAACGCTCTCTGTCTCTGTCTCACTCTTTGACTCTCTCTCTCTCTCTCTCTCTCTCTCTCTCTCTCTCTCTCTCTCTCTCAGTTGGTTTCTCTCTCAATCTATCTGTCTCTCTGTCCTGCAAGATAAAATCAGCATGTACACAGATAAATCAGCATGTACACAGACAAATAATACAGGAAAAACAGACGGGGCGGGCAGAATGGGTTGGGTCACGGCAAGTGAAGATAATACATGCTATTATCATAAGGTACATTATTTCTTGGGTGCCAATGACAGAAATATTTCAGCAGCAGACAAGGGCCACACATGATATCCTCAGCAAAAGATCAAAACAAACAAAAAAAAAAAAAAAAAAAGAAAGGAAAAAGATGACATGATTAGTCTAGTAATTGTTGTTATATTATACATCATACGCATTTATATATCAATACAGAAAAGACATGTTCCTGAGACGGTAGCAAAAGCTTCATAAGCAAGCCATCTGGCATGAAAATCCACGTGGTTCATGGTTAAGTATATGAGTTATATTTTCAGTTTTATATCTATAGGTCAAAATTTTCAAGAAAACTGCTACATGTGGAAGACTGCCTTCTAACTTACACTTATATAGGTAATGCTTTGCTAGACGAATAATGAAGTAAAAAATGTAATCAATTGCGATTGTTATGTCGAAACCTAAAAGTATGAGAGACTCTGTTAGGCGTTTATTCTGTGTATGAGTGCATTTCTCTTTGACTAAATCAATTAACCTACTCCAAAAACATTTGACATGAGTACATTTCCAAAACATATGGTCAATAGAATCTTAAAATAATCCGCAAAAACTGCATTTATCATTATCAGTAACACCGATTTCTTTCAAAATAACATTTGTACCTAAACACCTGTGGATTATTCTTAGCTGAAACCACTTAAGTTTTACATATGTAATCTTATGTGCATACAAAAGCATGAATTCCAGTCACGAGCTTGTGAAAGTTTGATGTTCCATTTGTGACAGCACAGAGCTCTCAACTGACTGATTATCAATCAGTATATCGTAATAAGTCTTTGAACCTTTATAAGTGGCAAACAATATCTTATAACAGAATGGAGAAGTAATACATTTGTTGATTCGATGGTAATGTCATTTTTTTTCTTTTTTTTTTATGAAATCAGTCATTGCTAACTTATAGTATACCCTCTGTGTAAATTAGAAAATCAATGCAGACATCATATTTTTCCTTAAATTGTCCATGGGAAAGGAACTGACCATTATCATCAAAAAAAAAATGTGCGAGATAATAGACACTTTTGTTTGAAGCATTTTAGAGACAATGAGTCTTTTCCCAACTTGAATTCGTTTGTTGAAGCAAACTGGTTCAGCAAGTAGTTCAGCAGATTTTTTTTGGCAACATTGTAATAAAAAGAGTTTGTAAGCTTCAAGGACATCTGCCCAGAACGGATTACATTTTGTAAATTTTGAGATAATCTCTGGACCATGTTTACTCATATGAGGCCAATGAGGAAAATTACTGAGAAGAATATGTTTCCATTTGTGGTTTGATCGGATCCAGGATAGTTTTTTTAAAGATGATGTGACGTAGGTCTTTACATCAGAAAGACCAATACCTCCATTCCGTATGCTTTTATGCACTGTTTTTTCGACTGATTTTTTTTTTTAAAAATTTTTTTATTCCACACAAAAACGTGTTACATATTTTCTGGCATGTGTGAAAGAAAACATCTGGTGGGTTTAGTAGAAACAGCCAAAGATGAGTCAGCTTTGAAAGGATGATGGATTTTAAAATTGCTACTCTACCTAGGGGCGTAATCTGGCGTTTTACCCATATTTTGAACAAATGATTTACGTCTGCTAGTCTTTCTGTGTAGTTTATTTCTATGCAATCTTTCAAGTCATTTTTGAACCATATACCAAGTATTCGAAATTTTTGTGGATTCCATACAATTTCTAAGTGGTCATGCAGTGGTTTTGACTATTTTTTACACTTCCAAGCCAAACTGCGCTCGTTTTACTCAAATTCATATGAAGATCCGAGACACACAGTCAAATTTTAAAAGAATTTCAATACAAGTTTCAAAGGATTTCTTATCGCCTGCGAGTAAGAACTCGGTGTCAGCATATTGAGATATCTTAAATTCAGTTTCATTCATTCTGATTCCCTGAATATCTCGATTTTCCCTTACCATAAATGGCTAATATTCGACACAAGTTACGAAGAGATTGGTGAAATGGGTCTCCTTGTTGACATCCTTTTTTTTAATATCGAACCAATGTGAAACCTGTCCATTCACAATAACACAAGACTTGATATTTTTGTAGAATGTGCTTATCCATCTACAAATATCTTTTTGGAAACCAAATGCCTTTAGGACTTTAGACATAAATTCCCAATTAATCGAATCAAAGCTTTTTCAAAGTCTATGTTTAACAACAAACCAGGCAGATCATTTTCATCTAAATAGGATATAGTGTCAAATATCAATCTTATGTTATCGCCGATGTATCTATTTCTAATAAATCCGGTCTGATCTTCGTTTACGATTTTAGGTAACACAGATTTTATTCTGTTGGCAATGCAAGAGGATCCTATCTTATAAAGGACGTTTAACAGAGAAATAGGTCTCCAGTTTTTTTTTCTTTTATGTACTGTCTGGATTTATCACCTTTTGGTATACATGTAATGATTCCCTCTCTTTGTACACATGACAGTTCTCCTCCTTGAAACTTGCATTTAATGCTCTAACGACAAATACACCAATCTGTTTCCAAAAGACTTGAAAGAATTCAGTAGTAAAGCCACCGGAACCGGGGCTTTTATTATTTTTTCATTGCCTTTAAGACATATGTCGCTTCCTCCAACGTAATAAGACCTTCTAAGTCCGCTGCTTCTGTTTCATTTAAATGGGGGATGTCTTTCACTAAATCTTTTATATCATGGTTTTCTACAGCATTTTCTGTGTATAATGTTTTATAGAAACTGTATACTTCTTTCAATATGTCTTTTTGATTTGTTAAAAAACATTATCTTGTTTATCAGTTAGTCTAGCCATGTTTTTACTGATGTAATGCCGTTTTTCAAGATTACAAAAATAACTACTAACTTTCTCCCCATCTGCTATCCATCTAGCGCGTGATCTTAACAAAACTCCTTCTATTCGTTTTCCTCTGATATCCGACAGTCGTTCTTTTTCTTTTTTTTTTCCTCGTTAATGATTTAATGTCATCTTCATTTTTCTTTTCTTTTTTTTTTTCTAACTTAATAATGTCTTGTTCTAATTGTTTTTCCTCTTCATTACTCTTTCTTTTATTTTTTAAGCTTAACTAGCGTGTGTTTCAGACTGTCCCGATGACTGGGTGGCCCATGGGGTGAAATGCTACCGCTTCGTTTTCTACCCTGAGCTCAGTCACGACCAGGCCAGAGCTCACTGCGGGGTAGGTCGCACTTGGGGGCGTGCATGCGCGTGCGTCAACACGCCCTCATATTCGTATTTAACACGCGTGTACTTAATGGATAGACAGACTCCAGGTCTCTGGGAAAAGAAAAAACACCTCACAATGCACGCGGCCTACGTTGAAATGAACTGGGGGGTCGTGTCCTTCAGGTCAAAACGTTGACTTGACAATGGGACACACAGCTTGAGAGAGAGAGAGAGAGAGAGAAATGTTGACGCTATCAGTCGTGCTGACAGAACATAATCAGCACCGGTTTTTTGTTGTTTTGTTTGTTCGTCTTTGTTGCGCGGCACAAAAGCGTCCAAACGGCAGTGGCTTTTACAGCCATGAACTGCATCTGTCATTCTGCCAACCCAAAGCAAATCTCCCAGCATTTTCATTGTCAGCTAGCGATGGAAAACACAAAGTCGTCCGCTCGGGTATAACGAGCACAACTAGTACATTGCGCATTCATCACCGAAATTGCTTGCGCATGCGTCACCGAAATTGCTGTCCTTTATCGTGTACGTATGATCGAGGGTTAACTTCATGATCAACAATTTCAAACACACACACACACACACACACACACAAAACAAAACAAAAAAAAACCCCAACCAACCAACCAACAAACAACAAAAAAGAAAAAAAAGTGTGTACTGAGAATACACATGCTCATTTTAACTGGCAGGAGCATGTGTATTCTCAGTACACACTTTTGTGATCTCAGTACACACACTTGTGATTTCAGGGAACAGTTTATTCCACTTGATTTCAGACAACCATGCTTATTCAAATTTGTTACGTTAATGTCGTCAAGGAATGAGAATATTGTAAAACAGCTCGTGTTGTATTTGAACAAAGCATTTAACACAGAAGTCTGTATGCATCTTAGTTATGTGTTATTTATGGGACTGTTTGTCTTTGCATGTACACCCCCCTATGGCCTTTACAAATAAAATGTCTATGTCTATGTCTGTGTCTATGTCTGTGTGTCTCTCTCTCTCTCACACACACACACACACACACACACACACACACACACACACACACACACACACACACACACACACATCGGAATAGCTTTTAAAATTTTTTTACACCGCTCGTATTGCCATTCTTCTCTCTCTCTCTCTCTCTCTCTCTCTCTCTCTCTCTCTCTCTCTCTCTCTCTCTCTCTCTCTCTCTCTTCAATCAATTATTGTTCAACACTATTTGATTCTGCTAGTGCTAATGCCATGAAACCTCTGACGAGTGTCTACAAAAGAGCACTTAAAGCAGTTCTATTAAGATCGTCTAGTCTTAGTGAAGGGGATTATACGAAAGCAGGGACCCTTCCGCTAAAAGAAATGTTTGCTGTCAACAAATGTTTGCTAATGCAAAAAATTGCGTCGGCTTTAGCACCACAAACTCTCTTCAGTCTAAATTTAACAAAAACCAGAGGGATTCAACCAAATTCCAAGTTCCCACACCTAGAATATGTCTATTTAAATCAAGCTTATCTTACTCTGGTAGTGTGGTTTGGAATTCACTTCCACTATATTTCCGATGCACCCAAAATGCAGAATCCTTCAGGGAAAAACTGATTACGCATTTCACAGCAGGTCATTACTATTAAGGACAAAATACATATATATATATATATATATATATATATATATACACCAGAGTACAGCACCCTTAGTTTTGCTGCATATTAGATTGATACGCCGCTTCCTTTCTTAAACCAGATAAGGATAAATTGAGAGATATGGTTTACCACTGCTTTTATTAATGACTGTAATTATATCATGATGAATGAATGTTGTGATCACTGACTTTACTGATGCATTGCCACTAACTGATTGATGTCCTCATACTTTTGATTTATTGAAGCACTGTATCTACATGATGATAAATGTGTGCCCTGCCCTGGTAACTGTTGATTATATTGATGTATTGTTGCTTGTTGTTCAAATTTTAGTAGTAATG
>JADBJO010001403.1:232676-235176 GCA_016801955.1 Conus betulinus | reverse complement strand
GATGCACTATCTATCTGTGTGTCTGTCTGTCTGTCTATCTTATTTCAGCGGTACAATATAAGAAGAAAAAAAGGTCTTCGTGATCTCGTACCGTGCAGTGTATTGTGTGATGATGTTGACAGTGGTGACGTATGGCTGCAGCCGTGCAGTGTATTGTGTGTGATGATGTTGACAGTGGTGACGTATGGCTGCAGCCGCGCAGTGTATTGTGTGATGATGTTGACAGTGGTGACGTATGGCTGCAGCCGCGCAGTGTATTGTGTGATGATGTTGACAGTGGTGACGTATGGCTGCAGCCGCGCAGTGTATTGTGTGATGATGTTGACAGTGGTGACGTATGGCTGCAGCCGCGCAGTGTATTGTGTGATGATGTTGACAGTGGTGACGTATGGCTGCAGCCGTGCAGTGTATTGTGTGATGATGTTGACAGTGGTGACGTATGGCTGCAGCCGTGCAGTGTATTGTGTGATGATGTTGACAGTGGTGACGTATGGTTGGAACCGTGCAGTGTATTGTGTGATGATGTTTACAGTGATGACCTATGGTTGGAACCGTGCAGTGTATTGTGTGATGATGTTGACAGTGGTGACGTATGGCTGAAGCCATGCAGCGTATTGTGTGATGTTGACAGTGGTGAGATAATGTTGACAGTGGTGAGATAATGTTGACAGTGGTGACCTATGGCTGGAGCAGGGAACCGGGGCAGAGTAGTCTGCCCTTCATCTGTGAAATCAGCATCCAGGAAGCGTACAGGATCACGGAGGAGAACAGAGGTTTTGGTAAGGTCAACAAAGGTCAACATGCACAGCCAAAAATATCAGTTTGCATACAACTTGTTATCATTTCTTTACAACACCAATTTTTTTCTTCGTTGAAATATTGGTTGTGTTACTTTTTTTCCACTCAGTATCTTCATTCGTGCGCGCGTGTGTGTGTGTGTGTGTGTGTGTGTGTGTGTGTGTGTGTGTGTGTGTGTGTGTGTGTGTATGTATGTGTGTGTGTGTGTGTGTGTGTGTGTGTGTGTGTGTGTGTGTGTGTGTGTGTGTGTGTGTGTGAAGGAGGGGGGGGGGGAGTTCGTTCTTTCGATTGCAAAAGCAATTATTTTGTCTGCTTTTGATACCATGATCATGAATCTTGACACTATTGAAAGCCCAGGCGTAGTGAAACAAAACCATGGCATTTTCCCCCTGTGAATAATGAAGCTAATGAAAACTTGTCGCTTTTCGGGATTATCATGTCGGCATGCCAACGAATCCTGATCACTGTCTTCATCAGTTTCTAATTCAACATCAGTGTGAAAAGCTGAGATGCTGACTGGTTTCACGTGAGAACTAGAATCATGAAAAATAATGGCTATTTTCGAAAACGAAGCTACTGTTTTGATTGGAGAAAACAGTTTGGCCTCCTGAACCTAGTCATAATCATATGGCATAATTTTCTGGGCCTCTCTTAATACCCGTGGGCATTTGACTGGCTGAAATCTGGAGAATGCCGTTTTTCATTCAGATCTTTCTCTGGAATATATCTTTTCGTCTGACAAGTATCCAGGGAGAATATTTCTAATCGACAAGTATCGCTTTTGCGTATAAAGACATTGCTTACCGAACCAAAAATGCATTACTGTATGTTATGAAGAAGTCGTGGAAGCTGAACAATGAATCTCTCGCTTTGTTTTAGAAATTGTTTGATGCTCGAATCCTGCCTGTGTTACAATAATGGGGCTGAACTGTGGGGTCTTGATGCTGCCACTGCACAATGCGAAAAGGTTCATTTTTTTGCTATTAAAAAAGTGTTGGATGTATCGCCACAAACTCCAAATGACCTTGTATATGGAGAGACTTATAGATATCCCATAGCTTTGCACTCAACAGTTAAATGTATTAAGTACTGGATAAAATTAACTCGGATGATTGAAGTCAGATTAACCTAGAAAACGTATAAAATCCGCTAGAACTCGATGATAGAGGCAAGGTGAACTGGGTGTGCATGTTAGAGCAAAATCATACGAATATGATTTCGGGCATGCATGGCTTAACGAAAATGTCGGAGATGTGAACAATATTGTTCGTACCTTTAAAGAAATGCTACTTGACTGTAGATGGCAAGACTGGAATGTTCAGGTCGAAAATAGTGACAGGCTTTAGTTTTAATCGAACATTCAATTATCTGCATTCTCTCCCAACGTGCATGTCTATGAGTATGGAGAGGCACTTGAATTTCATAGTAACAAAATTGAAAGTTGGCGTGTCTGATATTTTCGTTCATCATTGCCGTTATAAATAAGTAAATGCCTTTGATCTATTGTGTCCGTTATACGGACAGCCAAGAGAAGATGAAGAGCATTTTGCATTAAATTTTCCAGAATCACAGGATGTAAGAGAAAGATTTATTCCACAGACATTTTATACAACACCACACTTATTCAAACTTACCATGTTCTTGTCGTCTGCAAATGAAAGCACTGTAAAACAGTTCGCACATTCTTTGCATAAAGATTTCT
>JADBJO010001403.1:220176-227676 GCA_016801955.1 Conus betulinus | reverse complement strand
CTGTTCCTCATCTGGACAGTCTGTAAGTCACATGGTATACGCACCGTGACAAGCAAATGTCAGGTAACTGAGCGCGTTTCACAGGGAGAGAGGATTGAATGTATAACTCACATTGATGGCCTCGTCATGTAGGTAGCCATACTCCAACTTCAGGTTACTGAACTCTCTTCACAGCGGCCTCTAAATGGCTATTCTCGGAGCATTTCATTGGCTGTAGATAATGTTTGAATAACACCGAACAAAGTAAAACAAAACACAAAAACAAAAAAACACAACAGTTAACAGTGGCTTCAGAGTTCATCTTGTATTAAACAAAAATCTGACAAATTAGTTTTCCTCAAAAGTCATTGAGATGGAACTGGCATCTGGCGAGAATAATGTGAACAGACTGTCCAGGGGAAAATATTTCTTTCATTTATGTATTTGTTGATTTATTTCTCTAATTCTCTTTTATACCCTACGATTTCCACAGCTTACAATGAATTTATGCATTATGCCGATGGGGACACGTTTTTGCACACCATTCAATTTAAAAAAGATGTATGTCTAGCATGTCATTAAGACTTTTTTGAGATGCGTTTTCTTCTCGCATAAAAATTTTGCGCACCATTCAGTTTGGAAAAAAAAAAAGAAATATTATATGTCATTGCGAATTTTTTAGTGTGGGTGATTCTACTCGCATAATTCTACCTTACGTTTCTGCCCAACGCAGCGGTGGCTTACGGATGGATGAAGTTCACGCCAGGGAATTTCCTAAGAACTGACCTGATGACGCACCTGTTCGTGTCGTACAATGGCAAACTGTACTTCTCTGAGGTATCAGAAAGAACTATGAATTGAGATGGCATAGAGATTCTTGATGCTGAAATGATTCAAATCAAGGGGATTTTCTCGTGTTGGACATTAGAGATCAAAAAGTGTATGTGTGTGTGTGTCTGTCTGTGTGTGTGTGTGTGTGTGTGTGTGTGTGTGTGTGTGTGTGTGTGTGTGTGTGTGTGTGTGTGTGTGTGTGTCGTCTACCTTACATTATGAAGAACGATGCGAGACCCAACACTGGGCTTGTGGAGCACACCATGTCTTTATGGGGGTACATTTTTCCGTTACTCCACAACGAGTACCTCATAATTAACTTCTAAATTCTATAATTTTTACACTCCTGTAAAAATCTAAAGTACTCCATACCAACGGCGAAGCGCTGTTGGTGTGCATCTGGTAAAGCGCTAGATTTCTGACCTGAATTGCCTTCATACATTTAGAAAGTGAGGGAGTGAATTACCGCCAAGGACACAGACAAACAGAGTAGAGGACAAGACTAAGTGCATATCGGCCTCTTGGGTCTTCTTCAGGCGAAAACAAATAACATTAGGACAGTTAAAAACGAAGAACGAGAAACCACTTACCTTCTCATGTTCGCCACTTGATCAAAATGATCGAGCAGCAAAAACAGATGACATCGGGAAAAAAGTACTCCATAATGTTAGGTAAACAAGTGTGTGTGTGTGTGTGTGTGTGTGTGTGTGTGTGTGTGTGTGTGTGTGTGTGTGTGTGTGTGTGTGTGTGCAATGGATTTCATAACGCACAATGATATAAACCGAACGGATTCATGATGTACGATGATGTAAGCCAAAGAGATTCCTGTTTCGTAGTATTACAAGCCAATGGAATTCCTGTTGCAAATAATATAAACCAAGAGGACTCCTGGACCACAACAATACATACCAAAGTCATTCCTAATGTACAATAATACAAACCAAAGGCACGCTGATGTACAATGATGTGAACCAAAATTATTCCTGATGTACAATAATATAGACTGAAGGCATTTCTGATGTATAGTGATATAAATAAACCAAAGGCGTACCACTGCACAGTACTGTAGATCAGAGAATCCTATTGTAAGACATTTTAGACCAAAGGGATTTGTGATGTACAACGATATAAATCAAAGTGAATCTTGATGTACAATTATATAAGACAAAGAGCATACATTATGTACAATGATATAAACCAAAGAGATTCAAAGAGATTCATAATCTACAATAACATAAACCGAAAGGATTCATGGTGCACAATAATAACAACTAAAAGGATTCCTGTTGTACAATATGACGAGCCGAGGGGATTCTTGGAGCAAATAATATAAACCAAGAGGACTCCTAAAGCACAGTAATATAGACCAACGTGATTGTTAATGGACAGTAGTATAAACCAAAGGTACTCCCGATGATCTAAACCATAGTGGTTCCTGAAGGACAATGATATAGACGAGAGGGGTCCCTGGTGCACAATAACGCAGATCAACATGATTCCTAATGTGTAAAAACAAACATCAAAGGGATTGCTGATGTTGCCAGGGATATAGCTCAAGGGCCTGTGTTATCGTAATAAATGAAAAATGTACCAAGCTGGTACGAGGTCCCTGATATACTGGAATATAGTTTACATCAAGATGGCATAGGTTTTCTGACATACGGAAAATATAGTCAAAGTGGAAAATGAATTTATGAAAGGTAGTAAGTAAATCAATAGAGCATGGGCATTTCTCAAGTCAAGTGATATTGTGTTCTTAACATACAATGAAAATGTAGGCCAGGGCGTATGAATATTCCTGATGTACAATTATTGATCATGGATCAATATCGAAGAGGGATTCCCAATCATTCTAACTGCATACGAAGTACAAATGAGTGCGCGCGAATCTAGGTAACGCGCGAATCTATGAATACATCAAGCTTGCAAAGATTACTAAAAACATATTCCAAATCCAGATATGGACTTTCTGAAATTGTCAAGTACTAGAAATTCGGGTCTGAGAAAGGTTGTAACATAAATATATTTCAGTAGATAGGGAGACAAAAAAAAAAGCTGTAGTCTGGTGTGTTTACGGTGATGAAGAACTGGTGAGAGAAGAGACGGAGGGTAAGGGGTGGAGAGCGCCTGGGGCTCAGGTGATTTGGAAACACAGACATATGACGTCTGAAACTTTGCTCTGTATGCTGATATTTTGAGAAGAACTCTGGCTGAGAAAAAACGAAAAACAAACAGATGAACTATCAATTCAGAATTTGCTGGCTGAAAATGGAGCATTCTCTTTCCTCTACAAAAAGAATACTTTGTTCTTGGTAATATATATATACCTGTCACACAAACTTTGTGGCTAATGTATGGAAATTATGAATGCTCTCAAGTATTAATTCATAAGGTAAAAAGTGACGAAACTAGATCAAGATACAAACAAATCTCTAAGTCAATCTTTTAGTGATCCAGAGGTCAAAATTTAAAATGTAACATTGCCTTACTTCAGCTTGTCTTGTGTTACATAAATCGTCATATGTTACTGTACCGCATCTTCCATACCTTCCATCAGGCAGACGATTTTGTGTCCCCAGAGCTAAGCTGATGCGCACAAAAAAGAGCTTTGTGTTCAAATCCAGTGCGCTTTTAACAAAACACAGCGTGTAAGAAGAGGCGGTGGATCACCTGTGACACAAGCATGTGCGCGGGTGTGTATGTCTGTGAGCAAGCAAGCGGGAAAGTATAGAATCTATAATAGATGCTGGAGTGTGGGTGTGTTTGTGTGTTATGTGTGTGCATGTCCTGGAACATTGAGGAATAGAAATGTCTGGAATATGTCTTATCTTAATGATTTTTATGATAAATCACCTCTCTCTCTCTCTCTCTCTCTCTCTCTCTCTCTCTCTCTCTCTCTCTCTCTCATACTGCACACATTTATGTATATAATTATGAGTGGCTGAGTGCATCCTTTATTTGCACTACCAAAAAGAAGAAAGATTGAAATTCCCATTTTGGTGTTACACGCATGTTTTATTGTTTGAAAGTAATTTTAATTTTCAGTGTCACGTTTGTAACTATAAATATGTATGTCTTAACTTTTAGGGCAGCGGTCACAAATGTAGTTTCTCTTGTAACGAGAGATAATAAAGTTTCATCTTCAATTTATTTCATTGTACGTCACCAGATTTTTTTTTTCTACCGTGCGCTTCCTTGCGTCTTGGAAAGCCACCTTCATCTTTACCTTACCTCATTGCTGCCTTGATCTGAATTGCATTGTCGGCCCTGACATGGCCTTTCGCGGTCGGCTGGGCTCTGAGCAGCATGAACCGAAGCTTGCCTTGTACGCCACCTTGCTTCGTGGTCAGCACCTTGTTTCGGCTGACAATACATGAATCTTCACCTCACCTCACCGTATTATGCTATATCAGTTTGAACTATATAACCTTAATGTCTACCTCACCTGATGGTGTGTCATCGTGCTTTAATTCACATCACCTTAATCTCTACTGACCTTGTCGTAAGTAGGCCTACCTAGTTTCAGCTAACATTACATTAATCTTCACCTCACCTCATCACATGTGATATCAGTTTAAACTACATAACCTTAATGTCTACCTCACCTGATCGTTCGTAGTCTTGCTTCAACTCACGTTACCTAAAATCTTCTCCTCACCTCAGCCCAAGTCATCATAATATATATCTCTGTTACACTGCCTTCCCGAACAGCCTACCTCATCGTATGCAACCTTGCTACAGGCTACATTGCCCTAATTTCTGCCTTGCATCTCTTTGATTTCACTAACATTACCTTAATCTTTACGTTACCCTATCGTGTGTCACTTTGGTTCATATCGGACTACCTTAATTTTACCATACTTCATCGTACGCCAGATTGTTACATATCATACTACCTTAATCTTAGCCTAACCTCATCTACAGTCACCTTGCTGCATATTTTCACAGTGTCTTATTCTTAAGCTTCTATCATCGTATGCTTTCTCACTTAAGATTTTCTATATCCTAAATCATCTTTAGCCCATCTCTTTGTATGTCAGACACATACTTTGTTAACCGCACCCAATTTTACGTCACACCTGACCTTGCTTCAATTTGGATAGGAGACTGGCGAGAGAAAGTTCAGTGTCTTTCCCCCCAGGTGAGCATCTCGGATGCTGCAGATTATTACTGCATGGTCAAGCTGATGCCTTCCAGCGGAACAGCCATTGGAAACCGACCAGCCCCCTGCCAGAGTCAGCTGCCCATTGAACTGCAGGTCACCAGCAGCTGTGAGTAGTGAATCATCTGTATGGAGACAGACAGACAGACAGACAGACAGGCAGGCAGACAGACAGACAAAAACAGAGAGACAGGCCGACACACAGATAGAGAGAGAGAGAGAGAGAGACAGACAGACAGAGGGAGAGAGACAGACAGAAAAACAGACAGACAGACAGACTCTGTGTGTGTGTGTGTGTGTGTGTGTGTGTGTGTGTGTGTGTGTGTGTGTGTGTGTGCGTGCGTGCGTGCGCGCGTGTGTGCGCGTGTGTGTGTGTGTGTGTGTGTGTGTGTGTGTGTGTGTGTGTGTGTGTGTGTGTGTGTGTGTGTGTGTTTCCAGACTAGACATTAGACGCTGAGTATGTGTGTGTGAGTGAGTGAGTCAGTGTGTGTGTGTGTGTGTGTGTGTGTGTGTGTGTGTGTGTGTGTGTGTGTGTGTGTGTGTGTGTGTGTGTGTGTGTGTGTGTGTGTGTGTGAAGCTAGTATTTTTTTTCAGTTTGGATAGACCTTTGGGTTTAGTGTTTTTTTTTTTTCTTTTTCAGTTAGATATATTCTGTTCGGCTGAGAATATTTTTCCCGTTTGGTATTTCTTCGTTTTTTTTTGCTCTGGACACATATTTCATATTTTCTGATTTTATTTTATTTCATTTATTTTCATTTTTGTTTTGGACATACATTCTTACTTAGCTATGGATTTCATTCTGCCTTACTTGCTTGTTTTACTGAATTACGTCTTTTTAAAAATTAACAGCCATTTCCTTGATTGACGGCCATGTTTACTCGGTTTTGTTTTTAAGTTAATTTTAGGGGGACTTTGAAAGCCTGTACAGCTCTAAGCTCTTGTTGACGATTCTGTAACGGCGTTTGTGGTGGTGTGCCGGTGAAAAGTCGATTGACTGTTTGGTTGAAAGGCAGATGGTAACATGATAACTAGACAGATGGATGATGGACAGATGGTACATGGTAACTAGACAGATGGATGAAGGGCAGATGGTAACATGGTAACTAGACAGATAGATGATGGACAGATGGTAACATGGCAACTAGACAGATGGATGATGGACAGATGGTAACATGGTAACTAGACAGATGGATGATGGACAGATGGTAACATGGTAACTCGACAGATGGATGATGGACAGATGGTAACATGGTAACTCGACAGATGGATGATGGACAGATGTAACATGGTAACTCGACAGATGGATGATGGACAGATGGTAACATGGTAACTCGACAGATGGATGATGGACAGATGGTAACATGGTAACTCGACAGATGGATGATGGACAGATGGTAACATGGTAACTAGACAGATGGATTAAGGGCAGATGGTAACATGGTAACTCGACAGATGGATGATGGACAGATGGTAACATGGTAACTAGACAGATGGACGAAGGGCAGATGGTAACATGGTAACTCGACAGATGGATGATGGACAGATGGTAACATGGTAACTAGACAGATGGATGAAAGGATGGATGGGGTGGGGAATCGAGTGAATGTTTACTGACGTTGGTTCACACAGTGCCGGCGGACTGGGGTCCGGAAATATCCAACGATTTTATTGCTGTATTCCCAAGGCAGCCCTTGCGGGGGGGACAACGTGAGAATGGAATGCCTAGCCTTTGGAACGTGAGTACCATCGCCACCACCACCACATCCTCTCCTACCACTATTATCGTCGTCGTCGTCGTCGTCGTCGCCGTCGCCATCATCATTATCAACATCATCATCATCATCATCATCATCGTCATCATCATCATCATCATCGTCGTCGTCGTCGTCACCGTCGTCGTCGTCGTCTTCGTCGTAGTCATCATCATCATCATTATCGTTGTCGTCTTCATCGTCATCATCATCATCATCATCATCATCATCATCATCATCATCATCACCATCACACCGTTATCATCACTATCACCGTCATCACCATCACCGTCGTCATCATAATTATCATCATCATCATTTACATCAACATCGTCAACATCATCATCATCATCATTTTCTTCTTCTTCTTCTACTTCTTCTATTCATACACCTCCTCCTCCTCCTTTTCCTCCTCCTTCTTCTTCCTTAACTTTATTACTATCGTCGTAGCTCACGTTTTGTCGTGCTCATCATCACAATCGTCGTTGTCGTCGTCATCCTCCTCCTCCTCGCTGTTGTTGTCAACGCAACCAACACTGATGCCATCATCATCACCACCATCCACCATCACCACTAGTACCACCAGTTTTTCGCCTCAATCGTCTCTTTCCTCTTATCTCCTTCTCACCTCTTTCACTTTCTGACCTCTCTTTTTTCTCTCTCCCCCTTTAATCTGCAGAATGCCTATCTACTACACGTGGCGCAGACAGAACTGGCCCCTGCCTGTGAACGTCACCTTTGCGGAAGACAATCGGGTGTTGGAGATACCCAAGGTCC
>JADBJO010001403.1:205176-207676 GCA_016801955.1 Conus betulinus | reverse complement strand
TGACTGTGAGGGTGTGTACAGGTGACGTGGTGACTGTCAGGGTGTGTACAGGTGACTTGGTGACTGTCAGGGTGTGTACAGGTGACGTGGTGACTGTCAGGGTGTGTACAGGTGACGTGGTGTGACTGTTAGGGTGTGTACAGGTGACGTGATGACTGTCAGGGTGTGTGTACAAATGTGACGTGGTGACTGTCAGGGTGTGTACAGGTGACTTGGTGACTGTCAGGGTGTGTACAGGTGACGTGGTGACTGTCAGGGTGTGTACAGGTGACGTGGTGACTGTCAGGGTGTGTACAGGTGACGTGATGACTGCCAGGGTGTGTACAGGTGACGTGGTGACTGTCAGGGTGTGTACAGGTGACAGTGATGACTGTCAGGGTGTGTACAGGTGACGTGATGACTGTCAGGGGTGTGTACAGGTGACGTGATGACTGTCAGGGTGTGTACAGGTGACGTGGTGACTGTCAGGGTGTGTACAGGTGACATGATGACTGTCAGGGTGTGTATAGGTGACGTGATGACTGTCAGGGTGTGTACGGGTGACGTGATGACTGTCAGGGTGTGTACAGGTGACTGTCAGGGTGTGTACAGGTGACTGGTGACTGTCAGGGTGTGTACAGGTGACGTGGTGACTGTCAGGGTGTGTACAGGTGACGTGATGACTGTCAGGGTGTGTACAGGTGACAGGTGGTGACTGTCAGGGTGTGTACAGGTGACGTGGTGACTGTCAGGGTGTGTACAGGTGACGTGATGACTGTCAGGGTGTGTGTACAGGTGACGTGATGACTGTCAGGGGTGTGTACAGGTGACGTGGTGACTGTCAGGGTGTGTACAGGTGACGTGATGACTGTCAGGGTGTGTACAGGTGACGTGGTGACTGTCAGGGTGTGTACAGGTGACGTAGTGACTGTCAGGGTGTGTACAGGTGACTTTGACAGGGTGTGTACAGGTGACATAGTGACTGTCAGGGTGTGTACAGGTGACGTGATGACTGTCAGGTGTGTACAGGTGACGTGATGACTGTCAGTGTGTGTACAGGTGACGTGATGACTGTCAGGGTGTGTACAGGTGACTGTCAGGTGTGTACAGGGGACTGTCAGGGTGTGTACAGGGGACTGTCAGGGTGTGTGTACAGGGGACTGATGACTGTCAGTGTGTGTACAGGTGACGTGAGGACTGTCAGGGTGTGTTTGTACAGGTGACTGTCAGGGTGTGTACAGGTGACAGGGGACTGTCAGGGTGTGTACAGGTGACGTGGTGACTGTCAGGATGTGTACAGGTGACGTGGTGACTGTCAGGGTGTGTTCAGGTGACGTGATGACTGTCAGGGTGTGTACAGGTGACGTGGTGACTGTCAGGTGTGTACAGGTGACGTGGTTACTGTCAGGGTGTGTACAGGTGACGTGATGACTGTCAGGGTGTGTACAGGTGACGTGGTGACTGTCAGGGTGTGTACAGGTGACGTGGTTACTGTCAGGGTGTGTACAGGTGACGTAGTGACTGTCAGGGTGTGTACAGTACAGGTGACTGTCAGTGTGTGTACAGGTGACATAGTGACTGTCAGGGTGTGTACAGGTGACGTAGTGACTGTCAGAGTGTGTACAGGTGACGTATTGACTGTCAGGGTGTACAGTCCTTGGTGACTGTGAGGGTGTGTGTACAGGTGAGGTGGTGACTGTCAGGGTGTGTACAGGTGACGTAGTGACTGTCAGGGTGTGAACAGTGACTGTCAGGGTGTGTGTACAGGTGACAGTGGTGACTGTCAGGGCGTGTACAGGTGACGTATTGGCTGTCAGGGGTGTCAACAGGTGACTGTCAGGGTGTGTATAGGTGACGTGGTGACTGTCAGGGTGTGTACAGGTGTGACTGTCAGGGTGTGTACAGGTGACTTGGTGACTCTCAAGGTGTATACAGGTGACTGTCATGGTGTGTACAGGTGACGTGGTGACTGTCAGGGTGTGTACAGGTGACTTGGTGACTGTCAGGGTGTATACAGGTGACTGTCAGGGTGTGTGACGTGGTGACTGTCAGGGTGTGTACAGGTGACGTGATGACTGTCAGGGTGTGTACAGGTGACGTGGTGACTGTCAGGGTGTGTACAGGTGACGTGGTGACTGTCAGGGTGTGTACAGGTGACGTGGTGACTGGTGGGTGGTGTCAGGGTGTGTACAGGTGACGTGGTGACTGTCAGGGTGTGTTCAGGTGACGTGGTGACTGTCAGGGTGTGTACAGGTGACGTGGTGACTGTTAGGGTGTGTTCAGGTGACGTGCTGACTGTCAGGGTGTGTTCAGGTGACGTGTGGTGACGGTGGTGGTGGTCGCTGTGGGCAGGTATCTACAAGACCCCTTCCGCTCCTCCCTCCCGCCCCCCAGTCAACGTCACAGCAGGGGAGGGGAAGGTCGGAGACCTCAACATCACTTGGGTGGTGAGTTGCCTCGGTTTGGCCACGTCTGATTTTTCTTCTTCATCATCATCATCATCATCATCATCATCATCATC
>JADBJO010001403.1:192676-200176 GCA_016801955.1 Conus betulinus | reverse complement strand
GATGACAAGGTATAAACCAATCCGTCCTCTCATGAAGGATTATAGCAACAGAACAGAAATGGAGAGATGACAAGGTATAAACCAATCCGTCCTCTCATGAAGGGTTATAGCAACAGAACAGAAATGGAGAGATGACAGGGTATAAACCAATCCGTCCTAACAGAAATGGAGAGATGACAGGGTATAAACCAATCCGTTCTCTCATGAAATGTCCTAGCAACAGAAATGGAGAGATGACCGGAGGGAGGGGAAAGAAAGGGGGAAGAGGAGGCGGAAGGGGAGGGGACGGTGAAGGGGGGGGGGGGGGGGGGGGGGGGGGGGGGGGGGGGGGGGGGGGGGAGTGGTGGAACAGGGGCGTGATTTGAGGAGAAGGAGAGAGAAGGAGGGCAGATATTAGAGGGGAGGTGAAAGGCGGTGGGAAAGAAAGAGTCGAGTCGAGCTTCATTTTCAGCGCAAGTAATACGAACACGAAACAGACCAACGAACGAGAAAACAAAAAAGAAAGAAAAGGAAAAAGGGAGTGGGGGTAAGGAATGGAAGCTGAGGGAGAGGGAGGATAAACGGAGGAAGGTAGTTGGAGGTTAGGAGGGGGGGGGGGGGGGGGGGTGAGGGGCATAGATGATAGTTTAACACTTCGTCAGCCAGACAAACAGACAATAATTTATAAGCGGGAGGAAGAAGGCCGGACAGGAGGCGGAGAGTGTCTGTGGTGTGTGCGTGGGGTGGGGGTGGGGGGGGTGGGGGGCAGGGGGAGAACTGTCGTCGCGCAAACTGTCAATAAACCACAACATGTCTGCGTCAACAGAAGGATTCGGAAAGGACGGGGGCAGAGACCCCCCCCCCCCTCTCTCTCTCTCTCTCTCTCTCTCTCCCCTACTCATTATTCACAAGCCTGTTTCACTATTTTTTTGCGTGTCCATGTTGTTGCACTTACAAACCCAGACATGGAAGATCCTGCTCAACTCGCCAATTCAGAAAACAAATGTCAGGTGATATTTGCGACAACGACTTGGGGGGAAAAGTGAAGAGAAAAAAAAATTAACAGTCTTTTGTTTGAGTTTAATTGTTATCTTTGTATGAGCATGCAGTACATTATCAGAGTGACAGTGTCAGTACACTACACAATAGAACATGCACAAACCCAGACGCTTTGTATCAAACGCCAAGACACTTACACCAGCAAGAATGTGTCCAATAAACAAAAGAGAACATACAGACTAAGCATGGTGCATGGGAGACTGGTTTGAAGAAGAGAGAGAGAGAGAGAGAGAGAGAGAGAGAGAGAGAGAGAGAGAGAGAGAGAGAGAGAGAGAGAGAGACGGAAGGGTAGAAGTGGAGAAAAAAAAATTAGGAAGATGGAAGTCCCACTTAAAACAAACAAACGAAAAGGAACAAACAAAAGAGGGCAAATACAATGGGAATAACTTGGAGGTAGGAGGACCCACCAAGAAGAGATCTGGGCAGAGGGGTGAAGGTGGAGGTCAACAATCCCTTCTCCTTTCCTCCCCCGTTGCTCCTACCACCTTCCCCCACACATTCCTCCTGTCCTGCTCTCTCTCCAAACGCACGCCACCCCACCCCACCCCCACCCTACTCCTCCCACCCCACCCTAGTCGTCATACCCATCCCCGTGTAATCTGGGCCTGTTGTGGCTGAACACCAAAAACTAACGCACCAAGGCCTTGTTTAAAGGGTCGAGTATTCATACACCAGCGCAAATCCATTGTTGTGAGAATTTTTCTTTTTATC
Organism: Conus betulinus; assembly: GCA_016801955.1. Lineage (NCBI taxonomy): Eukaryota > Metazoa > Mollusca > Gastropoda > Neogastropoda > Conidae > Conus > Conus betulinus. The sequence continues at coordinate 198,427 of JADBJO010001403.1, read as the reverse complement.
GTGTATGGCAGTTGGTTCTCCTCGTTTTCTTACATGTAGGCCATCAAGGTACCCAGCCAGGTGGTTCCCAGCAGAGAGATTAACATCAGAGGAATGGGACTATTTGGCGGCTACCGAATGGCGCAAAGATAGGGTCACGGGCGAGTGCAAAGGCAAAGAAATGTGACGTCAGTTCAGGGGAAGGTCATTATTTGAAGATAGTAGGTGATGTCATCGGTGGAACCCCCTCAAAACAAAAAACACAACACAACAAAATAAAACAAAACAAACACATCCTCCCCCCAGAACAACAAACGAACAAACAAACAAACCCCCCCAGAGAAACAGTGGGTGGGGAGTTGTTCTTTCTAACATTAAATGCTGGCTGAAGCTTAGGGTAGGCCTCAACCCTGAGTAGGGACTACAACATGCAGTGAAATGAGATAATATAAGAAAGCAAACAAGCAAACAAGGCGGTCATGCAATCATAATGGAACATCAAGTGAAAATAAAAGAGAAATTAACATAAAAAAATAATAATAATAATAACATAAACAGTAATAAACTAACAAATAAAATTAGATAGATAAAAATGAAAATAACAATAACGAAGGGGGAGAGAGTGGGGGTGGGAGGTGGGCTGAGCTTGGGAAATATCTATAAATGTACCCCAACATACAAAAATTAGCATGTATAACAGCAGACAGTAAAATGAAAATGACAAAGTACGTACCTAATTTTGAACATGCACATACAAGCACGCACGCACGCACGCACAGAGAGCAGAGAGAGAGAGGAGAGAGAGAGAGAGAGAGAGAGAGAGAGAGAGAGAGAGAGAGAGAGAGAGAGAGAGAGAGAGAGAGGAGGAGAGGGAGAGAGGAGAGAGAGAGAGAGAGAGAAAGTCACAACATGTAATCATTTCTCGTAAGACATGAAAATACGTAGAAGGTATTTAGCAACGTGAGATGGAATTGGGGGGGGGGGGGGGGGGGGGGGGGGGGGGGGGGGGGGGGGGGGTGGGAAAAGGAGGAGGAGAGAGAGGGAGAGAGAGAGAGAGAGAGGGAGAGAGAGAGAGAGAGAGAGAGAGAGAGAGAGAGAGAGAGAGAGAGAGAGAGAAGAAAGAAAGGGAACAACAGAAACGGAAGGTAGTAATTAAGCATAACATGTGATAATTTGAAATGGAAATGTACTAAAACGTACAACAATTAGTATGTATAAAATCAGACGGTAAAATGAATTTGACAAAGTATGTACATAATTTGGAACACACCCACGCACGTTCGCGCAGAGAGAGAGAGAGAGAGAGAGAGAGAGAGAGAGAGAGAGAGAGAGAGAGAGAGAGAGAGAGACAGACAGACAGACAGAGAGACAGACAGACAGACAGACAGGACAGACAGACAGACAGACAGACAGAGAGAGAGGCAGAGAGAGAGAGAGGGAGAGAGAGTGAAAAAAAAAGGGCACAACATATAATCATTTGTTTCATAAAGCACAAAAGAAGGTATTTAGCAAAATGACATGGAGTTTGGAGGGAGAAAAGAACGAAAGAAAGAAAAAGAAAGAAAAAAAAAAAAAAAAAAAAAAAAAAAAAAAAAAAAAAAAAAAAAAAAAAAAACAGAGAGAGAGAGAGAGAGAGAGACAGAGACAGAGACAGAAAGACACAGAGAGAGATACAGAACTGGAGAGAGAATCAATGAATACATGAAACAGAAACCACTCATGGAAGATCATGTTAAAGACAAACACATTAATAACATGTGCAATATAACACACGAAAGAGCTGACTAAAATGATGAAACAATACATATCATATTATGAGCAAAATCATTATAAGAAGATGAGAACCAGGAGAGCATGTACTTGAAGGCACTTGTGTGCAAGAGAGAGAGAGAGAGAGAGAGAGAGAGAGAGAGAGAGAGAGAGAGAGAGAGAGAGAGAGAGAGAGAGAGAGAGAGAGAGAGCGAAAGGAGTGCAGGGAACGACGATAGGGAGAAGAGGCGAGAGAGGAGTGGGGAAAGAGCATGTTTAGAACAATCTACCAATCAAAAAAACAACAAGGAGATGTAAGACAATCGATTTTGAAGAAGCACCAGGAAAAAAAGAAAATAAAGCATAAATGGAGGGGGGGGGGGGGGGGGGGGGGGTATAATGATAATGATAGCCCAGTCACCACGGGTAGGGGTGGGGGATGTCATCTAGATAATATATCCAGTCATTACAGGAGAATCACAGGAGAGAGAGAGAGAGAGAGAGAGAGAGAGAGAGAGAGAGAGAGAGAGAGAGAGAGAGAGAGAGAGAGAGAGAGAGAGAGAGAGAGAGAGAGAGAGAGAGAGAGAGAGCGCATGAGAATAAAAGCATAATGACAAGAGGGCAACAGATAGATAGTACAACACACACAAACACACACACACACACACACACACACACACACACACACACACACACACACACACACACACACACACACACACACACACATAAGACATACTAACTAAACAGAAGATGTGCATTTCAAATACAAAACACTTTCTAATTAGACAGGTTCATACATAAGGTAAAGAGGGGGTGGTGGTGGTGGTGGTGGATTTTATGGCGGAGTATGCAAATACTGGCAGATGAGATGGTTGAATAATGGTGTTTGAAGGTTGATATGCATTGGTGTTGTTTGGTTGATTCAGGGAGTGAGTTCCATTGACAGGATCCTGAATATGTTAAACTGGATTTGAATAAGTCAATTCTAGGAACAGGGACATGAAGTTTAGGTAGAGTTCTTGAGGAATTTATCGAGAATCTGTGAACTAATGTGGTGGGTGCCTTCCCAGACACAATCCTGTGCATTACTATCCCTTTGTTGTATTCTAATCTCAGACTTAAGGGGAGAACCTGAATCTTTTTTATAGTCCGAGTCCAGAAGACTACTGGTTTTTTTAGGAGGACTAATTTGAGCGCTCGCTTGTGTAGGCTTAGTAATGGTTTGAGGGTGTTAGCGCTAGCACAGTCCCATAGAGTAGATCCATAGTCTATGTGTGATTGAATATGAGACTGAAAAAAAGAGCTTGCGTGAATGCAGGTCGAGGAAGCGTTTGATTTTGGAGAGTTGATAAACTTTCTGTGAAACTTTTTTTGCACAGTGAGTTTATGTGAGCTTGCCAACTAATGTTGTTATCAATTGTTATTCCTAGCACTTTGAGGCATGTTACCTGTTCAACAGGTTCATCTTTCAGATGTACAGGAGGAAACTTAATAGTGAGATTTTGTCTTTTTTGCCTGGTTGTGATAAGCATGGATTTAGTTTTTTTGAGGGTGAAGCGACATGTGATTTAGTTCAGTCCATTTTACGAGGTCATTCGCACTTTCTTGTAAAGTTTGTGCAAGAACAGTAACATCAGAATGATTTGTGTGTATTGTTGTATCATCTGCAAAGAGTTCACATGCGGATGTGATATGGAGTGGTAGATCATTGATGTAAATTGTGAACAGTAAGGGACCCAGGATAGAGCCTTGTGGGACGCCATAGGAAAGTGTTTGAAATGAGAGGTAGATGTATTGATTTTCACACATTGTTGCCTATTTGCGAGATATGATTGAAAAAAAAAACTTAAGAGTTTTGTGGATAAGCCATACAATTTTAATTTTCTAAGAAGAAGGTTATGGTCTATCACATCAAATGCTTTTTTGAAATCGATGAATAGGACACCACAGTATCTGTTGTTGTTAATGCTATTTAGCCAGTCATCAACTAAGTGATTAGGGCTGTGTGGCATGAATGGTTGTGTCGAAACCCGGACTGTCTTGGATGAAGCAAATGGTATGTATTAAGGTGGTGTAACGTGTGTGTTTGTTCATGTGTTTTTTCCAAGGGTTTGGAAATAGAGGAAATGATTGAGATTGGTCTGTAGTTTGCAGGGTCTCTGAGTTGTCACCTGCCTTGTGGACAGGAATGACTTTTGCTTTTTTGAAACTGTCAGGAAAATGATTTTGTCTATGCATAAATTGAAGACGTATGTTAATGTATCTGTAATTGCTGGAGCTGATAGTTTGAGGATTTTCCCGTCTAGGCCATCCACCCCGCAGGTACCTGACTGTTTTAGGTGCGTTAGGTGGTGATAAAACTTCAAAAACTGTTATTGGTGGAATATAAAGTTCAGACGTGATGTTTTTATCTTGGCAATATTGTTTCAGTTTTTGAAGATCGTTTGATTTGGAAGAATCTGTCGTGACGATTTTATTAGCTATAGTGCAAAAGTGCGTGTTTAGCTGTTCGACAGAGATGTTTAATTACATTTGATTTTGAAGAAGATTTATTGTTTGTAAGCTCGTTAATAGCTCTCCATACTAATTTTGGGTTCTGATTTGATGATATTAGTTCTCGATAATATTTTGTTTTTTCCCTGCGCTTCTGTGAATTTATTGCATTTCTCAGTTTTCTAGATTCCTCTTCATAGCCATGTTGTTTAAGCAGATCTCTAAGGTAACCTGCCTCCTGTAACTCTTTAGTGTACCATGCCGGTCTAGGATTATGCCGTACTCTAATCGTTTTTAGAGGGGCGTGTGTTTATCATATATTTCTGTAAATGTTTTGATCCAAAATTCAACAGCAAGATCTGGATCAGTTATGTCAAAAAACTGAAGAGATTTTTGAGTTAAGCAAGTCATGCAGAAAGTCTTGGTCGTTAAAAGTTGTAAAGCAACGGTAGGTTATTGTCTTGTGTCCCGTTTTGGGAATTTTTACTCCTTTTTTGGACATGTGTGACACAAATTGGGTAATGGTCACTACAGTTTAGAACAGGGACGCAGGCTTCTGCTATGTTAGTGTTATCTGAAACATAAACGTGGTCAATAAGTGTCTTCGAGTTTGGGGTGACTCTCGTTGGAGATTCGATGAGTTGGTGTAGATTAAATAGATTGAATGCTTGCGTCCATTGGTTTTGCACTTTAGAAGGTCTATGTTAAAGTCTCCAAGTAAAATGATTTCCTTGGATTCTAGCGAGACTGCATCCATCATCCTAATAAATTTGTCGATCCAGTTTACTCTTTGAGATGGATTCCTGTAGCAGAATCCAACCAAAATGGAAGGGTTTCTTTTCAGCTTAACTTCTATCCAGACACACATTCTACACCGTTACTTTCCAAGTGTAGAAGTCGTTTGAAGGTAAGGGTTTCACTGATGTAGATAAGGAGACCCGTCTCTTTCGCTTGTGTAGCATCTTTTCGGATTGTGTTATATCCTGGAATTGTTACATCATTGTCGCTAATGTGTGCAGTTAATCTGGATTCAGAGAGTCCTAAAATATGAAAGGGTTTACCATGATTCCAAATCAGTGTTGATATATCTGATGTCTTATTGACTGCATGTTGGATATTAAGGTGACATATTCGAAGTCCCCTTCTTTACATGGCCACGCAGACTGGTTATTGTTCATTTCTAGTTGTATATTGATGTGATGATTATAGGAGACGACGATTTTGCACGTTAACTATCGTTAAGATTTGTATAGTCAGAGAACACAATAAAAAGCACATAAAAGAGAGGGAAAATGGGTTGGTTTACACTCCGTAACAGCTTTAGGAAACTAGAACGAATGAATGAGAAGACAATAAAATCTTCACACTATATGTCCGTACGCTCCTCGGTCAGATGGTCTTCTTATGGAAACACTTTTTTTTCTGAAATGAAAAGATATACACAAAAGGAAGTACTTCTAAAGCAAAATTATGACTAAGGGGACAGAAGAAGAGGTAATAAAAGGGTAAAAATGAAAATTAAGACAA
>JADBJO010001403.1:180176-187676 GCA_016801955.1 Conus betulinus | reverse complement strand
GCCCTGTCCAGATTAAAGCCTGTGCGGAAGGATGAGAATCTGTCCACGAAACTCAAAATCAGTTTCCTGCATGCACTGGCATTTTGTATATGAGAGATAGACCATTACATCGGGTCTGTGAAGAACCCAAGCCACTGAAATTAGGCCTTCTTGCAAGATGCTCGACATTAACTATACTGGCGAAATCACCGATGAACAAGCGCGTCAAACTAACAAGCTGCACCTAGGACAATGGAAGGTCTGACGTCAGTTAAGAGAGGAGAACTACGTTGATATGCATAGTTAAAGAGATCCAATGGCCTTTCAAACAAGACTGCACAGAGGGGGACGGAAGCAAAGGTAGGAAAAGATTGTTGATTGACAACGTTGCAGAGTGGACAGGAATCGCTGAAAGCTCAGTACACAGCTGATAGGAATCTGCTGAAAGCTCAGTACACAGCTGACAGGAATCTGCTGAAAGCTCAGTACACAGCTGACAGGAATCTGCTTAAAGCTCAGTACACAGCTGACAGGAATCTGCTGAAAGCTCGGTACACAGCTGACAGAACTGGAAGAATCTGGTGAACTTCAGGCGCCACAGCGGCTGGCCGCGGAGTCAGTTGGGGAAAATGAAGAGGAAGAAGATCCTCAACACAGTGTGTGTGTGTGGAAGAGCAAAAACATGGCGAAGGGAGTACCAGATCAGGTTCCTGCGTGCATTAGCAGCTTTTGTGAAGAAGAACCCATACGTCTGAAGTCTAGGTCTCCTTGCAAAATGCCAGACAGCTCTACTGATGATGTCACCGACGAACAAGGGCGTCAAAGTACAAGCCGTGCATTGGACCATTGAAGATGCGACAGCAGTCTAGAAAAGAGAACTAGGTTGGTGTGCCAGTGTCGCGGGATCCACTGGCTTGCAATGTTACACGGAGGCACAGGGAAGCGAAGAAAGGAGGCATGATGGACTGACAGCTTTGCAGAATAGCATGAAACCCATTGGCAGAGACCAAAGCCTTAGGATACAGACGGCAGAACTGGGAGAATCTGGTGAACGTCTGGCGCCGCGGGGACTGTCCATGGAGTGAGGGGAGAAAAAGACCAAAATCCTCCACACACTCCAGGGCTCGAAACACCCACATCGTCCAACTGTCCGTGACATCTAGAACTTCTGGCGACAGGTGGGAAGTCTGTCTGCACGTGTCCTCGGCAGCCAGTGTTTGACTGTGTCAGTGAAAGGATGGCTCTGAAGTAAGCGTCAGCGCGGCGCGTCCCTTTTGCATTTCACTTTCAACCATCACTTCTGCCTCTCTTGATTGTTGAACACACACACACACACACACACATATATATATATATATATATATATATACACACACGCGCGCGCGCGCGCGCACGCACACAGAAATATTTTGTAGTTTTAGTTCTCCATGAACGTGTAAATGGTCGCAACAAGACAATTCCATTCTGTTAGGTTTTCACACCCATTAAAACAATGGGAAAGATACTCTGATAAAACAAATAAATTATTTTGCATCTTAATTTTTTTCTGCAAGGCCATAATCACACGTGAGCAGAATATACCGTTGCTGAATTATGTTAGCTGAATTTTCACAACACTGCCCATAGTCTCTTTCGTTCATTAACCGTCGTCTTTCACCTAGGAATGGTAAGAAGCAATTTGGTGAAACGAGTAGATTTTTTTTAAAGAATTTGTCCCCAGGACAAACAAATTTATGACCTGTGAATGTCTAGCCCCCTCTCCCCTAAATGGGCCAGAGGAGAACTGATGTGGTTGCTGCTGTGGTCAGATGCAGTACTGGCCATCCACGGACAACATACGGACAGCCCTGACCACGCCCACCGGCAAGGACACTCACGGCGTGATCACAGGCCTGCACCGGGACGTGGTCTACAAGCTGCGTGTCTACCCTTACAGCCGGGAGGGGACGGCGCCAGCAGCCCCGATCGTCTCTTTACCTTAGGTACTGACTGATGCACTGTGTGTGTGTGTGTGTGTGTGTGTATGTATATTTACTCTATAGATTTTTCGTAGACCTTAAAAAGGCACATGTTTTGTCTTGTGATTCGTTTGTCTACGTTCGTTTGGTGGTGTGCTACCCACCAACCAACATTTAAAGTTTATATGGTTCAAAGTCAAGAAAATGTCATGGTCATTTTTGTTTCTTAATTAAAAGATACTTTACATTTATCTCAGCGCGATGCTGATCGCTAAGAGATCTGATGACGTGTAGATAACGACTGGAGTTTTTAAACCTTTACGTCTGTCAGTGGGTGACATCAAAATCTGCTGTTTCCTTATGTTTCTAACGCATCATCTTCAACCAGTGTTTAAAAGTGAAAAGCATCGCTACGTTTTTCTATTTTTTTTTCTTGTTTTGCAATATATTTTACAGTTATCGGCAAAGGTATAAAACACAATTTCAAATATGATCGATATAAACCAGTCAGTATTTTCCCCGATGTTGTGCGTTCTGTGGCTTCTAAAGAGTTCTTCAACGGTTTTTGTTTTAATTCGTTGGTGTTAATTGCCAATACTTTGTGCTCTTATTCCTCAATTAATGAGCTGATGCATGCCCAGTGAATCGGCTGGAATACTGGGCCCTGTTTGTATTTAAAACGGAATGATGACTTTGGTTGAGGGACTGGACTGCTGACAGACGTACTGAAATGACCCATTGATAGACCAGCATCGTTTCAGACAGATGCGTACTGGTTAAAGATGGTTTCAGACAGATGCGTGCTGGTTAAAGATGGTTTCAGACAGATGCATACTGGTTAAAGATGGTTTCAGACAGATGCGTGCTGGTGAAAGATGGTTTCAGACAGATGCGTGCTGGTTAAAGATGGTTTCAGACAGATGCGTGCTGGTTAAAGGATTGAAGAGCAAATGTCAACGCGACAGGGTGGGTTGGTTGATGAGAGAAATGGTGGTACCTCTGTCTCTGTCTCTGTCTCTCTCTCACACAATTATTTATTGTTTTCACTCGTTCTTTTTTCAGGTGGTGAGATTCGTTACGACCCAGCGACCACGGAGATTCTGGCTGGCGCCGACAGACCGCTGCATCGTCTGCTTTCGCTCTTTGTGTGTGCTTTGCTTTCTCTTCTTTTGTGAGACACGTGTAAGCACAGGGACTGGGAGTGTGTGGGTGGGTGGTCTTAGCCAAGGGAAAAGAGTGCAGCTCCACGATGGGAGGTTGGACCGACGTGTTTTAGAAGAAGGAAGTGCTGAAGATTTGTTGTCCTGTGTGCTGCCACCTGATCCACGCCGTTTGTGGGCTTGGTGTGTCGAGTACTATTACTTATAATCATGTTTTACTTTCTCTGCACTACAGCAGGTTTGTTTATCCATTTTCTTTTATCTTCACGAGACCAGTTTCTCTCTCGTTTCATGATTTTTGCCATCGCTGATCCGCTCACAATATCTCCAAGCGCGCGCGCGCGCGCGCGCGCGTGTGTGTGTATGTGTGTGTGTGTGTGTGTGTGTGTGTGTGTTCGGGAAGGGGTGAAGGCATTCCGGGTGCGTACAAGAGATAGAGACGGGATACAGGGAGAACAGAGAGGCTGGAGTACGTGTGTGCATGTGTGCGTGTGTACGTGTGTGTGCGTGTTTGTGTGCGAGGGGTGGAGGAAAAGGAGAAGCGCATTACTTTTAATTTTACCTACATATTGACAGACAAAAATGTATCATCAGCAGTCCATTTCATTGAATCATTCATCTGCTTACGTCTGCAGAGGTCCAAATGTTAGCTTGCCCTTGATGTACGCCGGCACGGATACTTGCTGACCAACACACATTCTGTCTCCTGTCTTCATGATGAGATGTTAACCTGCTTCTTTGCAGAGATGACATAGCTATGGTTAAATCAAGATGTGGTAGCTTCTGAATGTTTTTTTTTTTTCCCCATCTGAAACAACTGTGTAGAAAACTGTTTTTTCCACCCTATAATGTTCTCTTATCTAAATGCAGTTTTGAACTTTGATCTGTATGTCTTACATAATTGTGGTGCTTTTATCACGGTCATGAAATGACTGCGATTGTCGTTTGTACAATGCAGTGTTAAAAGAATTACCATCCCGGAATTAAAGACTGACTCGCGATGTGATGTTGAGCTCTCTCTCTCTCTCTCTCTCTCTCTCTCTCTCTCTCTCTCGCTCTCTCTCCGTCTGTCTCTTCCAGTTTTTCCATCTTTTGTTCTCCCTTATTCAAGTGTTTTCTTTTTTTTTTTTTACCCCTCCTCCCTCTCTCTCTCGTCTCTCTCTCTCTCTCTCTCTCTCTCTCTCTCTCTCTCTCTCTCTCTCTCTCTCTCTCTGTCTCTCTCCGTCTCTCTCTTCCAGTTTTTTCCATCTTTTGTTCTCCCTTATTGAGGTGTTTTCTTCTTTTTTTTTTTTTTAAACCCCCTCTCTCTCTCTCTCTCTCTCTCTGCTCCGTTTTATCCCTTTGGCCGACATCGAACCACAGTAATACAGACTGCAACCAGAGTCTACTTAATTTATTTCCTTGTATACATACTGAGAAAAAAATCAACTCAGTGTTAAATCTACAAGCTCAGCAAACGGAGGGGAAAATAAAACTAGGAGAATATCACAGGTAAACACCAAGCGGCGATGGTGAAAAAAAAACACCATAAAAAGATGTGGAAAGTATGCATGTCACGTTCACGGTGACACTAATTTCTGCCCTTTTCTACTCTCACTCAAGTTACAAAGATTAAAAAAAAAAAAAAAAAAACCCATTACGATTCGAGAACGCTATTTAGGAGCAAGTGGTGCGTGTGTGTGTGTGTGTGTGTGTGTGTGTGTGTGTGTGTGTGTGTGTGTGTGTTGATAAACAAACTGGCGCCTACAAGTTCAAAGAACACTCCAGCAACTCATCAGAAAATTAATTGATAAATCAGAAGCAGTTAAAAAGAATATATTGGTTTGTGGCATAATTTCATGGCTAGCGAAATATCTTTTCTTCTTCCTTCTTTTTCTTTCTTTTTTTTTTTTTTTTTTTTTTTTTTGGTGACACAGTGATTACAACTCCACCGGTCGGTCCGTTATATTGTGATTTGTATTCCGAGTTCTCCTCCTCCACCCCCACCCCTTCTGTCCACTGCAATGCATGTGTTGCGTGCGTTGTACTTCAGAAGAAGTAGACATCTGTTTAACTCTTTGATGCACGCATTTACTTTCATGTCTTTGCATCATCGGCTTCAAAATTTTACAATTCATTTTTCTATTTGCTAATATATATATTTTTTTTCATGTTCTTAAGTGTTTTTTTTTCTCTGTTAGTTACTACCTTTTCCATTTTAAAAGAAAAAAATGATTGATATCCTTTGGACGATAAAAGAATGTCCAAACGCCTGTTCTTTAATTTACTAGTTTACTTACATTTTTCATTACTATTCATTATTTTTTTTTTATTTGCCATTTTTTGATTCTTGTTTTTCATGTTCTCCGTTTCTGATCTGGCTTTTTTGTTGTTGTTGTTGTACTGTCTTGTTCTGTTATCATCCGTGAACCTGCGTCTTCCCTGGTTTTTCTTTGTCGTCGGTTTCAACCCCCCCACCACCTTCCTAATCATCCCGTATCTCCCTTTCCACTGCAAAAAAAAAATCCTATAACTAAAAAAAAATACCTACTCCTTTTCCCACTTCTTCAAAGCCACTCTCTGTCGGTCTTTTCCCACTTCTTCAAAGCCACTCTCTGTCGGATTTTCCCACTTCTTCAAAGCCACTCTCTGTCGGTCTTTTCCCACTTCTTCAAAGCCACTCTCTGTCGGTCGTGCCCATGGCTAATAATATGTCTCCCGTTCCACGAAACCGCCAGGATTTCGGCGAAGGATGAAACGTCGGGACTCGTCGTAGACGAAGATCAGCACCTGGAAGGGGATGGCACACAGCCACCATTCAAATCTGAGATCGCACACACACACACACACACACACACACACACACACCAGTTTTTGGTCGTTTTTTTTTTAAAAGAACACAAAAAAGCAAGTAAAAACAGCTGTTCTAAATCAGTTTCAGTTCTCGAAAGATGAAACCAGGAATAATGATAATAATAAAAAAAAAAAGACACCGAACAGCACACACACACACACACACACACCACACACGCGCGCGCGCGCGCGCGCGCGCGCGCACGCGCGTACACGCAGCCCCCCCTCCCCCCCTCCCCGCCACAGCGATCCATTGAATTAAAAACCGTTTTTCCTGTCTACCCCCCTTACCCACCTTTTCCCATTTTCACACTTTTACCCTCCTCCCTCATCCCCTCTCTTCCACCACCACTGCACACGCCATTAACAAAGCCGCACGAACACGGCGATGATATCGATACAGTGGACTATAAGATCTACTTTTCTAAGAAATGCGGATACGGATACGGATAACTTATTCAAAAGGCCATAGGCCCCCATGAAGGGGGTGGTATATACATGCTATGAATGAATAAAAAGCCAAAAGCCCCTCATGAAGGGGTGGTATATACATGCTATGAATGAATAAAAAGCCAAAGCCCCTCATGAAGGGATGGTATATACATGCTATGAATGAATAAAAAGCCAAAGCCCCTCACGAAGGGGGTGGTACATACATGCTATGAATGAATAAAAAGCCAAAGCCCCTCATGAAGGGGTGGTACATACATGCTATGAATGATATAAAAAGCCAAAGCCCCTCATGAAGGGGTGGTGGTATATACATGCTATGAATGAATAAACGGCCATAGGCCCTCACGAAGGGGTGGTACACACATGCAATGAATGAATACAAGAATCATACATGCAATGCAACTAAAAGGAGAACAAAATAACTTATGAATACAATAAATCGAGCATTCAGCACAAAGGAAAGGGGAAAGATATCAATCACGTATAGCAAACGGAGCAGATTTTGAATGCTGTATACAAATAGATGGCAAACAGTCTTATACCATCTTCGCGAACAGAAGCGACCAGTAAGATAAGCCCTTATGCAGAAGAGTGCCTATGATATTTTGATGGGATAAACTGGCTTCTAAGTGTTTCCAAAGCAGGACAGCAAAATACAAAATGAACCTCGTTCTCACGAACCCCTTTCCACGAAAGGACCAGCAAGTTCAATCTCTGTACACTCTTTACGATAACAACATTGATGAACGTTAATATCAGACAATCCAAATCTCAATCTTGTCATTGTATGCTTTTAAATGACAGTCCATTTGTATAGATAAATATTTTTTTTTTAAGAGAGAGAGAGAGAGAGAGAGAGAGAGAGAGAGAGAGAACTGCGATAGAGGAGAGTGGGGGGAGGGGGAGGGGGCCGAGGTACCTGAGAGGTCTGGTTCTCAAGGCTATCCATTCCGGGGGTGTAGGCCAGGATGACGGCCAGGGTCGTCTCAAAGAGGATGCCGAAGGACAGGGCATGGTTCCTGTGTAGAAGAAAGAAGGCTGTGGATTGTGCAGACTGACGGACTGAACGACACACACCACAATAACGCCACGATTAGGATTTTGCTCTAAATCACTAG
>JADBJO010001403.1:150176-175176 GCA_016801955.1 Conus betulinus | reverse complement strand
TCTGTCCTATATATAGTCTTCCACACATCTTTCGCCATGTACAATGCCAATACCGCTACGCCACATCATTATTCTAATACAATCAATATCATGTCAACTGGTCCGTCTGTGAATTCCTTTTTTCTTCCCAGAGATTTTTTTTTTTTTTTTTTTTTTTTTTACATAAATCTATGCTTTGAGTTTTAGATCGGTGTGAGGGAAAGAGATTCTGCTCAAATTCTTTATTCATGGCATTACTGGCAAGTTGATCAGCCAGTTCATTGCCTATCCATGGCATTACTGGCAAGTTGATCAACCAGTTCATTGCCTATCCATGGCATTACTGGCAAGCTGGTCAACCAATTCATTGCCTATCCATGGCATTACTGGCAAGCTGATCAACAAATTCACTGCTGGCAAGTTGGTCAACCCAATTCATTGCCTATCCATGGCATTACTGGCAAGTTGGTCAACCAGTTCATTGCCTATCCATGGCATTACTGGCAAGTTGGTCAACCAATTCATTGTCTATTCATGGCATTACTGGCAAGTTGGTCAACCAATTCATTGCTTATTCATGGCATTACTGGCAAGTTGGTCAACCAATTCATTGCCTATTCATGGCATTACTGGCAAGTTGATCAACCACCTCATTGCCTCAGTAGCTGAAGGTGCTTGAGCTTACGACCAGCAATGGCCTCCATGGCAGAAGGCGAGTCCAAGAGAATAACGAAGTGTCTCGGTTTTCATTCAGAGACATTTGAAGAGCTAGGACGAACACTGTCAGCCCAGCAGTGTAGATGACTCTGTGACAAGGAATGCATTTACAACATCTCTGAGAAACAACTGATGCGTAAAACGCAGCAAAGGCAACCCCCTCTTCAGGTTTTGAGCCATCAGTACACATTCTTTGGAAGGATGGAATTTAGAACAAAGTTCGGCTAAAAAATGTCTTGCACGCAGAAGAGTTGGTGGAGTCTTCAATAAGAAACCAGATCAAAGCAGATCTCCTTGGAAAAGAAAGTCCATAGCGGGTCGTCAGGAAAGGTTGACAAATTACACACGACTCCAAGAAATATGTCTGCACTGTTTATGTAGCAAAGAACAGGAAGTCACAAAGGTGGAATGGCGCTCCAGTTGTCTTCAAATTTCCTGTGGAACTTCGGGTCAAAAGCACAGTCATAAATAGGACTTTAGGGTAAGAGAAGAAATTCCAGCACTAGTTCAGAGAAAGCTTCAGTCGCCGATTATAGTGGCTCCAAGCGCGTAAAGTGCAACGTCCTCAACAAACAGAGAAGACTTGGAAACCTGGTTTACTGAACTGACGATCTCATAAATTTTGATGCTGAAGAGAGCAGGAGAAAGGATGCTCCCCTGGGGTACTCTAAACTCCTGCTCGTGGAAGTCAGACAGCGTGGTGCCAACCCGGCCTGGAGCTGTCGATCAGTTAGAGAGTGTTTAATCAAAAGAGGGAAATGACCGAGAAAGCCTTGATTATGAAGATTCGTAAGGATTTCAGATTTCCACGTGATGTCGCAAGCCTTCTCCAGGTCTAATGAGATAGCAATCACGTTGTGTTTGTCAATGAAGGCATTGCGGATAGTGGTTTTAAGGCGGACCAAATGGTCAATAATAAAATGGCATCTGCGGAAACAGCGCTGTTCTTCTGCCGAAAGGTCACCGACTTCAAGCTTCCACATCCAAAGAGAGTTGACTAGTTTTCCTATCAGCTTCCAGAGGCAGCTGGTCCGAGTATTGGGCAATAATTAGATCGGTTTTGTCAAGTGTTTACCAACTTTGGGAAAAGGAATGATAGGGACATTCCGTAGGGAATGCGGAAAGTACCCTGTGGTCCAGTTATGATAGTATACGTTTCGGACAATCAAAAGGAAGCTTTATGGGAGATGTTTTCCTAATGGATGTCATCAAGGCCAGGGGCAGAATCACAACAGGTTTGCAGAGCCGATTTCAGTTTATTAAGAGAAAACGACAAAGTGTGATCTTGAGTATTGTCAGAGCAATGGTTATATGGAGTTTTTAGTTTATTTTTCAAAATAGCAGCAGATTCACTTTTGGAGGAGGAATTTTATTCAGTTGTCGAGGGCAGATTGGCAGAAGCCTGTTTATCTGTGATCTACACACATCCACGAGTTCTACGTAGAGGATAGAAGAATTTGTGGGTTTTTTTTTTTTTTTTTTTTCCCCGTGAATTTTCTTCATTTTTTCCATACCTTTCTCTTGGAGGTCTTCTTGGTCAGCTTACAGCAGAAATCTGTCCAAGACTGACATTACTCGTTTGAAAATGTATGTCCTATAAGGCCCTCAAGTCTGTAACCCCTGAGGGCTTAGGGGCAGAAGTGAGTGAAGGCTGCAAAGCAGACTGGGGTAGGGCAGATACAATGCCCGATGCTACTGATTCTGTTGCAGATTGTCTCCTTCCACGCGAAGACTCAACCGTCTGCACGCCCGATGCTAACCGTTCAAGGTTTCTTTGCTGCAGCTGCAAATGGAAGTCCAGGGAGGGTTGACTTGTCATAACTGTCTTTTTCACTTTGAAGAAAGGAATCCTGTGCCAAGTTTGGTCTTGGTGCGATGTACTTCTTTTTTTTTCTATCGAGTATGGGCAGGCTTTTACCTCCACAGCTGGCGCAGACAGGAGGACTGTCACACACAAACATCCCCTCGTGAACTGTCTGGAAGCGGATACCGCCAACCTTCTTTTCTTTACACTGCTCCCTGACGTCCAAACCTCTGGCACCTGAAACAACGCAGAGGGCAAGGGATGTACTGAGAAACATTCACTAGCAGGTAACCACCTTGACAGACTGGGGAAGTGTTGCCGTGCAAAAGGTCAGAAAGAGGGCATGGGTTGGGATTTTATCGTGGTCATTTCGCACAAGAACTGAATGCACGTTGGAAACTGCCTGCTATGCCCACATCAGCGGTAATCTCTGCCTCCGACACGCCTCTGAGATCTCTACATCCTATAACTCCTTTCTAGGGGAAGTCCAGGCCAAAGAAGAGAGTTGACTTGAAGTTCCACAGTCACATCGGCGGTCTCGATCTCCAGGATCCCATTTCCCTCCAAGCACAGGAAGCACCGCACAGCAAGCACGGTGGATCTGAAGAGGACCACAGAGAAAGGTGGAATGTGGAGAAGAGGACTTGAAGGGCAGCTGACGATAGAGAAGATCCATTTAGAAAGGTCGAAGGTGGAGCAGATAAAAAATGGGTTTTACTTTGTCAGCACACTCACCTTTCGCTCAACACTAACAACACGAACATTCCCTCCTTCCATTCACCGGACCATCAGAGGCATTGCGGTGGAGGTCGGTGAATGCGGAGGAAGGAAAGGACGGAGGAGAAGCGGTGGAGGGAGGGCAGGGACCGGGGCGGGGAGATCTCAATATATGAGTCAAAGAAGTCATCATCATTACCACCAACACGACCGCCACCACCTCCACTAACAGTAACAACCGGAAGAACATCCCCCACCGTTCGTTCACAAGGCGATCGGCGGCGGTCCGCGGAGGCCTCTTCATGATGTCGCTCTCGGCAGATTCGTAGGCCAGGGAAATGGCCGGCACCATGTCGGTTCCCAGGTCGATGCACAGGATAGTGATGACGCCCAGCGGAAGAGGGGTGCCGAAGAGGATGTAGACTAGAAAGGGAGAGATCTCGGGGATGTTGGAGGTCAGGGTGTACGCGATGGATTTCTTCAGGTTGTCGAAGATGAGGCGCCCTGCGTAACACGAGAGAGAGAGAGAGAGAGAGAGAGAGAGAGAGAGAGAGAGAGAGAGAGAGAGAGAGAGAGAGAGAGAGGGAGGGGGGAAATTCGTAACGTACGGAGGTCGTTTCTGAAGATGAAGCAAGAGGCAAGACGAGTGAAGATGTGGTCCTCTCTCTATGTAACCCCCCCCCCCCCCCCCCCTCTTCCCCGGCATGATCCACGAATAAAGAAATGTAATATTTGATGCTGGCATGCGAATATGTGTGTGTGTGTGTGTGTGTGTGTGTGTGTGTGTGTGTGTGTGTGTGTGTGTGTGTGTGTGTGTGTCTGTGCGTTAGTGTTTACGAATTGCACGCAGATATAATTCCCATTACCTTCTGAATTGAATAATTACAAATACGCACGTTCCTGTGTACATTCATGAGTGTAATGTAATGTATCTTTCATACACCTGCATTGATTTCTTCAATCCCTCGTTAAAAAAAAAGAGAGAGAAAAATGCATTCTTGACCAGCTCCTCCCTACTCACCTTCTTCCACCCCTGTGACAATGGAGGCGAAATTGTCATCCAACAAAATCATGTCCGCTGCCTGCTTGCTGACGTCACTTCCGGCGATGCCCATAGCGACACCTGGGAAAGCCCAAAGAAAAAAGATTTCATCCATCATCATGGGAGGGAGGGCGGCACGGGGCCCGTTTTCAATGACGGAAGCAATTGTGTTGATTTCTGACTCTTCATCAATAAAGTCCGCTTTGACTTGCCGTGGCTTGTGCCCAAGAAATGATGAACGGCTAAGCGTGAAACAGCTGTCATCATCATCCTTTTACGAGGAGACGATGTATCTCTACCCTCGCAAACAGTGTTAAGCTGTCTTTCTGAACATTTTGAATTATGGGGGGAAAAGGCTTTGGATTCCTGACATCTGCTTTACTACCCATTCATGACAACATGAGTACATTTTTTTTTTTCACCATAACTTGACGAACCCACTGCCGGGTCAAGAGAGCAGATTGTCGCATTATCATCCAAAAATACACGTGTGACATTAGCGGTCACTAAAGGGAGTTGAGATGCTACAGAAAGATCTTGGGCATCAATTACACAGACCACGTGACAAATGAAAAAGTCCGGAGAATATTTCAACAGGCAATTGGACCCCACGAAAGACCTAATCACATTCGTCAAAAAGCGGAAAATGAAGTGGTAGGGACATGTGTCCCGTTCAGCAGGCCTTGCAAAGACAGTCCTACAAGGAACAGTCAGAGGAAGCCACAACAGAGAGAGACAAAAGAAGAGGTGGGAAGACAATATCCGAGAGTGGACTGGAATGAGCCTGGCGGAATCTCAGCGAGCGGTGGAAGACAGGGACAGATGGAGGAGAGTGGTGGTCGGATCATCAGGGGTGCCCCCCAACGACAACAGGCGATGTCAAGGGATAGGTAAAGGCAAAGGTAAAAAGAAGTTAGAGTTACGCGGCTCGTCTAAAAAAAAAAAATGACAGCAACGGATATCCATTTGTTTCATGGGAAGTCCTTGTATGGATGGGAACGACTGCTCCATCTGCACCAACAAGTACTGTTAGACTCTCCTCGCCTCCTCCCCCCCCCCCCCCCCCCCCCCCCCCCCCCCCCCACCCCCCCCCCCCCCCCCCCCCCCCCCCCCCCCCCCCCTCTTTCTGTTTTCAGTGCACCCTCTTCCCTCCATGCGTACCTACAAATATACACATGTCACTACTGTTATGCTCCCAACCACTTTCTCTCACATTATACGCACATATCTACGAGCTCTTTTCTTGTTGTACAAAAACAGCTGCACTGAACGCATGCTTCCCTTACAGTACACTATTCCTCTAATTTTTTTCCATTCTATCACACACACACTAATTCTTTCCACTCTATCAGACACGCACTAATTCTTTCCACTCTATCACACACACACACTAATTCTTTCCACTCTATCACACTCACACACACTAATTCTTTCCACTCTATCACACACACACTAATTCTTCTTCCACTCTATCAGACACGCACTAATTCTTTCCACTCTATCACACACACACACTAATTCTTTCCACTCTATCACACACACACACACACACTAATTCTTTCCACTCTATCACACACACACACACTAATTCTTTCCACTCTATCAGACACGCACTAATTCTTTTCCACTCTATCACACACACACTAATTCTTTCCACACTATCACACACACACACACACACACACACACACACACACACACACACACACACACACACACACACACACTAATTCTTTCCACTCTATCACACACACACACACACACACACACACACACACACACACACACACACACACACACACACACACACATTCTTCCACTCTACCACACACACACACACTAATTCTTCCACTCTATCACACACACACACTAATTCTTTCCACTCTATCACACACACACACTCTCTTTCTTCCTTCTCCCTCGACTAAAACTGCCGAGGTTCGGCACGGAAAGGATTTTTGTGAAAGGACTTTTATTTTTTCTATGTTAAACCCATCGATAAAGGAATAGGTAACCACATTTTATTTTCGAGGTACTCATAAAAATCACGCCCATATTCTTCTCACTTTTTAAGATGCGCATATGTGCTACAACAGCCTCAGACGTAAACGCTTTATAGTAGACTCCAAGAATTATAGCATTTTTTTGTCTTTTTTTCCTATTTTTAGAAAATCTGTTTTAATCACTTCTTTGTATGTGATTAACAACAAATCTGTGCAGAGAGCGACTGTGAAGAGGTGACAGTCTTGATAAGGCCATTGGAGGTCGGCTGGGCAAAAAACAAAAAAGATCACGGGTTATGCCATACCAACCCTGTCTCTCCCACCAACCTCTGTTTCGTGCCCTCCTCCCTCTCCCCTCCCCTGAAGACGCGCCTCCCCCACCTCATCCCACCTCACACACACACATACACACAGACCTATGTCGGCTTTCTTCAGGGCCGGGGAGTCGTTGACGCCATCACCAGTAACGGCCACAATCTGTCCGTTCCTCTGGCAGCCCTCCACGATGATCAGCTTCTGCTGGGGCGAGGTCCGCGCGAAGACGATCTCCACGTAATTGTGCAGGATGTTGTCGATGTCCTTGGCGTCCATGTTCTTCAGCTCCCCTCCGTGAACCACCACTGCCTCCGCCTCTCTGCATAGTCAGGAAGGGGCACAGGCTGGTGAATATGATACAGGGAAAAGTCGCTACGTGGTCAAGATACCTGTCTAAGAAGCCCGTGAACCCAGGGGGTCGAGTCTCGCGTGTTTTTTTTTTTTTAATCTTTTTTTCCTTCTCCCTTTCCCCACCACTCTTGTGATGTTCAGGGTGTGTTAGTCTTTCGGA
The DNA here is from genome assembly GCA_016801955.1 of Conus betulinus. Lineage (NCBI taxonomy): Eukaryota > Metazoa > Mollusca > Gastropoda > Neogastropoda > Conidae > Conus > Conus betulinus. The sequence continues at coordinate 168,088 of JADBJO010001403.1, read as the reverse complement.
TGAAACAGTCAAAGTTGCTATACGCAGCATAGGTTCAGCAGAAGGGAGTTCATGATGATCTGCATAGACGTAACCATTTTCCAATTGTCATAAGATATAAAATTGCAGAAAGTATCATTTTACCAGAACACCTTGACTTTAACAAAACCAGCTGGCATCTTTTTGCTCTCAATGTACAAAAAGAATCAGCAGAAGATATAAGATCCTGCAAGGTCCTAATCCTGCAGAAAGCCTTACAAATATTGTCATCAACTGTGTGCCAAAAACAACATTCCGACTTCTTCAAGCAAAGCTCAGATGCCGAAAACTCCCTGGTTTAACTCAAAGTGCCAACAAATTCACAATCGACGCCAAATGGCTCAGCGTTTTGAGTATCGCAGACCATCAGTACCTTACAGTAGGGCCCGCCAAACTCTCTCCGCACCAAATCTCGCTACATTTTCAAAAAATGTAAACGTCAGTCTTGGAGAGATTTTTGCCCCAGCTGACCGCAAAGACCTCCAACGAAAAAGTATGGAAAACAATCGAGAATATTAATGGGAAAAAAAAGGCAAATCGTTCTATCTATCCATCATCTGAAACTTGCAGATACCCTGATCACAGACAAACAACCCTGTTTTCTGGCCTATACTATTGAACAGAACTCCTCTTTTCACGATTAAAACGGCTGTTTTTTCTTGAAAAAAAACGAAGTACTGAAAGAAAAATAAGAACAATATCCATGTAATTTTCACCTTGGACAACTCTGAAGACTACAATTTACCATTTTCAAATGATGAACTGAAATCAGCTCTGCAAACCTGTAGCGATTCTGCTGTTGGTCTTGATGATATTCATGACTAAATTTAGAAACATATCCCAGAAAGCTGTCTCCAGAGCCTTCTAAAAGTGTACAACTGTATCTGGACCAAGGGCATTTTCCGCCCCTCCTGGCAGAAAGCCCTGATCATTCCGAACTCCAAACCCGGCAAAGACCTTACCAGCGCTTCAAATTATCGTCCTACAGCTCTAACCAGCTGTTTTGCAAGCTACCGGAAAAGATGGTCAACTCCCGTCTGATGTGGAAGCTAGAAATTTATGGCCTTTTAGCTAAAGAACTGTGTGGGTTCCGGAAGTACCAATCTACCGTTGACCATCTAGTCCGTCTTGAACAACCATCCGCCACGCCTTCATTGACAAATAACATGTGATGGCTATCTTTTCATCTTTAGAAAGCCTATGACACACACTTGGAAATATGGAATTCTTGTGCACCTTCATGACTTAGGTTTTCGAGGTCACCTACTTCTTTTTTGCTAAAAACATTTTGGCTGACCGGCAGTTTCAAGTTCGTGTTGGCACCACGCTGTCATACATTTATGAGCAGCTGTTGGGTATACCCACAGGGAGCATTTTCTTTCTCCTCCTCTCTTCAGCACCAAAATGAATGAAACAGTCATGGCTATAAATCAGGGTTGGAGTCCTCTCTCTTTGTTGATGAATGCTCAGTAATCCTTCCGGGTTTGTTCTGTTCTTTTTATGGTTTCTTTCCAGTTATGATGTTTTTTATCTTTTTTTTTCAGAATCCTCCATCTTACTCACACTGTCGCACTTTGCCACAATACTGTTAAACTAGAAAACGAAGAACACAGGGTGACGAGTGGAACATGATGTTGTGAACATACCCATCAGCGACTGTCTTTTGATTTTAGAGAGAGAAAAGCAGAGATGACAAGCAAGTGTGTGGATAGATTTAAAGCCTTCACAACGGGAACTCATATCCACAATGGCCTATTTTTTTTTCTCCAGTTTTGACCGTCGAAAACGCATAGAAGGGAAAACCAAGCAGTGGCACCAACAAGCTCTGCATTCACTATTTCTTGATGGCATCCACAAGAGCGGTGACTCAGGGGCGCCTGTGTCTGGCTTATTTTGGGGATTTACATGGGCACCAATGAGAGTAAAAAAGAAACAAGAACTATTTTGCCAGGTTAACACACTTCATTCCGAAAAGAAAGTAGAACCATTCTTTAAAGGATACTTTACAGTATCCATAATAGTGGATTATTTTTTACATACAGACAGAAAAAGAGATAACGAAAAGCAGGAACAGCTTCGTCAAACTTAATTATCTGCAACCATTTTGATCAGCATTAGACACGCACAACAACAGAGCATAAAATGATGACTAAAAAAAAAAAAAAGATGGACGCTGCAAAGCTTACCTCACTATGTCTACTTTGTCGTACATGGATACATGCTTTTTCTGTTGCTGCTGCAGAAGCCCTGTGTTTTGTAACCTCCAAGACGTGCCTTTGAGACAGGAGCGCAGAGCTTTTTCTTGGTGCGCAATGTCTGTTTTGACAGGATACTCAGGATCTGTGTGGCAGACTCCTTGTCCAGGGGATCTGTGGGACGTTTGCGGTCCACTGAAAGGTTGAGGAACCCACCCAAATCAGAGACTGCCGACCTGGCACTGTGCCTTGCACCAGTCTTCGTTGACATTTGCTCTGCCTTTTTCCTCATGGCAGCAGCCAGCTGTTCTTGCATGGTCATCTGGACGGATGGGCTTTCAACAGTGGCACTATTCATGGTGCCAGCATCTGAAACATTTGGACTGTCAAGTCTACGACTACGATCTACAGTTATGAATGCCTTTGTTGTATCCGACAGTGCATGTACAGGAATTTTCTCACGATCTGTTGTCATGGGTTCAGTGGAAGTGCTTGGTTCTGCTGCTTTGTTTTTAACACATGTACCTGATTTGCACATCTGGGCAGATGCCGTCTGGGCTTTTGGCGTCAGAGCAGTGGGAAATGGCTCTTTCATGCCGGTTGAAGGATTGTCTGCAGTCACCTTGCTAGTAAATGTCCCCATGTAGGTCGAAGTTACCACACTGGTGATTGCCTGATTACTGGCTGTGTCTGCAGTGTTAAGACTATCTGCAGCATATAATATGGAGCTTACTCCTAGAAACTTTTGTTTTTCAGGTTTTTGCGGTAAGGGTGCCGGTGTATCTCTGTCCGGGCTTTCTTCACTGGCTACCTGTCTTTGAGAGCTTTCTTTACTGCGTTCACTTTTTTCAAGACGTTTTGGTCGAAACAGACATTTCCCAACAGTTCCTTTCCATAATCCTTTTCTGGATATTCGCGCCTCACGAGTTTCTTGTTCAGAGTTTTCGTTGGCAGGTCGTTGTTTTTCATGGACTGGAGACAATTGACAACAGGAACCCCCTGAAGACAGATCTGTGGACGTTGCCTGGTTCTGCGTGTTTTCAGAGCTTAACAAGGACAGCTTCATGTGCATGATGCTGGTGATGGATTCTGTTCGTGGTCGTCCTTCACATGAACTCGTGCCGATATCTGTGCCACTGGCTGTCATCTCCCCTGTGGACTGCTGTCCACATGACTGTTCGAGTCTGTGCACTGATTTGTCGTCTGTCACTTGCCCAGTGCCATGGGCTTCATTGACCGTCGCCTGTGTTGGCGTGGGACCACAAGCCGCCTGAGCTTTTCGCTGCAACCCCACAGCTAACAGTTCTTGCATTCTTTTGCCGCACTGTTCATCATCCGTGACTAGTATCTCATGAAAGCTATCCTTCGTGTCTGGAACATGTGCGGTGGCACTTTCAGTGCAGTCTGTAGCAGATGCTGACTTGCCAGTAATCGTTGTGTTCGCTTTTTGTTTTAAAGCGGCGGCCGTTTGTTCTTGCATACCTTTCTCCCCTGGATTTGTATTTTCCGGGGTTGGAGTGCTATGAGAGCAACGCTTCGTTTCTAAAGAACCAACAGCTGAAGGAGATTCTGAAGCAATATTTCCGTCTGACGAAGGATTTTCATAAAGGGCAATACAATTTGCATGGAGTGGGGAAGATAAGGGTTGGTCAGCTGAAGGGACTGGAGTCTGCTGAAGAGAAGTCCCAGTGTGGCAATGTGTGTCTTTTAAGGGGCTTGTGGGTGTTACAGGACGAGTGGTGACGTTTGTGCTTTGGGCAGAGTCAACAAAATATATTTAAAACGTGGACTGTGGCTCCGGCTGCCCTTCAGGCAGCACAATCTTCCACACGATGCCAGAACGTGTGTCGCACAGCCCATGTCACTGTCCTGGGGTGGTGGAGCTGGTGAGCGTTTTCCACCTGGTTCGGTTTGTACATTGCTGGCACCACCTTGGCCCGCACAGGGTAACGGGGTGGCAGGCATAGCCGGCACAACGATCTGAATACCTTCTGAATTCACCTGCCCACCTGCTGATTCTAATCTACTCTTCACAGTGCCGCATTCTGCTTCTAACTCTTTACGTATCTGTTTTGTTCTTATCCGTGCACTCTGAACAGTCCTTTCCTCGGAAGATTTTTCCCCTCTCCTCACCACAGCCTTCTTCTCGTCCTGATATTCCACTGTGCACTTGGTTTCATAGCACCATTTTCGCTCTCATCCCTGTCAATACAAAACACACCCTGTCTTTAGTTGCGGAAAATGAAACGCAGAGCGTCGTGAATGTAAGTGATTCTGATCAGAAGAGGGAGAAATGGAGCGGCAGCACTGGTGAGACTGCATCAAAGACATGAGCATTCCTGCTATCGAAATGAAGCCAAATAACAAGAACCTTTTTATATGCCACTAGGGTTTGTTTCGTTTTTTTTTTTTTTTTTTTTTTTTTTTTTTTTTTTTTTTTTTGCTAATGCTTTTTGTTTCTGAGGAACTCTGCTTTACAATTAGAAGGAGTCATTTTCGCAACAAGAAGGGTGTCTTTGTCAGAGATTTCGCTTCCTTACACAAAGTGCGCCCCTTTCCCTTGAAGCAGCAGCGCTGGGAAAGGCAATGAGCACTTAGCTAGTAGAGCCTGCAGAAGCTGGCTGATGCTGGCCAGAAGACCCCATGTGTGCATCATTTCTCCCCTCATTCTGAGGACAGACACTGACTACAGAGCACTACAATGTTCTGCTAACGCTTACTGCTCTCATCTGAGGGCATGCCCCACACAACATGTCAACATTCAGAGCACTGCAATGTTCTGCTAACGCTTACTGCTCTCATCTGAGGGCATGCCCCACACAACGTGTCAACAATCATTTATTCTCTTGCAACTCCCACTGACGAAATAACGTTGTGGAAAGTACAGACAGAGGCATGTATGCATAGTATGACATCGACATCATGTAACACAAACACATGTGAAACGTGATCACTTTCTCATGTTTCAGGCTGCAAAAGTGGGACATGCTGAATGAGGCTGAAGATTATAAACTGAAGATTTTCAACATTACTTGATTTACCAATGGGCAAGCTAGACGACTATGGATACAGGTAGCCCCTTGTTTTTATTTCACAGTCATTCCACAAGGCTAGCGCCATGAAACGGCTTTCAGATGATTTTATGTGCAAAAAAAAAAGCACAAAACCCCAACAACAGCAGCAGCAACAACAACAACAACAAAAACAATTAAAAAAAAAAAACAAAAACAAAAAAAAAACACCCGTGAGGTTCATATTATATAAACTATTGGCAACACAAGACGCAGAACAGTTTTCAGATTCTGTGTAACCAGAATGTGTAAAATCTGCGCGGAATGGCTTCCACTTTCTAAATATCATCACATAATTAATATACATGTGCAGAACGAATTCCACACTTTAGATATCAACTCATAGTTAACACGTGTACAGAATGGTGTTGACATTCTGAAAATCATCACGCAACTACTGTATACGCAGAATGGCTTTTACATTAGATCTACCAACCAGCAGTAAGGGCTTGTGCACTTGTGTGGCCTTCAGACAAGATCTGACAACAGACAGTAACACTTTGTGCAGAATGGCTTTCAAAGTCCATCTACCGACTGAGGGAATTTGTTCTCAAAGACTTTCAGGACTTATTAACCGAGAGACACAGAAACGGTATGTGTAGAATAGCGTTCAAAAATCCATCTACTGACCGACGGAATTTACCAAAAGACAGAAACAGTGTGTGTGGAATGGATTTCAGGTTACATTTCCCAACATACAGAAAATGTACGGAGTGGCCGCAAGATCCGGTCTGCCAGCTCAGATGCCATCTGACATCTGGTAATCGGAGTATGTGCCTGCCAACTTATAGTTAGAGTATATGTTGAATGGTTTTCAGGTAATGTTTTCTGTAGGCTTGCAGGTGATACTTTCTGTTGTCAACAATTTGTGGAGAATGGATTTTTACAGCTTACCTTTCATCACATAGTAACAATTTGCCTCATGGTTTTCCAGTTTTATAACCTAAATTTTTAAAAAAACCCTGTTTTTTTTTTTTCGCTAAATGGCCAAAATTTATACAGAATAACTTCCGAAGCATATCAACAAAAGTAGAGGCTTATGCAGACTGGCTTTCCGATTCTATCTGCCACTCTATCGTAAGCGTGTGTAAGAATGGCTTTCTGATTGATTTGACCATCGAATTTTACTTTTTATACTGACTAACGTTCAGATTTCATCTTCCAGCAAGAGGTACATATTTGTATAAGTGGACAAGACAAGGGTACCTGCGTATGGTGAAAATGTTTGAAGAAAGATTGTAAGACTAACTTCATCTGTAAATGAGAAAAAAGGTCTGAGCGAGATAGTTGTCAGAGAAATGTGTTTAGCACGTGATAAACGTTTGTGCAGAATGGCGGCAAGACTTACGTTAGGTTACGTGCACTTGATCAAAGTTGTAGACTGACTGAGACTAACACTGCCAGCTGGTGACACAGATTTCCTGGTATCGGTGGTACGACTAACGTGAACAGCACGCCCGAAAGGTTGGCGACTGACGTTGTTAGCAGTACAGACTGGGGAGGGCCTGCTTCCACATTCTTCTTACTTAGAGTGGGCACCTGACTACACTATGTCCTTTTGGGTCCTCCCTACAACCACATATACATAAATATGTGTACACATATACATAAATATATGTACACATATATATGCAGATACGTGTGTGTGCTCACACAAACCCACAAATTACACACACACACACACACACACACACACACACACACACACACACACACACACACTCATACGCACGCACGCACACACATGCGTGCACACATATACACACACAAACGCGCACACACGCACTCACCCACACGGGCCCTACCCATACATCCATACCCACACATGTGTATATTCGCTATACACACATACAAAACAACAACAACAACAAAACAAAACAACAACAAAAACCCATGGTAAGTAGGCACTCAAGGTCTGACCAGCGCGATGGGCTAATGCGCAGGTCATACATCTGCCGAGTCGTAGCCACCAGACCCTCTTCAATTCTCTCTCTTAGTTGTTACTCATTTATCCATCAGCTTAAAATCATGGGTAGTGTGGTCTCAAAACTTTGCGGATGTGGTGTAGCGTATATGGACTAGTCCGCACGCAGTGACGCCTCCTTGATGAAACTGAAACTGAAACCCTACAACCAGAGAGAGAGAGAGGGGTGTACTGAGAGAGAGGAGGGGGGGGGGGGGGGGGGTGGGGGGGGGGGGGGGGGGGGGGGGGGGGGGGGGGGGGGGGGGGGGGGGGGGGGGGGGGGTGAGAGAGAGAGAGAGAGAGAGAGAGAGGGTAGAGAGAGAGAGAGAGAGAGAGGGGGGAGGGGGGGGGGGGGGGGGGGGGGGGGAGAGAGGGGGGGGGGGGGGGGGGGGGGGGGGGGGGGGGGGGGGGGGGGGTGGGGGGGGGGGGGGGGGGGGGGGGGGGGGGGGGGGGGGGGGGGGGGGGGGGGGGGGGGGGGGGGGGGGGGAGAGGGGGGGGGGGGGGGGGGGGGGGGGGGGGGGGGGGGGGGGGGAGAGGAGAGGAGGAGAAGAGAGAGAGAAAAAACGGAGATACGGATATGGATATTTGATTCATCAATAGGCCACGGCCCCTCATGAAAGGGACGCAACAAAACAATCAGTTAAAAAATATCTTGCAATGTAACCCATCAAGCTTCAGTTTTTGAGAAACGAACACTCTAACGTTGCAGATACGCTTTATATAGACAGGCTTAATGGACAGGTTTTTAGCTGTTCTTTCATTATTTGACGATAGAAATAAACCAAGACGAAAACTCCTTTGGATATTTATAGTACTTTTAAATGTATATACGTCCCTTTAATCACTTAGAAGGGGACAGCACAGAACAAAATGCACTTCGTCTTCTGTCGCTTGTTTACACCATGGACAAATCAAATCAAAAGATCCGCGTTGTTTGTACCGAAACTCATGGACAGCGATTTCTGATACGCGAAGTCTGAATTTTGGTGTAATGATGTTCTGCCTGATGCCTGTCTAGATTCAACTTTACATGCATTTTATCAGCAGCTACTGTACAAAAAATGTTATACAAACTGAATCTTTCATTGTTCTTAGTAGGAGAATCCCATTCTTGCCATCTATAGAAATCCAACCTGTCCTTAGATGCAGAATGAACTTATGTACTCCTTCAATGCTTTGCTTTGCCACACATACCAAACAAATGCAGTTTACAATGAATATCAAATACCCAGTTAGTTTTGTCACGACCACCTAAATCAGTCAATGTATAATATGCTGTTCGTGGTAATTTTGTCTCATCCATTCCTGTCAACCTTAGCCAGTACCCTACACACCTGACTGCATAATGTATACAAATGAAGCATCTATTCGTCTCTCCATATATCACATCATTTGGTGTTTGTAATTTGAACTCCAAGAAGCGTTTTAAGAGCAAACAAGTCTTGTTTTTCACAAAAAGCGAGCTGCACTTCTTAGTCCCCATAATTTAGCCCAATGTTGAACAACTGGTTGTACTTGTGTGTCAAATAATTTTAGATATACAGCAAGAGAGCTACACTCTAATGTAAGTATTTTGGCAATACACATAACACCGCATGTTTGGGCTCTGCTGGAGAGTTTTGACACGACACAGTAAAACTCAGTTTTGTTGAAAAATAAATGCCTAAATACTTATAAGCATTAACAACCGGCATAGAAAGTCCATCTTAAGTCCAATGTTCTCTCGCTGCTAAGTATCCAACTTTCCTGAAAGCAGCTATGTTACTTTCATTCATCTTCAACCGTAGACGGAGTCCTGATGCCGCTCTACGTAAGCGGTTTAATTGTGTTTCTAACCCAACTAGTGTTTCAGACAAGAGAGCCACATCAGCTGCCAAAAAGTATATTAATAATTCAAAGTAATCATGAGTAAATGTAGCCCTATGTTTCCCATTTCTGATCACTTCCAACGATAACTCATTTATAGATAAAGAGAACAACACCAGATTAGTAACGTCGCCTTGTTTTAACCCTCGGGTACAGTTTATATAGTCTGTCAGTTTTGAGCCAGAACGAATTCTAGTCCTGACTGTAACATACATGCTGTGGATACACTGGAAAAGTTTTCCTTTAATGAGAGAGAGAGAGAGAGAGAGAGAGAGAGAGAGAGAGAGAGAGAGGTGGAGAAAGAGAGAGAGAGGAGGAGAGAGATGGAAAGAAGTATAAGAGAGAGAGAGAGAGAGAGAGAGAGAGAGAGAGAGAGAGAGAGAGAGAGAGAGAGAGAGAGAGAATACAGACGGTGAGAGACCGACAGATAATAAGACAAGAAAACAAGAAAAGAAAAGGTAAGAAAGAAAAGAACAGAAAAAAAAAAGAAAAGGACCGACAGATGAGCAGAGGGAGACAGGCACAATCAAATCACTGAAAGAGATAGAAAGAATGCGCCCCGGCAGAACAACGGAAGTGGTCATAACTGCAAAGAAGAAGAGGACATGATCATTACTGATTTCTCGAAAGCCTCTGAGAGGAATTCTGCCCCACTCTACAGATCCACAAACTACATCGTCACGGAGGCACGGCCACGTATATTCACGGTAGTGTTGAAAACAGACGGGCAGGAAGTAGTATCTAAGAGATCCGTGACACGAATCCACTTCGTCCGAGTAAAATGGGGAACACGACATGGCTCAATCTTTCGTTCGAATCTTTTTATTATTCGTACACAACACGACCTTCCTCAGTCCATCGTGCACAATATCCGCGTGTTTGCTGTTGATACAGTGAAAAATGAAATCATCGAGAAAAAAGATAGGTAAGTGCCACTGAAAAAACCCGTTTCAACAGTCTTCTGTAACACTGCAGCAAGATAACTCCTCTCCAGTGGGGAAGCAAATGGTTCATAGAGATGTCATAGCTACGAGAAGTGAACTGTTTGAATGCACGATCTCTCAGGAACGTCACTGAAAATATGAATCCCACTCAATATTTTCAAGTCACATTTCAGACTGACACCAAGCGGGAATTTCGCGTTAATTCCCAAGCGTGTACAGCCAGCAGTGCTGTAAGCTTCCTCAGGTGCAGCCTCGTGATTTGCAATAAGAAGAGAATGGAAACACTATACGAAAAAAATAAAACGTGTTTACCTTCATTTGAATAAACATTGTTTAGGATCCTTACATCAAAATGAAGTCCACGCCAGCATGAAAGGTCAGAGGGGAATGTTAAATGGGTCACTAGCCGCTGTCCCCAAACAATCTGCGTCTACTCCATTCTCAGCTCCTCCTTTCACGGCACGGATGAGCTAAGTTTACCAGTACCACTCTGATATCATCTCCATCAACTCTAATCGCAGGCCCGGATCATCAGACTTTTAGAAAGAACAAAACGAAGGGTTAGAGCGTACCTCTGCTACACAACACAATGTTTGCAAGCTTCATCCTGTGTCAGGGACCAGAAATGAATAAACTGTCAGTGGCCAACAGCTGACAACATGGGCGGTACACCTGGCTGTCACCTGGCTTGCACGGTCCCCTCTTCAAAACTCCTGCTGTTGTCCCGCTGTTTACCATCACCCACCAATCCACTCCCTGCACCTTGACCCTCATCATCTGCTAAGTTCCAATTCTGCTTCCTAAGATGAACGGCTGTTTGTAATCTCCTAGCAATGAGTATGAATCATCAGCAACGTAAGGCTGGACCCATGGAAAGCAATGATAATGACACGGACACTGATCGACAAGTGAACGAGGAAACAGACAGAAAAGAACTACGGACAAACAGAGCAGATGGCAGTTAAAACATACAAATAGACAAGCAAAAGAAAAGAAAAACAGATTGACGTACATGGAGTCATCTTTTCTAGACAGGCAAGACGGAAGGACCAGGCAGGCACGAAGACAGACTGGCAGACAAAGCCTTATCACACGGACGGACCATTTGCAGTCAATAGTTTAGACAGATAAGATTGATGGGCACAAAGGCGAGAGAGCACGGACACATCGACTGACCTTGGATTTAACAGATTCCACGGGCACATTTCGTTGTTCAGCCAGCTCCTCCACAGTGAATTCTGTAGGGGAGATAATGCCCACCCCCTCTGGCGATAGCCTTGGCTGTGATAGGGTGATCTCCCGTCACCATGATCACCTATATCAGACGTCATGTTCCCTTTATACTGATGAACAACAATAACAATAATAATAATGATAACCACCACAATGATAATGATAGAAGTAACGGTGGTGATGATGATGATTATGATAATGATGACGACAACGATGATGACGATAAGATGATGATGATGATGATATATAAGAATTATGATGATGGTGACAATATTTTATCGCAATCAACAACGCTATCAATAATCAGAAAAATGGGTGATTCTTTGTGACCTCAATAACTATAACGAAGAAAATTTGTTCTTACACAGAGCCTTGCATATAATCTTCAGCGACTGTCATCAACTCATGTCAGTACTGCCAGTTTTCTCAATGTTTGTGAGGGGAACTAGAGCTAAAACGAAAAGAAGATGTGGAAATTATTCAAACCTAAAACCAGCTGCAGAACTTTATAAAGAAACAGATAAAACTTTTGTCAGGACCATTTTGTTTTGCGTATTATCTGGGGCCAGAAGTACTGGAAAGTTGTTCCTTTCATCAATAGTAAGAGAGAGGGTGGAGGTGACATTTTCACATAATTCTCATAGAGAAATATTTCAAGTCCTTTCCCTCGAGGACACACCGACCCAGCCCACACTCTCGTCACAATCATCATCATCATCATCATCATCATTCTACCATCATCACCTGACCTTGATACCAGCACTGAGGCATTTGGCCACAGCGTCAGGCACCTCAGGTCTGGCGGGGTTCATCATCATCATCATCATCATCATCATCATAGGGGGCTGGAAGAGCTCAGTAGGTTGAACACCGAATTGTAATCTTGGTGATACTGAGGTTGCGGGTTTGAATCTCTGCTGGGCCGTTTTGGTGCAGGGGGATTTTTGCCTCGGATAGACATTGGTTCTGACTCCTTTTCTCAAACAGTCCTTCGAACGAGTCTATCAGCCAAAGTTTCATATGTGAATGCACACGTAATATCTTGCACACACGTAAAATCTCATCATCACCAACTTTAGGAAGAGAAGGCCAGTTTGGCCGTTAATATGGGATGACACGTTACACATAGCATGCACCGTGTGTAAGAAATTGAAAGAATGAATGAAGGAAATAAGGACATTGAGTGAACAATATTGACTGGATGACACGGGAAACGACTGAAAGAAGCACCAGCAGGCCGCTCTTCAGTTGGCACTACCCAGGTAGGCAGCCTGTTGCATAAACGAGAGTGTGGATTGCCAGCGCATAGAACCTTTGGTAAGGCGCTTTATGAATGCCATGTCGTTATCATTGCTATTATTATTGTTGTTATTACTGTTATCTTTATCATCATCACCATCATCATCATCGACATCACATCATCATCATCATCATCATCATCATCATCATCATCATCATCATCATCCTATCATCATCACCTCACCTTGATTCCGGCACTGCGGCATTTGGCCACAGCATCAGGCACTCCAGGTCGTGGCGGGTCGATCATGGCCATGAGGCCGACAAAGCGCAGGTTCTTGAGGGGGAAGTTGGGGTTGTCGGCATCAAAGGGATAGTCCCGCGGGTACTCCGTGCTCGACAGGAACGTGTCACAGAACCCTGCCACCAACCCACACCACCACAGGCATCAGCATTAGTGTAACATACTGATGATAACGATAGAATAAAGAAGAATAATAACGACAGCTATGACAACAACCACTACCACACAAACGCAATAGTAATAATAATAATAATAATAATGATAATAATAATAACAATAAAGGAATGACACGGTGATTTGAAGCACACCTTACACTCTCTAAACCATTCTCTGCACATGATAATATAATAATAATAATGATAATAATAATAATGATAATAAATGATCATAACAACACAACAACAATAATAATAATAATAATAATAATATGATAAAAACAATAATAGAAAGAATAAAAGAGTGGCAAAAGTACCGGACGTATACCCTGCGCCATTCCCTGTTCACATCATGACCTACTGTAGCACTGAACGTTTTCTTCCCCCTTCTACACGTCGTCATTATTATACCCACATGCCACAACTTTGAGTCGCTTGAGAGCTGGCTGACTACAAACACACCAGTTTCGCCCCCACCCTGATATGTTGTCGTCCTGGTGGTAACAGTGTAGTAGTGCTAGACAGGTTCCCCCGTCCCCTTCTGTCCTAGGATGATTATCCCCGAAACTACATTAAGCTGGCTGAGGAAGTGAAACCTGAATGAGACTGACTACTGTGAGCAAAGCACGATGTAGCCTATACTTCACTTCAGTCACCCGGATACTATGGCCGCCGTTGTCAGTCCTATCTGCCGCCTGTTTTGGCCACGCCAGGAGCATCTTTTGGATCGAGAACTTTTTCACTTGGCTCCGCATAGAGTGCAGCGTTTGGACGAGGAATTCTGTGAATATCACTGGAACGTTTCTGCTTCCATTTAGAGCTCGTGCACCAACAGAGCATGCACGCTCAGAGGTTTTTTTTTTTTTTTTTTTTTTTTTAAACCATGGAAACGCTGGTTTACTGAGTAATGTTTGTGCCCACTCACTACCAAAGTAGGGCGAACCCTAATTTTAAGTAGCGACGCTTTATGCATCTATAAAAGAAGAAAAAAAAAATCCGTGTCCTGGCAGAAGAGTGATTTCACAGAGTTTTGCCAGTTTAGATTCGTTTATGAATGAGAATGGTAAACTTGCAAAAAAGGGTCCTAAAATGGACATTAAAACCTTCAAATACCTCCTGGAAGGCGTAAACAGATGAACACCAAGCCAGAGGAGGGGAGTGGGGGGGAGGGAAGGGGAGAGAGAGAGAGAGAGAGAGAGAGAGAGAGAGAGAGAGAGAGAGAGAGAGAGAGAGAGAGAGCACCTACACACCGTTTTTTTCTATCAGGAGAGCTTTGCCCTACTTGACGGCGAAAGTATAGGCGGTAAAAGTACAGGTGGCAAAAGCAGTGGACACCACGCAGGGATAAGCTTCTCATTAAGGCAGCCGTGATTTGACCAGCCTTTTTAGAACACAGATCCGGACAGTCGTCATCTGGACAGCTATCATATGCAGCTGGCCTCTTCTTTCGCCGCCTACATTGTGTCCGCCTGCACTTTCGCCGCCAAGTGGGGCAGATTTTATAGAATAGAAGAAAAAAAAAAGGTTCTCGCTAGTATAGGTTCTCTCTCTCTCTCTCTCTCTCTCTCTCTCTCTCTCTCTCTCTCTCTCTCTCTCTCTCTGTCAGTCTTGAAGACTGAAGATTATTTGATTCTGATTGACAGATGGTTAGCGACAAGGTCCGGTGTTCTCTTCAGGACATCTTCCTCTAAAGCTGACTTCTCTCTCATCCCCAGACGCATCTAAACAGCAGTCTTCGAAATTCACACTTCCAACAGGACACATAGTGTCTTCTATTATCGCTGCACAGAGCCTGGTCATTTAAGATCAGTGTTTGTTTTACTTTGGTATGGGGCGTTCAGGTCCTCAGAGCACCAGATTTCCCATGGCCGAAATGGATCCTTCAGAGTGTAGACTCTGTCAGGGTACATTGCTCTAAAAGAATTTTTTTTTTTATTAATCACCAAAATCCTCAAACACTACTACAAGATATGCGGAGTTCCCTAACCGAAGACATGTACCCGGTGCGGCAAAAACATACATGCGGCGAAAAGGACAGAAAACGGCGGCGGCGAAAGAACAGGCGGCGAAAAGAAAAGGGCAAGCCGGCAAAAAGTGGAAAAAATGCAGCGAAGTGTACTAACCCAGCACTCTCTCTCGCCCAGCCCTCCCAGACGCATGTAGGCGGAGTCGAAGGCCTTGGCGAAGTAGTTGTCCAGGGTGTGTAGTCCTTGCCCTTGTAGCAGTAGGTAGTGCAACGCTCCAGGATCCGCTCCGGGGCGCCTTTCATCACCAGCAGGTAGCGGGGGTCCTGGGGGTCCCCCTGGTCGTGCACCGACACCTTTCACAACGAACACAGTACAGTCAACAGGTCACCGCCCAGCTCTCTGTCTTCCAATCAGAAGGGTGTTCACAGAACTGGACGAATCACGTCCCCTGACGTATACAATCATTGCTATGAAAAAAAAAAAAAAAACAAGACCGAGACACGCACGCATCCACATATGCACTCATGAATAAGCGCTCGCGCGCGCGCACGCATGCTCGCACACACATGCACGCGCGTGCACACGCACGCTCGCACGCAACACACACACACACACACACACACACACACACACACACACACACACACACAAAAAACGAAGTTCAAACAACTAGAATCTAATTCCCACCATCATAGTTACAAATAAAAGAGACCGAAACAAAACAAAAACAAAAAAAAAAAAAAAAAAAAAAAAAAAAAAAAAAAAAAAAAGAAAAGAAAAGAAAACCCACAAAGAAGAAGTTTAGATAAATTAGACCCTAATACCCCTGCTCTCTTTGTGTAAAATCCTCTTCCTTTTCAACACCAAGACGATAAATGCAGTGTGAAAAGGGCCAAAGGTGAAAGGAGGAAATTTATGGAACTAGGCTTAGTCACTGTTTCTGTCCTCATGTCTCCAAACAGTGACGGCCTCTGACAGGCAGGGAGATCTCTGACCACTCTCACTCTGCTGTCCTCATATCTCCAAACAGTGACGGCCTCTGACAGGCAGGGAGATCTCTGACCACTCTGCTGTCCTCATGTCTCCGAACAGAGACGGCCTCTGACAGGCAGGGAGATCTCTGACCACTCTCACTCTGCTGTCCTCATGTCTCCAAACAGTGACGGCCTCCGACAGGCAGGGAGATCTCTGACCACTCTCACTCTCCTGACGTTCGGTCTCAGTCGGAGAAATACCGGTTAAAAGTACATTCCAAAGGAAATTAAGCTGCCGGTACCGATCACCGGTTAAATTGTAACAGAGCACACACACACATGCGCGCGCGCACACACACACACACACACACACACACACACACACACAGACAGAGAGAGAGAGAGAGAGAGAGAGAGAGAGAGAGAGAGAGAGAGAGAGTCCCTATTCACTGTAAAACAAACGGATGCAGTAACAAACTACAAAACGTTCTGGACGTGCTGTTTGAAAAGATAAGCTCTGGATTTGAGAAAGCCAACAGAAGTGGAATGCCTGATATCGAAAGGAGAGGAGTTCCAGAGTGGGGCAGCATAGACAGAGAAGTGAGTGGAAAGCCATGAAATGGACGTCTGAAGCCGTTTTGCCAAGAAAGTCATGAATCAGAAGAAAGGGGGAGAGAGCGAGATGGTTCGTGAACAAGGTATGTGGATGACAGGGCTTACCTGTCCGTACAGAGTTGTAGTTGCTTTACACGAGTGGAAATCTGCATGATACGGTCCCCACAGCGACATGTGAATTGTGATCTAATCAGATAGCAGTCACAAGGAAGTATACAATTCTGTGGATCACGTTGTCCTATGCACATATCAATACGATTTACGGAAGCAAAAGAGACACAGATGAAATACAAAGGCAACGTCTAAACAACCTACTTTGTCAAATCCACCTTAGTTTCAACACAAAGAAGATAACCATTGTCTCTCAGGGCAACAGTTCAAAAGGAAACCCTATCTGCATTTTTGTTAAGCTTTTATGTTTTCCCGTATATCAGAAATAGTAACAAATTCTGATTGGTAGATGGAGCGGTCTCACTTCCGTTCAGCCAATTCTTTCCCATGTACCAGAAACAGTAACATCTAATTGGTAGATGAAAGGGTCTTAATTCCGCTTAACCACCTTTATTCTTTTCGTGTTCCCAGAAATAGTAACAACCTGTGATTGGTAGTTGAAGCGGTTTCAGTTCCGTTTAGCCATTATTTCCCGCATACCACAAATAATATAAAGATCTGATTGGTAGGTGAAGCGGTATCAGTTCCGTTCAGCCATCTTTTCCTTCTTTTCTTTTTTTTGTTTTTTGTTTTGTTTTTTCGTGCACCAGAATGAGTTACTACTGCCTCGGACTGGCAGAACAGGCTTTCAACAGCGACAGCTTAGAACACAGAAAAAAAAAAACAAACAAACAGACAAACAGAAAACATTACTGAGATCATCATAATCGTCATCAAAATCACCGCAGTTACCATTTTTGTCATCATGATCAACTTCGTCGCCGCTGCCCCGATTCACGTTTATCGAGTACAAGGGGATCTCAACTGTCTTGGGATGTTCGGCGTCATACTTTTTCACTCTCCATGATGATGATGATGATGATGATGATGATGAGCACACGACTGATCTGTTCGTGTTTGTAAGTAGAAATAAGGATCTCGGTCATCTCCAGGTTTTGGACGCGGTGCTCCTTCACTTCCAATCATCATCGTCGTCGCCGTCGTCGTCGTCGTCGTCGTTCTCCTCCTCCTCATTGCTTCCACGTAATGCTTGAACGTGGGGTTGAAAGGGACTTGGCATGTTTATGTTGTCTATTTTCATCGTTATCATCATCATCATCATCGACGTTATTGGCATCATCATCGTCGTCATCATCATTATCATCATCACCACCATCGTGACCTGATACTTGTTTTTGTGGAGCCGAGGGGATGCCC